>JAMPIV010013214.1:0-450298 GCA_024509875.1 Oreohelix idahoensis
GAGGGGACATAATGTTGAGCTCAGCTGGCCAAGTTAGCTTATCTGGCTTGATGGCGGCAGGAAAGGACTCCTCTGCTCGAATTCTCCTCTGGGCTCTGGAGACACCTCACTGATAGCTAAAAGGACCAAGGAGTATGCTGTCCGACACTGGATTCAGCAAAGCTCTGACCAGGTGCTGCTCAGTACCATCAAGACCACTGTCCCTGAAATCAAGAAGGATGTACCTTCTACTTCATAACTAACTTATACTCTCTTTTACACTGATCACAATACAGCACAAACATTGAGCTCAGAGCGTTAGGCCAACTGTCAGCTTCATTTGAAATACTTTATACCAGTATTACCCTTCCTAATGGTTACTACGCCTCTGCACTTCCAGCATTATTTCTTTCTAGTCAATCATCCAGGTGTCAGTGTACTGTTTGGCCATTCCATGCCGTTTTACTTCTCTCCGACACCCTCTGTTCAGGCTGGAGCATTTTAGGCTTTACCTCACGTTTGCCACTGAACTACACATATATATACAGGCATAAATCAACAATTCACATTCAATTTTCATTAAAAGATATTAAATGGTTCAAGCTTACCACAATTCATACGAATAACACAGATACGTTGATTAGCAATGAATTCTGGCACAAACTGGCACAAATTTCCTGCTGCTTATCTTCCAGGCTTTTATTTAGCCAAATATATTCTGGCTTCAACGCACTGATGCTTTATCAAGTGTATTTAAACAAGTGGTTTCGAACTAACGCTCCCAAGTGTGTATATCAGCGAGACTGGCCAATGAGCCACTTTTCGACAAGTGTTTGAAAAAATGTTATCTTTTCCCGTCTCCCCTAACAACCAAGATAGTATTTATAGCCCGACCAATCGTGGTTAGGCTTTCATTTGTTGCGCTCCAATCAATTTGGAGTTTACATGGTAGGCTATTTCTGTAACGTAAATTTTTTTCAAACACGTTAAAAAAAATCTTATGAGCAGAAATGATTTTATGCTGTCAGGCACCCCCAATATTTTATTTTGGGTATAATTTATTAATTCCTGGACTATTTGCGTAACGTTTTACATATTCTTTGTCAGCAAGCCCTAAGGAACCCAAAAATACTAGTTTAAAGGAGCTACGTGGCTGCGTTCAAAATATGCAATTTCTAGGATAGTAGTATAGTTGTTTTATTTTTTATGTGAGAACCGCCACCTGTCCTGCTGTACTGTCAGACTAATGTCAGGATTTCGGACATAAAACAGTAGAATGTCAGGTTTCCCCAATAAGCGTTTTTTATGATTTTAAAACCTAACTCTGGGAAAGGGTAGTGTATTTTATCACTGTCCGTCTGAAAAAAAAATTAGTGCATGTAGACTTACACGCGTGATGGCAGCATTTGCGTATCGCGCGAAGCGTGTTTAGTGTTCGGCTTTCTGCCTCTCCCTTCTCGCTATCCTTTTGTCCATCTGTTCGTTCGTTTTGGTAACGTAATATAATTAATGTTAGGATTAATTTAGGTCATTACGCAGTCTGCCTCTTAATGTTTTTCCAAGAAATACAGCACACGTTTCATTGAAGAAAGCGGGTAATAATACAGTAAGCTTTTATATCAACGTGAAAGCGTTACAATTTGCAGACGAAGCAGAAAACAAGGGGGATTTCGAGTACATTCCTTGTGACAGCACTGTCATTTTACCATTGCTCTTCTCTTTATTAATTTTATTTGTTAGGCTTCATATTTACCTAATAATTTATATATGTGGATTAGAATATTTCATGACAACGACTTAGTCTACCCTCTCATTTTAGGGAGGAAATATGTTTTCCTTGGGGATCCTTCACAGAAACCCAGGTTGACACAAGAGAGAGAGAGAGAAAACCCAGGACACGCCCAAGAAGCCCTTGAGGTCTCATCTCTAACCAGCCCCAATATATCGGAGCTGAAGAAGGCACAAAGGGATCATAAAACCCCAAAGTCTTGTTCTTGTTTTACCAGGTTGCATGGACGCTACTCCCATACTCCTCAGGGAGCCTATTACAGGGAGAAAGGTTTAGTTTACCAACGGGTCGGGATCAAGAGACAGTTAGTTGTCCAACTCCCATATAGAACCCATCTGATGCAGCAATTGCATAAACCCCATTTATAACCTCATCGAGGTAGACGCGCCTTATTAAAATATGCTTTTTGTTTGTTTTTGTTTTGTTTTTTGTTTACTGTAGTAAGCTTTTCACTCTCTTGTGTTCATTGTTGTGAAAGGTTTATGTATATGTGTGAAAGAGAGGAAGAGAGAGAGAGAGAGAGAGAGAGAGAGAGAGAGAGAGAGAGAGAGAGAGAGAGAGAGAGAGAGAGAGAGAGAGAGAGAGAGAGAGAGAGAGAGAGAGAGAGAGAGAGAGAGAGTTATTAACTTTTCTCGTGTCTTAGGTGTGAGTTTGGTGATAATTATTCCGGTTGAAGGATTTTGAATTGGAGTGTTGGTTTTGTGACGGAGCAGTTGTGGGCTGTCGACTACGGCAGTTAGAATTAAAGTGGTTTAGTACTCTAGTGGTGTAGGAACTTAGGATCATAAGCCAATACGGGATCTTACCTGGGATGTTTCACGGCGTAAGAAGTGGATAAAACAAAATGAACAATGAACGGGAGAAGAAGGAGGTTGGGAAACTAAAGATGAAACAAGGGAATATAACCACAAGCGAGCAGTCACGGGAGAATAAAGAGATCTGTAATTCATCCATGGACCAAGAGAAAGGGAATACAAGCAAGCAAAACACGGGAGAAGAAGAAAATCGCGATGTCATACATGAAGCAACAGAATGGCAAACGGCGATCGGATAGTCATATATGGAACTAGAGTAGGTAATCACAAACGAGCGGAACACGGGAAAAGAGAAAGACGGATAAGCCATGCATGGAACAGAGAAGGCAATCACAAACGAGCAAAGCATAGGAGAAGACGATTGGTAAGTCACACTTACAAGAAGAGAAGTCATGCATGGAACAAGATAAGGCAATCACAAACGAGTAGAAACAGGAACGAATGAAAACTGGTTATCCGAAACGGTGACGAGGTAGTGTAATCACAAACAAGCTGAACATAAAGAAGAAAAATGTTTCACTCCAGATGTACCTGGTTCACAGTGGACGTCTGACGCACGATGGCCTGTCTGAATATACATGCACCATACCTCTCTGTACTTTCTTCCGCCTGGCCCACATCTGGTGTGCTGACACTCACCCCAGGGACCTATCAAATAAACAAATAAGTAAATACAAGAAAATTATAAAACATGGGCAAGGAAGACAGATTATGTTAATGTAAGTAAGAGTACGCAGTATTAGTAACACTTCTACCTACGAGAAAAAAGTCAGATCAATCGAGATAGCATATTTCTTATGTTATTTCCCTATAAGAGTGTATCCATCAATGACGTTGTTCCGGTGTGATCATTTATTGAAAACTGTCTTATCTTATAATAGGTTGTCTGAGGCATAGGGCTCCAAACATGACCTGAAGCCTTTGACCTCCCTTTTACAACCATCATTTCTCCACCTTTTACTGTTCACTTTCATAGTCATACTCCTTGTCATGAAATATTCTAATCCACATATATAAATTATCAATTAAATATGAAGCCTAACAAATAAAATTAATAAAGAGAAGAGCAATGGTAAAATGACAGTGCTGTCACAAGGAATGTACTCGAAATCCCCTTGTTTTCTGCTTCGTCTGCAAATTGTAACGCTTTCACGTTGATAGTAAAAGCTTACTGTGTTATACCCGCTTTCTTCAATGAAACGTGTGCTGTATTTCTTGGAAAAACATTAAGAGGCAGACTGCGTAATGACCTAAATTTTAAATTCCATTCATGTCTTTTTCTACATTACGTTACCAAAACGAACGAACAGTTGGACTAAAGGATAGCGAGAAGGGAGAGGAAGCCGAACACTAAACACGCTTCGCGCGATACGCAAATGCTGCCATCACGCGTGTAAGTCTACATGCACTAACTTTTTCAGACGGACAGTGATAAAATACACTACCCTTTCCCAGAGTTAGGTTTATAAATCATAACAGACTCTTATTAGAAAAGATAACATTAGATGGGTTTACGTTTGAACACATAACAGTACCCAGACAGCACATCTTCGAAACAGGAGGTAGAAGAAATTGCATATTTTGAACGCAGCCACGTAGCTCCTTTAAATTAGTATTTTTGGGTTCCTTAGGGCTTGCTGACAAATAATATGTAAAACGTTACGCAAATAGTCCAGGAATTAATAAATTATACCCAAAATAAAATATTGGGGGTGCCTGACAGCATAAAATCATTTCTGCTCATAAGATTTTTTTTATAACGTGTTTGAAAAAAACCTTACGTTACATAAATAGCCTACCATGTAAACTTCAAATTGATTGGAGCGCAACAAATGAAAGCCTAACCACGATTGGTCGGGCTATAAATACTATCTTGGTTGTTAGGGGAGACGGGAAAAGATAACATTTTTTCAAACACTTGTCGAAACGTGGCTCATTGGCCAGTCTCGCTGATATACACACTTGGGAGCGTTAGTTCGAGACCACTGGTTTAAAATAGCTTGATAAAGCATCAGTGCGTTGAAGCCATCATATATTTGGCTCAATAAAAGCCTGGAACATAGGCAGATGGAAGTTTGTGCCAGTTTGTGCCAGAATTCATTGCTAATCAACGTATCTGTGTTATTCGTATGAATTGTGGTAAGCTTGAACCATTTAATATCTTTTAATGAAAATTGAATGTGAATTGTTGATTTATGCCTGTATATATATGTGTAGTTCAGTGGCAAACGTGAGGTAAAGCCTAAAATGCTCCAGCCTAAACGGAGGGTGTCGGAGAGAAGTAAAACGGCATGGAATGGCCAAACAGTACACTGACACCTGGATGATTGACTAGAAAGAAATAATGCTGGAAGTGCAGAGGCGTAGTAACCATTAAGAAGGGTAATACTGGAATAAAGTATTTCAAATGAAGCTGACTGTTGGCCTAACGCTCTGAACGCAATGTTTGTGCTGTATTGTGATCAGTGTAAAAGAGAATATAAATTAGTTATGAAGTAGAAGGTACATCCTTCTTGATTTCAGGGACAGTGGTCTTGATGTACTGAGCAGTACCTGGGCAGAGATTTGCTGAATCCAGAGTCGGACAGCATACTCCTTGGTCTTTTTAGCTATCAGTGAGGTGTCTCCTGAGCCCAGAGGAGAATTCGAACAGAGGAGTCCTCTCCTGCCGCCATCACTCAAGATAAGCAGAGTTGGCCAGCTGAGCTCAACATTATGTCCCCTCATCTTGAAATAACTTTATAAAATCAACATTAAGAGGGGAATTTACTTGTCTTAAAATCAGGAACTGTGAACATCTCCAATAATAGTCCCTAAAGACAAACTATTGAAGTCATGATGACCAATACCAACAGAGCTTGAACAAAACAAAACCAGTATTACCTCATTTTACTACTACACAACTGACACACATAGAACATTTGTACTAATATATGTCACTACAATATTCATATTAAATACATTCTGTACATAACTTGTAATTTAAATTGATTGTGATTCCTGGTTCCCTTGTAGTTGAATCAGGACACATATTCATTCATGCCAGTAATGAATACATATTGTTATTTGAAAGTTTATTAGTGACTCTTTTAAGATATCTTTGTAGAGTGTTATATGTATGTGAGTGTCACCGTGTTGTCAAGAGTAGTGGATTAAATTAAATTGTTTATCTGTCTGTTGTTGTGACTTACACTTCACCATACTCATACCCTAGACACATAACGTAGCATCACACTATTCCAGAATAATTCTGACTGAGATATATAGATATGTGGTAGCAAGTAAGGTTATCTATAATACACTACTCTTAATAGATATAGATACCTTCACAGCTGATCTCAGTCAGTACACTAAGTGCCCTATAAGTATTTATAACATCCCACTTCACCACATATATTGGGGTCTCGCTCTTGGGATTTTGAATCTTTAACTATTAAAAATATTGGGGGTAATTCACTTCAGGGAATATAAGAATTAAAAGGTATCCTTGGGTGGAATTAAATAAGGTTGAGCTCACGGTGCCTGTGTTGTCCATTAGAGATTGAATTGTTGGTTAGACATTGTATAAATTTACATAATAGACAATGGCGGACCTGGCCAAATTTCGATCTGCTGCGGTTCAGACTGCAAAAGAGTTAGGATTAGATGGGCAAGTTATGGTTGCCTATGTTACTACGGAATGCGACAAATTTATTGAACGCGAAGAAAGAAGGTTTGAAGCCGAAAGAAAGTTAGAGGCTGACAGGGAAATTAAGAAGTTACAATTTGAAGCTGAGGCTGAGACTAAGAGGTTGCAGATTGAGGCTGAGGCTAAGAAATTGGAGGCAGAAGAAAGAAGACAGGCTGCAGAAAGGGAAGCAGAAAGAGAAGAGAAGAAAGTAGCTGCAGAAGAAAGAAGATTGACTGCAGAGAGGGAAGCAGAAAAGGAGGAGAAGAGATTACAAAGGGAACATGAGTTACGATTAAGGGAGTTTGAGTTTCAAGGCCATGCTCCTGAAAATGGTGCCAGTCCCTTTGCCTCTGATGCTACGGTTACTCAAGGAGCCTCAATCTCAGCTATGAACTTTCATTTAGATCATTTTGTTGAGAAAGACGATGATATTGAGAGCTATATAAATAGGTATGAACTATTAGCTACCACGTATGGGTTAGAGAGAGAAAGGTGGAGCTTAAAGTTATCTCAGGGACTTCGTGGGGCAGCTTATGAAGTTTTTGCAAAAATGAGCAGAGGTGATCAGGAAAATTATGACATGCTAAAGCAGGCTCTTTTGTTAAGGTATGAAAAGAATGCAGAATTCTATAGAAAAAAATTTAGGAATGCTAAACTACTGTCAGGTGAAACCTATCACCAGTTCTCTGCACGCATAGAGACATACTTGGAGAAATGGACTTCTCTGGGGAAAACCCAAGATCTTAAGGAAATGGTCCTTATAGAGCAACTAAGAGAGTCCATGGCTCCAGACCTGAGAAAGTTTCTCATGGAACAAGGTGCAGAGAGGCTGGGTGAGTTGCTAAATGTTGCTGAAAGGTATCAAGCAGCTCAAGCAGAGGTAACAGGTAATAAAAAGAAACAGGTGGATAACTTCAGGGCACCACAGAACTTTAATAAATTTGATCCTAAGGATCAAAATAAAGGTAAGCACCAATTTGATAGGCCACGGTATGAAAATAAAAATAAATTCCCACAATTCGATGAAAGGAAATATAATGAAAGAAAATCTTTCAACCAAGGAAAAAGGTGGTGTAAAAATTGTAAAATGAACAATCATGACACTGACCGGTGCAGAAGGAAACCTGTGTATATGGCAACCCTTCAGGTCAGGTCGACCTCAAGACAGGAGGAGGATATTATGTTAGATACCACTCCAGAAGAGATGAGGAAGGCACAGGCTGGGGATAAAACACTCAAGCCTTGTTTCAGAAAATTGTCAACTTGTCATACAACTCCAGGCAAGGGAGATTTTTACATGAAAAACAAGTTGATGTATAGGAAGACTGGAACTAGATCCAAAGGTCAGGGACAACTGGTTCTTCCAAAAAGATACAGGACAGAATTAATAAGGAGCCTACATGTGAAACCAGATGGGGACCATGAGAAGATAGGTACCATCATTCAAAAGGTGGCTCACAATTATTATTGGCCCAAAGCAAGATGGGACATTGAGAATTTTGTAGAAAGGTGTAGCATAGCACATGAGGGAACACCCACCAGTGGGAACATGGATCAGGACCTGGACACGCCACGGGGCAAAATTAGGCCTGATAATAGAAAGAAATATAGATTTGATAAAGTGGACCAAATGGAATGGGAAGCCCCTTTTCACGGACAAGCTTCACTTAACTGTTTTACAATGGCCACTATGCGGAGAGTGCAAAAAGATGTCTTACCCCAGGATAAGCCGAAAATCCCTCAATCGGACTTAAACAAACTGGAGGAAGAGGATGTAGAGAGGAAATCTCTCATCAAGAATTTTAAGAGGGGAGAAAGCCCCAAAAGAAAAATTGGTAGCGGTCGTTTTGTGAATGAAAATTCTGGGAGGAAAAAATCATCACTATAAAGCTTCGAGTGGAAGAGACCATACCGGTGCATGGACAAATAGGTCCACACAATTAAAGGTCCATATGTAGCTTTGTTAAGAACGTGGACTGATGAAAAGGCAGAGGAAAACATTACATCTTCATACCAATATGTGAATGAGCTGACCACTCGGTTAAAAACTGGCTGGAAACTTGCCAATGAAAATTTGAAACAAGCCAGGAAGAAACATGCTGCCTATTATAACAGGAAGGCGAAAGACAGAAATTTGGCTGTGGGAGAGAAAGTACTGCTTCTTTTGCCTGGGAGTCAGAATAAGTTACAAATTGGATGGCAGGGTCCATATACAGTTCTAGAGAAGGTGTCTAGAACAAATTATAAGATAGATAAGAAGGGGAAAGAAAAAATCTATCATGTGAATCTCCTGAAGAAATATTTGGAAAGAGAACATCAGGAAGAGACACACTTGTTGACCTTGTCCATCGCCATGGAGATGAAAAAGGAACCACTTTCATCATTTGAATATCCATTACACCCCTGTGAGACAGCAGCACAGGTGAAAATCAGTACACATTTAACGAAAACTCAGAAAGAGAGAGTGCAACAGGTTCTGAATAATCATGCAGAGGTGTTAACAGACCGACCAGGGCATACAAACCTATTGGAATATGATATGAAACTCATAGACTCCACACCTGTCTGTATGAAACCATATTCGATTCCGTTTGCTAAGGAAAAAGCTTTGAAGGAAGAGATAGACTATCTATTGAAGGAAGGAATTATTTCGCACAGTGAGTCTTCGTATAGCTCCGGTGTTGTACTCTTAAGGAAGCCCTCTGGAGAACATAGACTCTGTATAGATTACCGGAGACTGAATGCTATTACAGAAGGACAGGTGGATCCATTGCCGGATACAAATCAGCTGTTTGCCAGACTAAATAAAGCTAAATATTTCTCAAAAGTGGATCTGAGTAAAGGATACTATCAGATTCCAGTAAAGCCTGAGGTTAGACCATACCTAGCTTTTAGTACCTCAGAAGGACACTATGAGTTTTAATAGATTGCCATTTGGATTGAAGAATGCGCCTAGTGTCTTCTCTAGAATGATGAGAAAATTATTGGATCCTCTGAATAATCCCTGTATAACAAATTTTATGGATGATATCCTTATAGCAACAGAAACATTTGAGGAACACATTGACTCTCTGAACATGCTGTTTGATCGACTTAGGGAGGCAAATTTAACAGCCCGACCAACCAAATGTTGCGTTGGATGTAAAGAATTGGAATTTTTGGGACACACAGTTTATCAGGGAAACATGACCCCTGACCCAAAGAATTTAGAGAAACTACAGAAAGCCCCGAGACCACAAACCAAGAAGGACGTGAGATCCTTTGTCTCATTATGTGGTTTCTACCAGAAGTATATCAAAAACTTTAATTCCATATGTGCACCTTTAACGGAATTGACACGTAAAGGACTTCCAGATCGCATTACATGGACACCACAATGTGAAATGACTTACCAAGAATTGAAGGAAAAGCTCACAAGTAAACCCATTTTGAAATTACCTGACTTAAGTCAAGAATTCATAGTAAGGACGGATGCAAGTAATATTGGGTTAGGTGCAACTTTACTACAGAAATCAGATGCATTGGATGGGGAATTAAGCCCAGTGGCATATGCTAGCAGAAAGTTGAATAAAGCTGAAATCAACTACTCAACTAGCGAAAAAGAATGTCTTGCAGTAATATGGGCAATAAAGAAATTCAATATTTATCTATATGGGAAGGCATTTAAGTTGCAAACTGACCACAAACCTTTATCGTTTTTAGCACAGGGTAAGCATGAGAACTCTAGGTTACTCCGATGGTCTTTGCTTCTGGCTCCATATAATTTTAGCATTGAATATATATCTGGAAAAACCAATCTGGGAGCGGATTTTTTAAGCCGCCATCCGTGTGATGAGAATCACCGTAAACCCCAGAAATAATAATAAATTTCTCTATGTGTATATAGAATAAAGGACTGACATATAATGTCTGTTTTAAGAGGGGAGGTGTCATGAAATATTCTAATCCACATATATAAATTATCAATTAAATATGAAGCCTAACAAATAAAATTAATAAAGAGAAGAGCAATGGTAAAATGACAGTGCTGTCACAAGGAATGTACTCGAAATCCCCTTGTTTTCTGCTTCGTCTGCAAATTGTAACGCTTTCACGTTGATAGTAAAAGCTTACTGTGTTATACCCGCTTTCTTCAATGAAACGTGTGCTGTATTTCTTGGAAAAACATTAAGAGGCAGACTGCGTAATGACCTAAATTTTAAATTCCATTCATGTCTTTTTCTACATTACGTTACCAAAACGAACGAACAGTTGGACTAAAGGATAGCGAGAAGGGAGAGGAAGCCGAACACTAAACACGCTTCGCGCGATACGCAAATGCTGCCATCACGCGTGTAAGTCTACATGCACTAACTTTTTCAGACGGACAGTGATAAAATACACTACCCTTTCCCAGAGTTAGGTTTATAAATCATAACAGACTCTTATTAGAAAAGATAACATTAGATGGGTTTACGTTTGAACACATAACAGTACCCAGACAGCACATCTTCGAAACAGGAGGTAGAAGAAATTGCATATTTTGAACGCAGCCACGTAGCTCCTTTAAATTAGTATTTTTGGGTTCCTTAGGGCTTGCTGACAAATAATATGTAAAACGTTACGCAAATAGTCCAGGAATTAATAAATTATACCCAAAATAAAATATTGGGGGTGCCTGACAGCATAAAATCATTTCTGCTCATAAGATTTTTTTTTTATAACGTGTTTGAAAAAAACCTTACGTTACATAAATAGCCTACCATGTAAACTTCAAATTGATTGGAGCGCAACAAATGAAAGCCTAACCACGATTGGTCGGGCTATAAATACTATCTTGGTTGTTAGGGGAGACGGGAAAAGATAACATTTTTTCAAACACTTGTCGAAACGTGGCTCATTGGCCAGTCTCGCTGATATACACACTTGGGAGCGTTAGTTCGAGACCACTGGTTTAAAATAGCTTGATAAAGCATCAGTGCGTTGAAGCCATCATATATTTGGCTCAATAAAAGCCTGGAACATAGGCAGATGGAAGTTTGTGCCAGTTTGTGCCAGAATTCATTGCTAATCAACGTATCTGTGTTATTCGTATGAATTGTGGTAAGCTTGAACCATTTAATATCTTTTAATGAAAATTGAATGTGAATTGTTGATTTATGCCTGTATATATATGTGTAGTTCAGTGGCAAACGTGAGGTAAAGCCTAAAATGCTCCAGCCTGAACGGAGGGTGTCGGAGAGAAGTAAAACGGCATGGAATGGCCAAACAGTACACTGACACCTGGATGATTGACTAGAAAGAAATAATGCTGGAAGTGCAGAGGCGTAGTAACCATTAAGAAGGGTAATACTGGAATAAAGTATTTCAAATGAAGCTGACTGTTGGCCTAACGCTCTGAACGCAATGTTTGTGCTGTATTGTGATCAGTGTAAAAGAGAATATAAATTAGTTATGAAGTAGAAGGTACATCCTTCTTGATTTCAGGGACAGTGGTCTTGATGTACTGAGCAGTACCTGGGCAGAGATTTGCTGAATCCAGAGTCGGACAGCATACTCCTTGGTCTTTTTAGCTATCAGTGAGGTGTCTCCTGAGCCCAGAGGAGAATTCGAACAGAGGAGTCCTCTCCTGCCGCCATCACTCAAGATAAGCAGAGTTGGCCAGCTGAGCTCAACATTATGTCCCCTCATCTTGAAATAACTTTATAAAATCAACATTAAGAGGGGAATTTACTTGTCTTAAAATCAGGAACTGTGAACATCTCCAATAATAGTCCCTAAAGACAAACTATTGAAGTCATGATGACCAATACCAACAGAGCTTGAACAAAACAAAACCAGTATTACCTCATTTTACTACTACACAACTGACACACATAGAACATTTGTACTAATATATGTCACTACAATATTCATATTAAATACATTCTGTACATAACTTGTAATTTAAATTGATTGTGATTCCTGGTTCCCTTGTAGTTGAATCAGGACACATATTCATTCATGCCAGTAATGAATACATATTGTTATTTGAAAGTTTATTAGTGACTCTTTTAAGATATCTTTGTAGAGTGTTATATGTATGTGAGTGTCACCGTGTTGTCAAGAGTAGTGGATTAAATTAAATTGTTTATCTGTCTGTTGTTGTGACTTACACTTCACCATACTCATACCCTAGACACATAACGTAGCATCACACTATTCCAGAATAATTCTGACTGAGATATATAGATATGTGGTAGCAAGTAAGGTTATCTATAATACACTACTCTTAATAGATATAGATACCTTCACAGCTGATCTCAGTCAGTACACTAAGTTCCCTATGGGTATTTATAACATCCCACTTCACCACACTCCTCCATTCCCCAACCCCACACCAGACATCACCTCATGATGTTTATGACTGATCACGACTAGTGCGTTTTAGCGCTAGACAAAAACTCAGACCAGATGGCCGATTTAATTTTGAAAAAGGTCTCAGATAACCGACATACATTTTGTCTAGATTTAGAGGAGGGTTACTCGCTAAAGCTGGGTGAGCTCTTAAATAACATCCAGCTGTTATGTCCGAGGTAGCAATGAAGCAAGACAACCGATATCTGTAGTAAAACAAAGTCTCCGTACTTACTTTCCCCAGAATGTTTTTCGAACAGAATGCAATATAAGCCACGAAAAGTTTATTACATTTATCATGAATAACGTAGGAAAATGTAAGAGACTTATTTAGTTTCCTTCTTCTTTGTTCGCCCTCAGATAATCACAACTATTTCTCTTATAACTCTGTCCCAAGTTTCACTCGTCGCCATTCTGTTCCTCCCTCAAAAGGGTTGATGAAGGTTATCCTGTCAGTCTGGTCCTCTCGTGGAGCCAACATTCTTGGAAAACTGAACATGCAATTAAAAAGATCAGAGATATAGATGAAGGTTATCAGAAGGCAAAGGATGTCAGCGAATATGAAACGCGATCCTCCGGCAGCTCTCATTATATAGCATCACTGGCGAAATCGAACAGTTGGTAGACACTTTAAAGTAGGTGTATCGAACAGTTGGTAGACACTTTAAAGTATGTGTATCGAACAGTTGGTAGACACTTTAAAGTAGGGGTATCGAACAGTTGGTAGACACTTTAAAGTAGGGGTATCGAACAGTTGGTAGACACTTTAAAGTAGGTGTATCGAACAGTTGGTAGACACTTTAAAGTAGGTGTATCGAACAGTTGGTAGACACTTTAAAGTATGTGTATCGAACAGTTGGTAGACACTTTAAAGTGGGTGTATCGAACAGTTGGTAGATACTTTAAAGTAGGTGTATCGAACAGTTGGTAGACACTTTAAAGTAGGTGTATCGAACAGTTGGTAGACACTTTAAAGTAGGTGTATCGAACAGTTGGTAGACACTTTAAAGTAGGTGTATCGAACAGGTGGTAGACACTTTAAAGTAGGTGTATCGAACAGTTGGTAGACACTTTAAAGTAGGGGCATCGAACAGTTGGTAGACACTTTAAAGTATGTGTATCGAACAGTTGGTAGACACTTTAAAGTAGGTGTATCGAACAGTTGGTAGACACTTTAAAGTATGTGTATCGAACAGTTGGTAGACACTTTAAAGTAGGTGTATCGAACAGTTGGTAGACACTTTAAAGTATGTGTATCGAACAGTTGGTAGACACTTTAAAGTATGTGTATCGAACAGTTGGTAGACACTTTAAAGTAGGTGTATCGAACAGTTGGTAGACACTTTAAAGTAGGTGTATCGAACAGTTGATAGACACTTTAAAGTAGGTGTATCGAACAGTTGGTAGACACTTTAAAGTAGCAGTAGGCGACCCTGGAGCTGTCAGGAATTGCTTTAAAACAATGAGTTGTTCTATACGGTTCAAAAAAAGAAACGCAACTTTGTTGGTGTTACTTTTATAAAAGATATTCGCTGAGTGGACATCAGTCAACCTATCGACTGTGTCCATCTGGTCATTAACTTCTCGTGGTTACCTGAATTGTACTCACCTCATGATTCGTGAGGTCATGAAAGAGGTCAAGGTCAAAACAACATTTTTGACAATAGCTCGTGACAGGTTCATGAGAATCCCGTGAAACTTACTGAACACAAAACTCTCTGACCATATTATTGAATGCCTATAAAAGATTGACGCTCCTCGAATAAATTCAGTTGAAAACTCAATGCGCAAGTATGGCCCATCTCACTATAGAACAACGACTCATCATCAGTGGACGTTTACAGACTGGACAGTCACAAAGTGTAGTGGCCAGACAATTTAATGTGGTTAGAAGCACCATTAGTCGCCTTTGGAGGCGATTTCAAGAAACTGGCTCAGTGGCAGACCGGCCGCGCAGTGGAAGACCCAAAGTCACAACTCCTGCCGAAGACCACTTCATACGGCTGCGTCACCTCAGGAATCGACGTGCATCTGCGTCCTCCACAGTCCAGTCAATGTCAGCAGCTCGTCGAATTTCAGATCAAACGGTCAGGAACCGGCTGCACGACTCTGGTCTTTGGGCTAGAAGACCCTACAGAGGTCCTGTTCTTACGGATCGGCATCGCCAGAACCGACTGCAGTGGGCAAACCAGCATCGTCAATGGACCGTTGGAAATTACTGAATCATTTTTTGTGCTCCAGCGACACGATAGACGGAGAAGGGTTTACCGCAGCTTCCATGAGCGCTACGCCCAGAACAGCGTTGATAAGGCTCCTCCACATGGTGGTGGAGGTGTACTGATGTGGGGGGCGATCAACTTCATGGGAAGAAGTGACCTGGTGCAAATTGAAGGACGCCTGAATGCCCAACGATGCGTCGCTGAAATTCTTCGTCCTCACGTCCTTCCACTTCTGGCTGCACGAGGGTCGATTTTTCAGCAGGATAACGCTCGACCTCATGTGGCACAACTCACCACCCAGTTCCTCGCTGACAACAACGTCCAGACCATTCCGTGGACAGCCATGTCATGAGACATGAACCCCATAGAACACTTATGGGATGAACTAGACAGACGACTCCGCCAGCGAGACGTGGCTCCAGCCAATCTCCGACAGTTGTCTCTTGCACTGCGGGAAGAGTGGGCAGCCATCCCACAACAACAGATCCAACGGTTACTCGGATCCATGTCAAGGAGATGTCGTTCTCTGATAGAGGCCAGAGGAGGCCATACACATTACTGAAACGGAGGCCTCAATAAGTCGCTTTTTTTGAAAAGAATAAAATGACATTACATTTTTCCGCGTGTATGCAGTTTTAAGGGGATAGAAAGGGAAGGAAGGAAAAAAAAAACATTAACAGATAATACTAGCTAACAAAAGTCACCACAAATGATCATTGTACACAAATAAAATTAAACTTACATTTTTTAGTGAGAAGTTTGATTGTTACTCGAAATCATTCATTCCCTCATTTAGCTCTTTGTTGCTCCTGACGAAGCATCCAGCCACCACTGCCGGTGGCCTCCTTGCAGGAAACCTGTATCAAAGCCTGTGCTCGGGCAGCAGTGGTTCCTGTACACATTTTGTTTCTACATGATAAAACTGGCAGCCCCCACGCACAGCCTCATAATAGTCACCATTTACGACTTGGCTGAGGAGGCAGTTGGCCTATTCTATCTTTGTCAGGTCAACTACACCAAGCCAGTTACTCTCATACACTAAATTAATCCGCCACACTAAGTCTTATGGAGCTGTCCTGGTAGTCACCATTGAGTCTGCTGCAATACTTGCTTTTGATGAAGGTCATATTTGGTAATGATGCCTATTTAAAAAAAACGATGATACAAAGGAAGCTTCCACACAACGATCTCTTCTTATCAAACAGCTACTTTGAAAATTTAGCTCATTTACCTGAAAAACGACCGGCTCAGCGACATTTTTCAGAGTCAATTCATTTTTCAGCTAAAACAATCTTCTGTATCCGAATATTTTCAGAAATAACAAAACTATTTGCTATAATCGGATATACTCACTCCTACCCTGGTAGTGGACTTTCAAAGGAATGATCTTCCATAATTTTTTTTTGACTAAAAGGTTACTAAAAACCAAATAACTAATATCATAATAGCTCCTTTCAGTCATAACTGATTATGGGAATCAGGGTGACTACCCTCAGCTGATTTTTTTTTTCTCGTGTTCCTTTCGACGTTTTTTCCTCTCTTCTGCTTTGCCGTGAGAGCTCTTTTCGCCCAATCTGAGGTGGCGCCGTAGAGAGCATCGTGACATGGTGCGATCAGCGGCTTTATCCTCCCAGATTGCTGGATTTATGTCCAGTATCCTCATGTCTCTCTTGCACGCATCTTTGAACTAATATACAGTATCTACAATTAATAATGGCGTTTTGGTCACACCAGCAAATCCGTTAAATTGAAGGGAAAAATAGCAGGCATCCAAATCTATTTTTCAGTTGTTAAATACCATTCAGCTGACTTGCTTTCGACCCTTCTTGCAAATATTCTAGGAAAAAACATCAACGGATTTTACTGCAGATATTATTTCAGACTCTTTTGTTAAATTATTAAAGAATTAATCTGAAACTTCTGAAAAGAATTTCATAATCGTCTCACCGTCTTCAAAAGAGCATTTTCATGTTAGCTATTATCCGAAACACTCAATAGTTGCAACTTTTCTGTTATCAGCAGCCTAGGTAAATGGTTTTTATTATTCAGACAACTCATGTTTTTTTTTATTGTTTTAAATTCCCTTTTCTCGAGTCATGTGGAAACTCAGCATCAATTTTATAATTGTGCTGGATTTGATGTTAATAGATGTTATCATTCAATATTTCTAGTGTACTGAATGAGGTCAGCTGTGAAGGTCCCTGATTATAACAAATTTTGGGTTGAGTATTCAGGGTACCTTTCTGCTACCACCTTATGACCTCAATCAGACTTATTCTGGACTAGTATGTATGATAGTTACGTATAATGTCTAGGGTTATGCAAGTGTGTAATGTAGTGTAAGTATAATTACTACAAATACATTTAAATTCTATCACACACACACACATATATATATATATATATATATATATATATATATATATATATATATATATATACATAGATATATATATATATATATATAGATATATATATATATATATATATATATATATATATATATATATATATGACTAAGTCAATACCACAACCACAAACAAATTAACACTCTATTATACAACTTATGGAAGTCTGTGGCTGAATTTTGTGTAATATACTAGATTACAATTTCTTTGCCCTGATTCAGAATTTTCTGAGTCAGGACCAACAACAAAATGAAATTTATGGTTTTATTTACATAAATATTTATAACACAATGGATCTTCTGTCCATACAAAGGACTATTATAATCAAATTATATTTAGGTATTTCTCTACACTGGGTGACACTGGTAACTAATGGTGGGGTGGGGTGTTGGCATCATTCCCCTTCTTTATTTTAGTATCTTGTGGAAAAACTATTTAATAATCAAAGATTTTATGTCTATGTTAAGAAAGTCCGTGGATGACCGTTGAAGTGCCGACACATAGGCACTTAACTGTAGGTGGATAGTAGATATGATGCTGACAATTTCCTTTCGTTCACTTGAATGCCAGACTGACACAGTCCCTGGTGTAGAATAGTATAGTAGACCGCTTGGTCCAATAAAGTTTAACTTCTCTCTCTCTCTCACTCTCTCTCTCTCTCTCGCTAGTAAAATCACCAGTGTCCTGGTACCACAGTAGCACCAGAACAAAAAAACCCTGAAACAAGGTTATGATTCTGTACAACATATCTACAATAATTTTCCACAATCAATACATGGCATAATTCAATTAAAGAAAAGGGTCAGATCTCTCTGACCACCCCATGTCAACCATTTTCTTCTGAGATAACAACTCATACCAGTGCTCCTGTTCTTTTCCCTAATTGCTACAACGCCTCTGACACTGCAACAATGATTCTCTCCCATAGAATTTTGTGTGTTAGTCTTCCCACTGGTAACTGTGGAAATCATTTTAAGTTATACAACTCATGTCAATTTTTACTGCTTGTGTGCAACACCACAGGCCCTGCATAAGTCTGCTGGGGACCCTGTACTTAGTCGTAACGCCTTCCCAAACAAGCAGTATCTCATACACCAAATTTGGTTGTAATAATAAGGTTAATAAAGTCATTCTTACCACAATTCAAAGAAATATCACAAACATACGTTGACTGGCATTAGCATTAAGGTAAGTTTAGCTTTGCCCCCGGTCCAGACTGCCAAGAATTATTATTTCACTCTAGGCACTACTGTTCTCAACGCAGCTTGCTTTCCAAAACTTCTGTATCAACTGGCGACAAGCATTTGCTTGCTTTTGCCAATATTATCAGACCGGCCCAATCAGCGAGGGTCTAGCTTTTTTAATTCAAAATTAAAAAAAAAACAAAAGCCAGACTCCAAACTTCTAGGAGTGAGTCTTCAAATATATTTAGCTTTTTTTTGCCTAACCAATACCCTCCTTACTATACTCTTCTATCAACCAATCGGATTTGAATTAATCTAATGCCTCTTTTTTAAACTTGCGTTCCCAACTAACGTAATGGATAAATGAGCAAAAACAACAGTCCGTCCGTCTTAGCGTTCGTAGAGATATAGTATTATTTCAATATCTTGGCTAATAATTAGACTACCATATATTTTACAACATATTATTGCTCAGGGGATCCTAAGCTATCTTTATATATGATTTTTATGGCCCTAATATTTGTCGTTTAGATTTTCAGTTTTGTCACTGTTAATCGTCAATTTCAACTTTTCCAAAAGTCGGCCATCTTTTCCCCTCCCTCTCTCATTTTTTTTCCATTCAAATAACTAACTAGTTGTGTTACGTCAGAAATACACTACTCGGAGAAAATGGAACACTGTCTGTGTGTTTATGTGTTCTGGCTTGTCCAACAGAGAGGTTATAGTATTAGTCTCGCGTGCAGAGCGAAGAGGGGTTTTTGCCAAGCGTTGGTAGTGTTGGCGTTAATTATTACTATCGTTTCGTTCTTGCTATTGGAAAATGTCCGAGTTACTACTAATTTAAGCTTTAAAGTTAAAATATTACGTTAATTCAGACGGTAGGTTGGTGTCACAGTTCTGGCAGATCGTTAATTGTAAGAATCAAAACCGAAACTAAGAAAGCGTGTTAGATTTTACAGCGGGATCGTTTTTATAAGCATTTCCTCTGCACAAAAGGCAGCGCTATACTGGCGTAGAGACAACTTTAAGCAGACACTTACGGTCGGGTGTATTATTTATTATCATAGGACCAAAATCTTACTGAATTTAGCGATTATCTCACAGAATTCGCTACAATATTGAATGGTTTTAAAGTGTATTTTACCTCTCTTGACAAGAATGATGGTGCATTGCACATTAAATGTACACATTTCTAGATCACGTCCATTTAAAAAAAAAAGGCTTTAGCGTTTTATCACACAAACACTAGAAAGCATGTCACACAAGAATATAACTAGTGAGCTCCAAATGACTACAACACAAAAGACAGGAAGAGTAAAATCATGAGTGAAATACAGTTAAGATAAAGACACCACCAGGCAGATATATTCCAACTAAATATGTCCAAAATATGCAACGTGCACCTCTGCGTGTGCATACGTTCATCTTCTTTTATCATCATTCTGTCTGCCTTTATCCGTGTCTGTATTTTCGTGTAATTTTATCATTGTCGCTCGCAGACACCCAATTACAAAAAAAAAAAATTGTTTCAGTAATATCGCTGGTATATACACTTATAGTCTCGCCGACCCGATACAAGATAACCTCGAATCAATACAATATTTATTCCACATTTTTTTGTAATATTTGGACAGATTCGCTAGAGTCTCCAAACTGCTCCCTGATTGGCGCCAGGAAACATTTACTGTATCTTACACAGCTTGTCTTGCTCAACCGGCCGTGTCAAAACCGTAATGCCTTTTATCGTTCTGTAAGAACCAAATGACAAATGACCGACGGCCAAGGATATGGCATTATAAGGAACTAAACTAGGGGATATAATTCTAGGGGGCCTGGTACATCAAACGGATATAACTACGTCTTGCAGAGCTGGGCGTCATGTGGAAAATCTCGCTTCTTTACTTTACCCATGGACAAGGAACACTACATCTTTCGCCTCGAAAGACAGGGAGATTGTCAACCAGGAACGAGTCTGTACAGGATGATCACGCCCGTTACATCACTTGCAAGGCAGGGGACATCGCATCACATAGCTGCGCAACTTAGCGCATGACAATTATAATCTCGTACAATAATCTCAGCAAATTATTGGCTGACTAGGCGCCGTTGGGAAATTATCCATATACATGAGAGAAACCTGGAGTAAATACGTTTGTACAACTCGTGGTGTGCTGGTAGATTCCCAGAGGAATATTCTTATGCATATTTTCAAAATCCTATTGCTTAATAAATTACAAGAAGAATAGTCTAGGTAACGGTTTGTGGTCGACTTATCAAAATTATGTACATTGTCTTCTTCCACTGCTTGTGAATACTTTTCCCAATTATTTGCAAAAATATTATATACCTAATGTACTTTCATTGCTTCTATTACTTGATGTACTAATCATTAGTTGTGTTACTTAAATTTTCTCTCAAATACTTGTGTCACGGGTTGCCTCCCCTCTACTCTGCAGTGATGGTTCGACAATGGCCAAAAAACAAGACTATATCATGTGGGTCTTCAAAGGTATCTACCTTCGCACAAGACTATCTTGGCAGAGATACAGACAGAAGGATGATGATGCTTCTACCTCGAGAGAGTTTCACAAGATATTTCAGTAGTCAAGAACTATGCTGAATGTGTCTTAGCAATGTTAAATTATATCCGCCCGCAGCCTTTTGTGAAGAAGTATTTTATAATTTAACTTAGCTCGTACAAACTCCCAACTGAATTAACAGTAACATTCCCCTTATTATTGGCTCTCTCTCTCTCTCTCTCTCTCTCTCTCTCTCTCTCTCTATATATATATATATATATATATATATATATATATATATATATATATATATATATATATATATATATATGTATATATATATAGTGGCGTTGGCGATTGCACACCACATGTCAGAGAATGACCAAGAGTAAGGTGCTGGTAAGCGCTGCACAATAAAGATTTGTCACTATGTGTATTTCGCACATGACGAAAACATATTTGGGATAGTGACAGAATAGAGTTGATGTGGGGTTCGCTTGTGTCATCTACCAGATGGTAGATATTATCCATCATAATCGCTCGCCCTCACGGGTCGGAGAGAGGCGAAACTTTAACCACCATAATAAAAATGCATGGTACAGAAATAAACAAGATGCACATAATAAGTATACTAACAGGCATCATTTCTCGCCACCATCGCGTAATGATTCTTCTCGCACGGACAATAAGAAGTACTCTCGTTCTGACCATCCAGTGGATAGGAGAGGATCACATTTTTCTAGAAGCCAGAGTAGAGCAAGATCACAAGCTCGTGCTTGTCAAATTAATGTTGGTAAGGGTAATATTGACAATAATGAGAATAATCCTCACGCCAATGCGTGTAATGTTGACCTTGAAAATAGTAGTAATTGCCCAGAATGTATGACGCTATTTCAACCTGGGTCTACTCCACGCCTGAGATGTGGACATGCCCTGCCAGTTTTAGCTTTACAGGACGGGGTTGGCTCCCTCGTCATCCATAGGGGTTTTTTATTTGACAGACCCGTTTCAGTATTACATGACAGCGGATGCACGACCTTTGAACTAAGGAAGGCACTAATTCCCCCTTCTTGTTTTACGGGGACCTCAGTAAAGTGCGTACCTTTCGGTGGAACTGTCGAATGTTATCAACTGGCAGATGTGGAAATAGACACTCCTTTCTTTTCTGGAAAAGTTAGAGTGTGTAGTCTCGATCGACCTTGGTGCGATTTGATTGTAGGTAACATAAAGGGTGTTAAAGAATGTTCTGCACATGATATTCTTACTTGGGAGATAGATCATCCTTCCTTGGCTAACGCTATTACAACCAGAGCACAACAAGCTGCAGAAACATATGAATTAAATTCTTCTCTTCACACACAACACATTACAACTTGTCATTACAAGGTACATTGACAAAAATATATTTATTGCTCAACAACAACAGGATCCTTCTTTGGGACATTTATTCCCATTACCTAATGCTCGAACTATTAAACGTTTTAAAATTTCAAGACATTTTTTCAATATCAGGATAATATTATGATACGATGTTTTGATGATTATTCTTTCATTCTCAGACAAGTTATAGTACCTACGTCATTTCGTGCACTAGTTTTGTCAAATGCGCATGACGTACCATTTGCTGGACATATGGGAATTTCCCGTACGGCTTATAGATTACTAACACACTGTTATTGGCCTGGTGTTAATAAAGACATTTCAACTTATTGTAAATCCTGCACTGAATGTCAAAGTGTTGCACGCAAGGGTGCGCATCAATCAGCACCTTTACAGGTCACAGATATCGCTGTACGCCTTTTTTCAAGATAGCTATCGATATCATAGTACCACTATCTGTGAGGTCTACCAGAGGTTTTCAATATATACTAACAAGTATTGACCTCTGCACAAGATGGCCAGAAGCCATTCCTTTAAAAAATATTACCACAGTGTCGGTAACCGATGTGTTGCTGTCTATATTCTCACGCATCGGATTTCCGGAGGAAATCCTCTCTGATCATGGATCTCAGTTCGTGTCAGGTATGATGTCCGATGTTTTCAACACACTTCGTATCCGTCATTCTCTTAGTGCTAGATTTCACCCTAGTTCAAACGAGGTCATGGAACGCTGGAATGGTACATTAAAACAATTGTTCGGTAAGGTGACTACATCATATCCTCATGAATGGGATCGTTTCATTCCGGCTGTATTGTTTGCGTACAGAGAGGTTCCTAATCAACAAACAGGATTTTCACCTTTTCAGTTAGTATTTGGGGCTAACCCAAGAGGTCCAGTGTCTCTCTTACATGATTTACTGATAGAATATGAGGTAAACAATAATGAGAAATCCAGTTATCAATACGTTACAGACTTACGCTAACATCTTGTTGATGCATGTAAGGTGGCAACTGAAGCATCCGAGTTGGCAAAATATAAAACCAGATCTCGCATTAATCGGGATAGGCGACTAACTTCTTTCTCAATTAATGACAATGTTTTTGTTCTCCTGCCACTCAAGGTAGATCACTTGCTAGTAACATGGCAAGGTCCTTTTAAAGTTGTTGCGAAGAAAACGGACGTGGACTACGTCATCGATATAAGGGGTAAACGAAAAACATTCCACGTTAACATGCTCCTACCATACATCACTCGTCATCCTCAGTTACAATTCATGTGTGATACTATCATAAACTAACCTACCCATCATGCATCTATCGCTTTGGTTGATGAGATACAGACTAGTATTGCTGATGTACCGTCCACGTTTCCGGTAGCACCTATCCAGTCTTCAGGAACATGGAATGATGTTATAATCTGTACGGATTTACCAACAAGTCATAGGGATCAAATTCGTTCTATGTTGGAATCCTTTCAAGATGTTCTGTCTGATCTTCCTGGACGCACCAACATTATCACTGATGAAATCAAATTATCAGATTACACTCGGATTTCATTAAGACCATACACGCCACGGTTCCTTTACATGTTAGAGATCAGGTTGAAAGTGAGGTGGATGGTATGTTAAAACTGGGTATTAATTCACCGTCAGATTCACCTTTCTGTTTTACTATGGTGGCGGTCCGAAAGAAAGATAAGTCCATTCGTGTCTGCATTGACTTCCGTCGCCTTAACAAGGTGACCATATCTGATTCTGAACCAATGCCTTTGCTGGAGGATTTGTTGCCACGCTTATCATCCTCCACTTTCTTCAGCAAGTTTGAACTGTCTAAAGGTTACTGGCAGATCCCTTTGGCTGAGGTATCGAGACCTTTGACTGCCTTTGCCACGTCTCGGGGATTGCTTCAGTACAATATCATGTGTTTCGGTTTACGGAACGCTCCAGCGACATTTGTACGCATGATGCGTCGCGTTTTATGTAACTGTCGTGAAATTCTAATCCACATATATAAATTCGAAAGTAAATGTAAAGCCTAACGAAGTAATTCAATAAAAGGAAAGAAGAATGGTAAAAGAACAGTGCAGTCACAATAGCGTACGCCTGTGTTATAGAACGTCATACTAGTTAAACAAGAAAATCCCCTTTTTATGCTCCGTCTCCATAATTGTAACGCTTTCACGTTAGTAAAGCCTACTGCATAAAATACACGCGTTTCTAAAAATAAAACTAGTACTATATTTCTTGTACGACCTTGAGAGAGACACTGCGTAATGACCTAGATTTAATATTCCATTAATGTCATTTTATGCACTACGTAAACGAAAAGACAGACGGGCTTAGAAGAGAGAGAGAGAGAGAGAGAGAGAGAGAGAGAGATGTACGGAGGAACGCGTGCAATACTACCACGTCGTCTAGCGATATGAAATTAATGCCACCCCACGCGAAAGGCATGCAGGCTTGCTTTTTTTCAAATAAACAGTAATAAAAAAACACTACCAATACGAGGTAAGGTTTTAAAAAACATGGTTAATGCTTATTAGGAAACATGACACAATACTGTTTTTCGTCTGAAATCCTGACATTAGCCTGACAGTACAGAAGACACCCCATCGTATAGAAGTGAACGGGTGGTAGAAGAAAATACATATTTTGAACGCAGCCACTTAGCTCCATTAAACTTATATACTTGGGTGCCTTAGGACTTGCTGACAAAGAATATGTTAGGTGTTAAGCAAATGGTCTAATGGTTAACAAATTATAGCCAAAATACTATAGTGGTGTTGTCTGACAACACAGGATCATATTTGCTCATAATGGCGTGTTTGGACACTGCTTTAGAGGAAATGAGGCCACCACGTTAAATCCGATTTGATTGGCTAGAATAATATGTAAGGCGAAACATGATTAGTCGATTGCAGATACTATTTTTGGTTGTTAATGGAAACGGTAGGAAGGGTACTCTTTTTTCAAAAGCTTTTGTAAACATGGTCTCATTGGCTAGACCATTTAATATAGTCAATTAGGAGCGTCAGTTCAGTGCCACTTTTTAAAAATACAATTTGTAGAAGCAAGTGCGTTGAGAACCAGCTCATATTTTTCTGGGACAGAGGCAGATCGGAATTGTGCCATAACTCATCGCCAGTCAACGTATTTGTTTAATATTTCCTTGAATTGTGGTAAGCTAGACATATTTGATATCTTTTTTGATGAAAATTGAATGTGAATTGATAATTTATGTCTGTATGTGTGTGGTTCAGTAACAAAATTGAGGCAAAACCTAGATATTGCTCCCCCATGAACAAAACTTGTCGGAGAGGAGTATAACTGCATGGGATTGCCAAATAGTACTATGACACCTATCTTATTGAATAGAAGGAAATAATGCTGGAATTGCAGAGGCGTTGTAACCATTAGGGAGAGGAATACTGGTGTATATTGATACATGAGAAGCTAGCAGTTGGCCTACCGCGCTGAACTCGGTGTTTGTTATGTATTGTGCTTCAGTGTGGAAATAGATTATAAATTAGTTCTGAAGTAGGAGGTACAACCTTCTTGTTTCAGGGACCGTGGTACTAAAGTATTAAAGCAGCACCTGGTCTGAGTTTTGCTGAATCCAGAGGCTGGTAGCATACTCCTTGGTCAAGATATCGACCAGTGTTGTTTCTCAAGAAAACGGTGAAGCAAGCGAGCAGAGGAGTCAGAGTTCCTGCAGCCCACACAGAAGTTAAGATTTCGTTGGCCAGAGCAGCTCAATCTTGTGTATACCCCCCTCTAAAAGTGACTGTACATTAAATCAAGAGGGACAGTTATTTGTTTCAAATAAAAAGAAACTGTGAACCTTTCCAATATTATTTCCACCAGAAACAAACACTTGAAGTCATGATGACAAACAACAACCTAGCTTGAAAAGCCAGTATTACCTCATAGTACTACATCACAACTTACACACATATTGTAATAATAATAGATGGCAATAGAAAGATCCTATCTATAAATTGTGTACATACAACTTGTGATTACATTTGATTGTGATTCCTGATTCACTTTGTAGTTGAATCAGGATATCTATTGTTGAAAGGAATTAATACATATTTTAAAAGTTACACTTGACTTATTAAGATAGTCTTATAGAGTGTTCTATGTATGTGAGTGTCACAGTGTTGTAAAGTATTGTGGATTAAATTAAATTGTTTATCTGTCTGTTGGTTGTTGTGAACATACACTTCAACACTATCATAACCCTAGACATTCAACGTAGTCATCACAATATTCCAGAATAAGTCTGACTGAGGTCTAAATGTGGTAGCAAAGTAAGGTCATCTGTAACACACCACACTTATTAGATACAGATACCTTCACAGCTGATCTCAGTCAGTACATTAAGTCCCCTATAAATATTTATATCATCCCACTTTACCACATATATTGGGGTCCTGTCCGGGATTTTGAATCTTCTCCTATTATATATATATTGGGGGTAATTCACTTCAGGGAATAATAAAAAATTAAAAGGTATCCTTGGGTGGAAAATGAATAAGGTTGAGCTCTCAGTGCCTGTGGTTGTCCTTAGATAATTAGTTATAGATTGACTTGTTTAAGTTAGACATTGTATAAATTTGCCTGTTAGAAAATGGCCGACCTGGCAAAATTTCGATCTGCTGCTGTGCAGGCTGCTAAAGAGTTAGGAACGGACGGGCAAGTTATGATTGCTTATGTCACTACTGAATGTGACAAATATATTGAACGTGAAGAAAGAAAATTTGAAGCAGAAAGAAAATTAGAATCGGAAAGATTAGAAAAACAAGCTGAAAGAAAGTTAGAGGCAGAAAAAGAAATTAAGAGGTTGCAGATTGAAGCTGATAAAGAGGCTAGGGCATTAGAGGCTGAGGCTAAGAAGTTACAATTGGAGGCTGAGGCTAAGAAGTTACAATTGGAGGCTGAGGCTAAGAAGTTACAATTGGAGACAGAAACAGAGGAAAGAAGGCAGACTGCAGAAAGGGAAGCAGAGGAAAGAAGGCAAGCTGCAGAAAGGGAAGACAAGCGATTGACTGCAGAGAGGGAAGCAGAAGATAAGAGATTACAAAGGGAACACGAGTTACGACTAAGGGAGTTGGAATTCCAAGGCCATGCTCCTGAGAATGGTGCCAGTCCCTTCACCTCTGATGCCTCTGCTAGTCAGGGAGCCTCAACCTCAGCTATGAACTTTCATTTAGATCATTTTGTTGAGAGAGAAGATGATATCGAGAGCTATCTAAATAGATATGAACTATTAGCTACCACGTATGGGTTAGAGAGAGAAAGGTGGAGCTTAAAGTTATCACAAGGGCTTCGTGGTACAGCTTATGAAGTTTTTGCCAAAATGAGCAAAGATGATCAAGAAAATTATGACATGTTAAAGCAGGCTCTTTTGTTAAGATATGAAAAGAATGGAGAATTTTATAGAAAAAAATTTAGGAATGCTAAACTACTATCAGGTGAGACATATCACCAGTTCTCTGCACGGTTAGAGACATACTTGGAGAAATGGACTTCTCTGGGGAAAACCCAAGATCTTAAGGAAATGATCCTTATAGAACAACTAAGAGAGTCCATGGCTCCAGACCTGAGAAAGTTTCTCATGGAACAAGGTGCAGAGAGGCTGGGTGAGTTACTAAATGTCGCTGAAAGGTATCAAGCAGCTCAGGCAGAGGTAACAAGTAATAAAAAGAAACAGGTAGATAATTTTAGGGCACCACAGAACTTTAATAAATTTGATCCTAGAGATCAGAACAAAGGTAAGCACCGGTATGACAATAAAAATAAAACCCCACAATTCGATGAAAGGAAATTTGATGAAAGAAAATCTTTCAACCAAGGAAGGAGGTGGTGTAAAAATTGTAGGATGAACAATCATGACACTGACCATTGCAGAAGGAATCCTATAGTAATGGCCACCCTTCAGGTCAGGTCGACCTCTAGACAGGAGGTATATTATGATAAATACCACTCCAGAAGAGATGAGGAAGGCACAGGCTGGGGATAAGACCCTCAAGCCTTGTTCTAGAAAATTGTCAAAGTGTCACACACCTACAAGAAAAGGAGACTTCTATATGAAGAACCACCTGATATACCGGAAGACTGGTACTAGATCCAAAGGTCAGGGACAGCTGGTACTTCCAAAAAGGTATAGGGCAGACTTAATAAGGAGCTTACATTTGAAACAAGATGGGGACCATGAGAAAATAGGTACCATCATTCAAAAGGTAGATCAGAATTATTATTGGCCCAAGGCAAGGTGGGACATTGAAAATGTTGTAGAAAGATGTGGCATATTACATGAGGGAACACCCACAAGTGGGAATAGTGATCAGGACCTCTACACGCCACGGGGCAAACGTAGGCCTGACACTGAAAAGAAAAATAAATTTAATAAAGTGGACCAAGTGGAATGGGAAGCCCCTTTTCACGGACAATCTTCGATTGGATGTTTTATAATGGCCACAATGCAGAGAGTGCAAAAAGATGTCTTACCCCAGGATAAGCCGAAAATCCCTCAATCGGACTTATGTAAACTGGAGGAAAAAGATGTAGAGAGGAGATCTCTCACAAAGAATTTTAAGTGGGGAGAGAGCCCCAAGAGAACAATTGGTAGCGGTCGTTTTGTGCAGGATGATTCTGGGAAGAAAATTCATCACTACAGTGCTTCTAGTGGAAGAGACCCTACCAGTGCATGGAAAAATAGGCAAGAAAGCTAAAGACAGAAATTTGGCTGTGGGAGAGAAGGTACTGCTTCTTCTACCCGGTAGTCAGAATAAGTTACAAATTGGATGGCACGGTCCATATACAGTTCTAGAGAAGGTGTCTAGAACCAATTTTAAGATAGGTAAGAAGGGGAAAGAAAAAATCTATCATGTGAATCTCCTGAAGAAATATTTGGAAAGAGAAAATCAGGAAGAGACACACTTGTTGACCTTGTCCATTGCAATGGAGATGAAAAAGGAACCACTTTCATCATTTGAATATCCATTACATCCATGTGAGACAGCGGCACAGGTGAAAATCAGTACACATTTAACGAAAAATCAGAAGGAGAGAGTGCAACAGGTTCTAGATGATCATACAGAGGTGTTAACGGACCGACCGGGGCATACAAACGTATTGGAATATGATATGAAACTGATAGACCCCACATCTGTCTGTATGAAAGCCTATTCGATTCCTTTTGCTAAGGAGAAAGCCTTGAAGGAAGAGATAGACTATTTGTTGAAGGAGGGAATAATTTCACACAGTGAATCGTCGTATAGTTCCAGTGTGGTGCTCTTAAGGAAACCCTCTGAAGAACATAGACTCTGTATAGATTACAGGAGACTGAATGCTGTTACAGAAGGTCAGGTGGATCCATTGCCGGATACAAATCAGTTGTTTGCCAGGCTAAATAAAGCTAAATATTTCTCAAAAGTGGATCTGAGTAAAGGATACTATCAGATTCCAGTAAAGCCTGAGGTTAGACCGTACCTAGCTTTTAGTACCTCAGAGGGACACTATGAGTTTAACAGATTGCCATTTGGATTGAAGAATGCGCCTAGTGTCTTCTCTAGAATGATGAGAAAATTGGTGGATCCTCTGAATAATCAATGCATCACAAACTTCATGGATGATATCCTTATAGCAACAGAAACATTTGAGGAACACATTGACTCTCTGAACATGCTGTTTAATCGACTTAGAGAAGCGAATTTAACAGCCCGACCAACCAAATGTTGCGTTGGATGTAAAGAATTAGAATTCTTGGGACACACAGTCCATCAGGGAAACATGACCCCTGACCCCAGGAATTTAGAGAAACTAAAGAAAGCCCCGAGGCCACAAACCAAGAAAGACGTGAGATCCTTTGTCTCATTATGTGGTTTCTACCAAAAGTATATCAAAAACTTTAATTCTATATGTGCACCGTTAACTGATTTGACACGCAAAGGAAATCCAGATCGAGTTACATGGACAGCACAATGTGAATTGGCATACCAGGAATTGAAGGAAAAGCTCACAAGCAAACCTATTTTGAAATTACCTGACTTAAGTAAAGAATTCATTGTGAGAACGGATGCAAGTAATATCGGGTTGGGCGCGACCCTGTTACAGAAATCAGATGCACTGGATGGGGAATTAACCCCAGTGGCATTTGCTAGCAGAAAGGTGAATAAAGCTGAAACCAATTATTCAACTAGCGAAAAAGAATGTCTGGCCGTAATATGGGCGATCAAGAAATTCAATATTTATCTGTATGGGAAGGCATTTAAGTTGTAAACGGATCACAAACCCTTGTCGTTTCTAGCGCAGGCTAGACATGAAAATTCGAGGTTACTCAGATGGTCCTTACTTTTGCAGCCATTCCAGTTCAGTATAGAGTATATTTCTGGAAAAACTAACCTGGGTGCGGATTTTCTAAGCCGCCATCCGTGTGATGAGAATCACCGTAAGCACCAGGAATAATAATAAAATTTTCTATGTGTATATAGAATTATAGACTGACATATGATGTCTGGTTTAAGTGGGGAGAATTTGTCGTGAAATTCTAATCCACATATATAAATTCGAAAGTAAATGTAAAGCCTAACGAAGTAATTCAATAAAAGGAAAGAAGAATGGTAAAAGAACAGTGCGGACACAATAGCGTACGCCTGTGTTATAGAACGTCATACTAGTTAAACAAGAAAATCCCCTTTTTATGCTCCGTCTCCATAATTGTAACGCTTTCACGTTAGTAAAGCCTACTGCATAAAATACACGCGTTTCTAAAAATAAAACTAGTACTATATTTCTTGTACGACCTTGAGAGAGACACTGCGTAATGACCTAGATTTAATATTCCATTAATGTCATTTTATGCACTACGTAAACGAAAAGACAGACGGGCTTAGAAGAGAGAGAGAGAGAGATGTACGGAGGAACGCGTGCAATACTACCACGTCGTCTAGCGATATGAAATTAATGCCACCCCACGCGAAAGGCATGCAGGCTTGCTTTTTTTCAAATAAACAGTAATAAAAAAACACTACCAATACGAGGTAAGGTTTTAAAAAACATGGTTAATGCTTATTAGGAAACATGACACAATACTGTTTTTCGTCTGAAATCCTGACATTAGCCTGACAGTACAGAAGACACCCCATCGTATAGAAGTGAACGGGTGGTAGAAGAAAATACATATTTTGAACGCAGCCACTTAGCTCCATTAAACTTATATATTTGGGTGCCTTAGGACTTGCTGACAAAGAATATGTTAGGTGTTAAGCAAATGGTCTAATGGTTAACAAATTATAGCCAAAATACTATAGTGGTGTTGTCTGACAACACAGGATCATATTTGCTCATAATGGCGTGTTTGGACACTGCTTTAGAGGAAATGAGGCCACCACGTTAAATCCGATTTGATTGGCTAGAATAATATGTAAGGCGAAACATGATTAGTCGATTGCAGATACTATTTTTGGTTGTTAATGGAAACGGTAGGAAGGGTACTTTTTTTCAAAAGCTTTTGTAAACATGGTCTCATTGGCTAGACCATTTAATATAGTCAATTAGGAGCGTCAGTTCAGTGCCACTTTTTGAAAATACAATTTGTAGAAGCAAGTGCGTTGAGAACCAGCTCATATTTTTCTAATTTTTTTTTTTTTTTTTTTTTTTTTTTTGCGTTTGCCCGCTAATACTCGAGGCGAAATCTCAGGTTATTATTTTATGTCTAACCTGACATTGATTTTTACGTGAGTACCCCTTTATTTCTTGTACAGAGACAGGTGTCCCTCGCCATTCAGGCAAATACTCGCCGATTTCGGAGGTACCCATTGCAGCTGGGTCGGCTCAGGAGCCGCCAGTCCCTGGTCGACGACACTCCTTCAAATGTCCTCGCCAGGTCTCGAGTTAATCCAGTCCAAATCCCGGTCGACGAAAAATCCTCAAATGCTGTCGCCCGGGTTTGATCCTGTATCACCCGGTCGCCAGAGCGGTGTTGTAACCACTACGCTAGCGCGGCTCCCATATTTTTCTAATAAAAGCCTGGGACAGAGGCAGATCGGAATTGTGCCATAACTCATCGCCAGTCAACGTATTTGTTTAATATTTCCTTGAATTGTGGTAAGCTAGACATATTTGATATCTTTTTTGATGAAAATTGAATGTGAATTGATAATTTATGTCTGTATGTGTGTGGTTCAGTAACAAACATGAGGCAAAGCCTAGATATTGCTCCCCCATGAACAAAACTTGTCGGAGAGGAGTATAACTGCATGGGATTGCCAAATAGTACTATGACACCTATCTTATTGAATAGAAGGAAATAATGCTGGAATTGCAGAGGCGTTGTAACCATTAGGGAGAGGAATACTGGTGTATATTGATACATGAGAAGCTAGCAGTTGGCCTACCGCGCTGAACTCGGTGTTTGTTATGTATTGTGCTTCAGTGTGGAAATAGATTATAAATTAGTTCTGAAGTAGGAGGTACAACCTTCTTGTTTCAGGGACCGTGGTACTAAAGTATTAAAGCAGCACCTGGTCTGAGTTTTGCTGAATCCAGAGGCTGGTAGCATACTCCTTGGTCAAGATATCGACCAGTGTTGTTTCTCAAGAAAACGGTGAAGCAAGCGAGCAGAGGAGTCAGAGTTCCTGCCGCCCACACAGAAGTTAAGGGGCTCCACTACAATGAAAACAGGATTTTACGTACAAAATATCGATTTTTTACTTTTGAGCTTATTTTATTAAATAATCATCGAGGAATCGATTGAGCAAGGTTTTATAACATAAAAAATGCATTTGATGTATCAAAAAGCATATTGTCGGCACTACCCCCATGCTATGATTTTCAAATTTGTGCCGAAAATGCACAATTTCTCTCTAAAACTATCCAAGTGAGGAGTCTCAAATTTGGCATGCATGTAGTACACATCTATATCTTTAAAGTAACACATCTGCATTTTTGATATTTTGGTAATTTTCTTTTATAAATTTTTAAAAAATATTTTTAAAAATATTTTTTCACACAAATTTTTTTTTTTTTAAATCATTAAAAATAGAATTTTAAACTTATCAAAATAATCATGAGTAGTACACATCTATATCTTTAAAGTAACACATCTGCATTTTTGATATTTTGGTAATTTTCTTTTATAATTTTTAAAAAATATTTAAAAATTTTTTTTTTTTTTTTTATATAGTTTTTTTTTTTAAATCATTAAAAATAGAATTTTAAACTTATCAAAATAATCATGAGTAAAATTGTTTTAATTGTCAGTCACAACATGTGGGTGCAATCTGATAAAGTTTGGTCAATGGGAAACAAGATTTTTGCTCTTGAAAATTGGTGAAAAACCCAATATAGCGGTTGTTTTTTTGGTTACTAGGTAGAAGGACAGAAGAAAAATTAGGCAAGACAAAGGCGAGAGGAGGAGCTGCAGGAAGCTGAAGAAGGTGCGGCATATAGTGCTGGACAATTTTAAACACATTCAGCCCCCAGAATGGAGTATATTGGACAAGACAAGTCACTCGGTGACTAATATGCATTTTTCTCAAAACTAACATTTTATTAACAACAAATGTTATTTTTTACAAACTATCTAATAGAACAATCTGAAATTTGGCATGCATGTAGGACACATATATACCTTTAAATTGACAAGGGCTTTTTTTGATATTTTGGTAATTTGCTTTGATATATTTTTTTAAATAGTTTTTTTTCATTGTTTTTCATACAAATATAGTGTATTTTAAAAAAAATAATTAAAAATAGAATTGTAAACTTATCAAAAAAGGCCTGTGATAAATTGTTTTAATTGTCAGTCACAGCATGTGTGTGCAATTTGATAAAGTTTGGTCAATGGTAAACATAAGATTTTTGGTCTTGAAAATTGGTGAAAAACCCAATATGGCGGTTGTTTTTTTTTTTTTGTGGTTACCATGTAGAAGGAAAGAAGAAAAATTAGGCAAGATAACGGCAAGAGGAGGAGCTGCAGGAAGCTGAAGAAGGTGCAGCATATAGTGCTGGATAATTTTAAACACATTCAACCCCCCAGAATGGAGTATATTGGACAAGACAAGTCATTCGGGGACTAAAATGCATTTTTCTCAAAACTAACATTTTATTAACAAAAAATGTTATTTTTTACAAACTATCTAATAGATCAGTCTAAAACTTGGCATGCATGTAGGTGTTAAGGGATAGAGAAATTGCCCGAATTCTTTCATTTTGTTGTCTAGGGTCCATTTGTTTGAATAAAGAGGTTGAAGTTCTTTTATTTTTAATTTGGTTTGCATTGTCAAATATTCTGGAAATCAATCTTCTTGGATACCTCCTTCTGTCTATCTTCAATTATTAAATAAGGCTATCAACTGGTTAACTGAACCTTGAATGATTGAAGGAACCTCTCGGCTTAGACGATTTGGTAACAGTTTAATACACAGTAAGTACGAATTCACAAAATGTCACAATCACGAACATGGCATGAATACTCCCTCTAACTTTCAGTCCAACATTATCTTGGTTCGCTTTTATACAATGTTACTCAACTTTTCCCTAGTTGATACTTTTATAACATCCTTCCTTTATTCTATTTAACATCGGGGTATTAGAGCATCCCGGCATATCAAATCTTCAGTATATCTTTTTCCAACAACATCGGGGTATTAGAGCATCCCGGCATATCAAATCTTCAGTATATCTTTTTCCAACAACATCGGGGCGTTAGAGCATCCCGGCATATCAAATCTTTATTCCATAAACAACGGGGAATGAGTCCTCCCGTTATCACTGTTCAATTATAATTTCAACACACGTCTTTGTATTGGGAATCACCGTCCCGTACTGACTTCAACTATAATCCTGGCATATTGTCATGCCTCTCATTTAAAGCACAAAGCTTACCATTTTTCCATGAATATTTCTTGAATATGCTTCAACATAATTGTTGATACACAAGCCAGTCTTAGGCACACATCTTGACGCTCTGACGTCACATCCAACTCTCCTCTGTCATACCTAGATACACATCTCACAGGCGACCGCTTTCATGTATTTCTTGCGTTCAGTTGAGGTACGACACGGTGTGATAAAACCATGGCACTAATAATAATTTACCGCGATAAAAATCACATCATGAAGTGGCCTCAACATTACCCCTCACGCTCCCGAGCGTTTACTTCAGGAAACGCGCAAGATCCTGTAGGGTATAACTTCCAGCAATCTTACGTACAGATACATACATGCATACAAGCAATCTACTGAGAAGTATCAGGTATTTAGACATATACATAAAAATGTGAAGAGCAATTATTAAATAACCAAAATTGCAGTAAAATTTGAGTCAATATATCCGGAAGAAATAGCAAGTCCAGAAGACACACTATGATGTCCAAACAAAGTGGAACCATAAACCTGGATGCAAAGTTCCATGTGAAATATATTAGTCCTGGTGAGTTGCAAATCGCGACAACAAGTCAGCTAACCAATTGTCCTCACCGCGTATGTGCTTGATTTCGAAAGAAAACTGTTGCAGTAGTAGAAACCATCTGTAAATTCTTGAGTTCTTAAATGCTTTTGGTTTCATTGAGGTCAAAGGATGATGATCTACCTCAACGTAAAATTTTCGTCCGAGCAAGTAGCGAGAAAGTTTTGATATGGTCCAGACGAGAGCAAGGAGCTCTCTTTCTCCCGCCGAATATTTCTTTTCTGCTGCAGACAACTTCCGGCTCACAAAGAAGCAAGGATGGAGTACATCGTCGACAAGTTGCATCAAACTGCCACCGATTCCCATCTGAGAAGCGTCTGTGCGAATATAGAATGGTTCATGGATATCTGGCAGAATCAAAATAGGATGATTCGAAAATAGAATTTTAATCTTACCCAATGCTAACTGACAGTTCTTTGACCACATTACTTTAAGAGGAGCACCTTTGCGCGTCAACTCCGAAAGAGGACCAGAGATAGACGAAAAGTCCGGAATAAATTTATGATAATAGTTAATGAGCCCTAACAGACTACGAACCTCTTTCTTATTTTTCGGTATCTGAATGTTCAGGATTTTATTCACTAGACTATCCGAAGGATAAAGTCGATGATTACCGATTTTATGACCTAGGAAAGATATTTCCTGAAAACCTATCTGTACTTTCGAAGGTCTAACTGTCAAATGATGCTTTCTAAGCTGTTCTAGCAAAGAACTGAAACCTACAATATGTTCTTCCCATGTGTTATGGAATAAACAAATGTCATCTATATATGTGATGACATCGGATCTATCGCCAACCAAACGGCGCATCATGCGAACAAATGTCGCAGGTGCATTCACCAACCCGAAGCACATATAATTCCATTCAAATAAACCTTTAGGTGTGGAAAATGCTGTTAAATGTCTAGAATTTTCGGACAAAGGAATTTGCCAGTATCCTTTTGCCAAATCTAGTTTAGTAAAGAATGTCGCGTTAGCCAGCTGTGGAAGATCTTCCAAAATTGGAATTGGCTCAGCATCTGTGACTGTAACTTGATTTAGTTTCCGAAAATCAATACAGATGCGTAAAGATCCATCTGGTTTCTTCACCAATACTATAGGAGAAGAATACGAAGACGAAGAGTGCGAAATAATACCCATTTTAAGCATATCTGAGATTTCCTTATCTACCCTATCTCTGTAGTGAAGCGGAATAGGATATGGTCTGATTTTAATCGGAGTAGAATCAGTGATCACAATCTCATGAGATATTAAGTCAGTATGACCTGGATGTTCTGAAAATACGTCAGAGAAAGAACGTAAAACATCACGGATCTGAGTTTGTTCAGAATGCGAAAGTGATGAAGAAATAGAAACATCCTGCCACGTCTCATGAGCAGACATAGAAGGTAAAGTAAATTCCAATGGAATATCAGATGTAGCATCCTCAGACTGAACGACAGCGCATGAGGATCTATGAACCTCATCCAAGACATCCATCAATTCAGCTGGTCTTGGCGTGTATAATTTCAACATATTTAGATGATACGTTTTAATTTTCCCTTTAATATCAATTGAGTAATCAACATATGTGATCTTTTTCACTACTTTGTATGGCCCCTGCCATGAAATTAACAACTTATTTTCCTTAATAGGTAAGAGCAGTAAGACCTCTTCCCCTGGGATAAATGATCTTAGGGTACGAGATTGGTTATGTAGCAACCTCGATTTTTGAGTTGCCGTTTGTATACTCTGTGATGCGATCTGACATGCATCCACTAACCTTTGTCGTAAATCAACAACGAACTCGTAACTACTGCGAGTTGCGTCATCCTGAGACGTACCGAGGATTAAATCCTTCAGTAGATATAGCGGGCCTCTCGGATTCGCGCCATACACGAGTTCAAAGGGAGAGAATCCAGTACTCTCCTGAGGGATCTCTCTGTAAGCAAAGAGAACCGATGGGAGAATCTTATCCCAATCCCGAGGGTGTGCATCAGTAACCTTCCCAAGCATTAACTTAAGAGAGCCGTTAAATCTTTCACAAACCCCATTTGAACTTGGTCTATATGGACTTGTGAATGATTGTTTTATGCAATACAAGCTTTCTATCGCGCTCATAAGTTCCGACTTAAACTGTGTCCCTCTATCCGACAGTATTTCCTCAGGAAAACCTATCCTTGTAAAAATCAAGTTCATACCCTCCGCAACTGATATGGTATTAATGTTTTTTAACGGTATTGCCTCAGGCCATCTAGTGCACAAATCAATGCACGTTAAAATATATTGAAAACCTCGATCTGACATTACAGACAATGGACCGATGATGTCTATAGCTAGTTTCTTAAATGCGCGCACAGGCACATCTGTGACTTGCAAGGGTGCTGTCTGGTTCTTACCCCTGCGTGCGACTTTTTGACACGTATGACAAGATCTACAATATCTTTTTACATCTGTATTGATGCCAGGCCAATAAAAATTTGTAGTAATTCTAAACAAAGTCCGATTACAACCTAAGTGTCCTGCCATAGGTACATCATGACCTGTATTAAAACTAAAGGTCTAAAACTTTTTGGTACCACAATCTGTTTCTTTACATGATCATCTCCCTTTTTAAAACATCTGATCAAAACCTTGTTGCGAAACTCAAACCAATATGATGAGCTTTTAGTAATCTTAATTTGTTTTGTTTCAGCCAAAGTGAATAATTTCTTTAAAGATTCATCCTCATTTTGTTTTTGTGTAAAGATAATCGGAGAAATGTTTTGAGCATTTCTCAGTGGCGTCTCCTCCATGACAGATGGAGATGCATCGGTCAAAATACTTGCTTCATGCTGAGCTCTTGTAGTGACCGCATTCGCCATCAATGGGTGCTTGTTGACCCACTCGGCAATTTCCTCAGGTGAACAGTCTTTTACACCTGGAATGTTACCAAGTATCACGTCACTTACAGGGTTCTCCAAGCTACACACGAGTACAGTCCCTGAATAAAATGGTGTGTCGATCTTCGCCTTTGCCATGGGAAACCATTCAATGTTACCTCTAAAAGTAACGCATTTCAGTGACTTTCCTGTAAATGATGATTTATCTAGCAACGATTTCCGTATCCCGACAATCGTGCATCCTGTGTCCCGAAGAATGGTGGCTGGTCTGTCACCTATAAAACCTTTGTGTCATGTAAGGCGACCAATAAAATCGCAAACAGACATAGCTGGTAAAATATGGCCACACAAAAGTCTAGTTTTAGCACCTGGTTCATAAAGTGTATTACACTCAGTGCAATTGTTATCTTTGCTTGAGCGTACAATGCATGCATTAGCCTGTTCAACATGGCTATCATGATCACAAAGTGGGGTACAGACGTTAGCATGGTCTGCTTTCCCTTTTGCCAGTTTACAATCATTTTTGTGATCAGGTTTGTTATTGCATTGTTTGCCGTGCTTATTGTTTACCCCATCAAAATTAAACCTACCATTTCCATTGAAGCGTTCACCTGAATTTCTTCTATAGTCTCTGTAATGTATATCATCACTGCTATTACCGTAGTGTTGTCCACGGCCTCGGTTAGAGTAATTAGAATATCTATACCCACCGAAGTGAGATGGTGACTGACGACGAGGAAAATTGTACCGTCCTCGAAAGGAAGATCTATAATTACTCCTATATCTGCCCTCTGCACTCCTTGGGCGAGAACGGTGTTCACCTACTCCTCCGTCGTGGTACGAAACACATACAGATAATGCATTATCAAAGGAAACCTTACGAATTTCCTTGTTTGGATGTGCAGACATGTAGTTTCTTCCAAGTTCTTGACATTCATTGATAGATTTTGGCTTTCTCTCCTGCAAAAAACTAACAAAATCGGCGACACAGGTAGATAAAACTTTATCCCTGAGCATTAGGTCAAATAATTCATCAAAAGATTTATTGATACCAGATAAATCTATCCATCGACCCAAGTACAATTTAATAGAAGAGATGAACTCTCCAAAATCTGCATTCTTGGACGGAACTGCAGAGTGAAATCTGGATCGAAAACCCTCCTCCGTGAGTTGAAATTTTGCCATCAATGTATTGGCAACAATATCAAAATCAGATCTACTTTTTTCATCAATTGACATGAAACAACGCATTGCTTCCCCTGTGAGGTAGTCTGAAAAGATAATCGGCCACCTATCTTTTGGTATCTTCATATCTATAGCTCTCATTTTAAACCTCATGATAAACGAGTCCATACAGTCCCGTTTATCATCAAAATTTGGTAATTTAATTTTTGGATAATTAAAATTATTACCCTGAGAAACTTGTGGATTAGCACCAGTATGCTGTGCATGAATCTTTGCAATCTCAATCTCTTTTTCTTTATCAGCCTGTAATTTCAATGACTGTAATTCTATAGCATTTCTGTGGGCTTGATCCAGCTGAAGAAGTTCCAACTTACGTAGTTCCATTTTCTGCCGTTCTAGTTCTCTGGATGCTTCTTGTTCTATTCGAGTGGCTTCTTGTTCTTTTTCTTTTTGAACCATTTTTGCCCTTTCCAACTCTCTAGCTGCTTCTTGTTCAATCAATTTCTTCTGTTCAAGTTCCATTTCCTGTTTCTTTGCGACTTCCTGTTGAGCCAATTTCTTCTCTTCCAGTTCCTTTAATTCTTTTGCTTGAGCAAGTCTTTTCTCTTCCAATTCCCTTGCCTGATCAAGCTCCTGCTTCTTTAAATCTCGTTGCTCCTTCCGTTCCATATAATCATGATAATATTTATCAGCATATGATTCCAAATCAATTCCCGATTTGCCCAAACGCAAACCCATCTCAATAAATTCTGACAGTGACGACATCTTGTGTTCTGATTCGAATCAACAAGTGTCAAATCTCCCCTTAATATCACTTAATTAAGTATAATAAATTATGGTATTGACTGAATTTATACCTTATGAAGGAATGAACAAGCCAAGAATGAAAGACGAGCACAGTGAAGAAGAATAGTACAAGTCAATGATGATGATAATAAAGAGACATGTCGAATTACAGTACATTACTCGACAAATTTAACGGGAATAAGAGAAACAAATACTTGTCGACAAGCAACAACAAATTAGAATAATTACTTGTAAAATAAACAAGACAGAAGTACGAACGAAAACAGCAAATCGTCAAATTTCACACTGAGACAAGAGTGATAGTAAAAACAGCTGTGCATACAATGACCTAATATGTAAATTAGTGCATGAAAATATATAACGTAGACTTGACGGAACAATCTATACAAATAATGATGTCTGTTATGCAGTCAAAGACTAAAATTCCACTATTATTTTCTTTGACCGGACAACCGACAATAACCTAATAGGACCTCATCATTTGCAAAATTTCCGAAGAAAATTTACAAATAGCGAGCATTTACTTTGTACATATAAACATGCAGATGAAATAACAAGTATGACGGACTAGGTGTTGACTGGCAAAAGTGTTCGAAATGGTCAAACAATGTCACGCATTAGATAATTTATAGCTCTACTTATCTTTCTTGTATCTCAGAACTTCTCCAGATACGGAATCAGTGTGTATGTGCTTCAATTTGATCTCAGAAACCCATAAATGGACGAAAATCTTGCCTGATTCCAAGTTGAACAAAAGGTATTTTGAACGTCTGCCGGCTTTGATGACGTCACTACGTAAAATTGCCAGATTGTCATTTAACGTTCAAGATCGAAAATTGCGTGATTTGCCAGTGTTTAAAATCTTGAATGAAGAGTTGTGAAGTTCGAACCGAATCAATTTGATGTCGAAGCGTTGAATCTTGACAGTCCTCAAGGTCAGGTCAACGATCTTTGATGCATCTACATGGAGCAGCCGTTACATGTCATCTTCAATCGTGAAATTCAGTGAATGTACATTTTTTTCCGCAAAATTTACAATCGTATCGTTCCTCAAATGTTAAAAGTCCTGCGTAGAAGTTCAGTGTAATAGTTCAGTCTTAGATGATTTCATTTTCGAAAGAAGAAAAATTCTTTTCTTAATGTCCCAAGTAGACCAAACTGCTAGTTATCGGACGGCTTATCCGATAGGATGTAATCAGTTATTTCAGCTATAAGACGACAGTTCCCAGTTGTTTGACAGGACTGAGCCCCCAGTTTATTTCTTTCCTGTTAAGGGATAGAGAAATTGCCCGAATTCTTTCATTTTGTTGTCTAGGGTCCATTTGTTTGAATAAAGAGGTGGAAGTTCTTTTATTTTTAATTTGGTTTGCATTGTCAAATATTCTGGAAATCAATCTTCTTGGTTACCTCCTTCTGTCTATCTTCAATTATTAAATAAGGCTATCAACTGGTTAACTGAACCTTGAATGATTGAAGGAACCTCTCGGCTTAGACGATTTGGTAACAGTTTAATACACAGTAAGTACGAATTCACAAAATGTCACAATCACGAACATGGCATGAATACTCCCTCTAACTTTCAGTCCAACATTATCTTGGTTCGCTTTTATACAATGTTACTCAACTTTTCCCTAGTTGATACTTTTATAACATCCTTCCTTTATTCTATTTAACATCGGGGTATTAGAGCATCCCGGCATATCAAATCTTCAGTATATCTTTTTCCAACAACATCGGGGTATTAGAGCATCCCGGCATATCAAATCTTCAGTATATCTTTTTCCAACAACATCGGGGTGTTAGAGCATCCCGGCATATCAAATCTTTATTCCATAAACTTCGGGGAATGAGTCCTCCCGTTATCACTGTTCAATTATAATTTCAACACACGTCTTTGTATTGGGAATCACCGTCCCGTACTGACTTCAACTATAATCCTGGCATATTGTCATGCCTCTCATTTAAAGCACAAAGCTTACCATTTTTCCATGAATATTTCTTGAATATGCTTCAACATAATGGTTGATACACAAGCCAGTCTTAGGCACACATCTTGACGGTCTGACGTCACATCCAACTCTCCTCTGTCATACCTAGATACACATCTCACAGGCGACCGCTTTCATGTATTTCTTGCGTTCAGTTGAGGTACGACACGGTGTGATAAAACCATGGCACTAATAATAATTTACCGCGATAAAAATCACATCATGAAGTGGCCTCAACAGTAGGATGCATATATACCTTTAAATTGACAAGGGCTTTTTTTGATATTTTTGTAATTTGCTTTGATACAATTTTTTTAATATTTTTTTTTCATTGTTTTTCATACAAATATAGTGTATTTTAAAAAAAATATCATTAAAATAGAATTTTAAACTTATCAAAAAAAGCCCCTGACAAATTGTTTTAATTGCCAGTCACAACATGTGTGTGCAATTTGGTAAAGTTTGGTCAATGGGAAACATAAGTTTTTAGCTCTCGAAAATTTGTGAAAATCCAAAATGGCGGATGTTTTTTTTGGTTACCATGGTAACCACATGCTTTTTAACAAAATAAACTGTAGAATTTGGTTCATGGACATACACTGTGTCTATTGAGCACATAAAAAGTTTGAAAATATTATTAGAACAAAAGTTAGTTTTCACTGTAGTGCAGCCCCTTAAGATTTCGTTGGCCAGAGCAGCTCAGTCTTGTGTATACCCCCCTCTAAAAGTGACTGTACATTAAATCAAGAGGGACAGTTATTTGTTTCAAATAAAAAGAAACTGTGAACCTTTCCAATATTATTTCCACCAGAAACAAACACTTGAAGTCATGATGACAAACAACAACCTAGCTTGAAAAGCCAGTATTACCTCATAGTACTACATCACAACTTACACACATATTGTAATAATAATAGATGGCAATACAAAGATCCTATCTATAAATTGTGTACATACAACTTGTGATTACATTTGATTGTGATTCCTGATTCACTTTGTAGTTGAATCAGGATATCTATTGTTGAAAGGAATTAATACATATTTTAAAAGTTACACTTGACTTATTAAGATAGTCTTATAGAGTGTTCTATGTATGTGAGTGTCACAGTGTTGTAAAGTATTGTGGATTAAATTAAATTGTTTATCTGTCTGTTGGTTGTTGTGAACATACACTTCAACACTATCATAACCCTAGACATTCAACGTAGTCATCACAATATTCCAGAATAAGTCTGACTGAGGTCTAAATGTGGTAGCAAAGTAAGGTCATCTGTAACACACCACACTTATTAGATACAGATACCTCCACAGCTGATCTCAGTCAGTACATTAAGTCCCTATAAATATTTATATCATCCCACTTTACCACAGTAACCGTACAGATCTTATTTCGTATATTGACGATATTTGCATTTTTCATGACACTTGGGAAGAACATGTCGCTGGTATATAGTCTTTGCTCCAAACTCTCAGAAAATATATAACCTCACAGCTTGACCTTCCAAAATCGAAATCGGGTTCAGTGAGATTTCGTTCCTTGGTCATAAGATCGGCCGACATATAATACAACCTGATGAATTTACTCTAAAAAGGGTACTAGATCGTGCTATTCCAACTAAAAAGATACAAGTTCGTAGTTTGCTGGAACTCATATCCTTTTATTACAAGTTTATACCACGATTTTCCCTTTTAACTTCTGTCCTTTCTGCTCTGACAAAAAAACGTATGCCTGACAAAATAGAATGGAACGAAGAGTGTGACCATGCTTTACATTACATCAAATCACAATTTTCAAAAAGTCCTATACTAAGACTACTAGACTTATGACGACCTTTTCTCGTTGTTACAGATGCATCTCTAAAGTGCATCGGTGGATGTCTGGTACAGACCTTTGATGGCGAGTACCATCCTATATTCTACCTGAGCAGAAAACTACCGGATGCGGAATCCAGGTATCCAATTGTGGAGAGAGAATTATTGGCCGTGGTATGGACTTTACATAAGTTACAGAAGTTCCTGGTAGGTACTCATTTCCACATTATACATCGACCAACGATCACTCACATATCTACAGACTTTTAAATCGTCCAATGCACGTCTTATCAGATGGTCTTTACAAATACAAAGCTTCAATTTTGACGTTCTCCCGATAGCGGGAAAGGACAATGTCCTAGCGGACACCCTATCAAGGGTTATGTAATGACTCGAATACATACTTATTTCATACCTTCCATATTTAACGTGGAACAATTTTGATAGTGCGTAGTGTTTTGTCACAATGGTCCCTATACGGAGTATAGATCATTATGCGAGCATAGACCACGGTGTTTAACAGTGATGATCACATTTATGAGACAATATGCAAATATTTACTTATTTATCCATATTTTTTTTTCTCCAATCGTTCATTTGTCATATCTATGTCTCAAAACTTGCATTACTTGCAGTACTATTTTCCTAATAACTTGATTGCAATCTATGTCTATATCATTTAAGTTGTCTGTATGTAATCATGAGTGGGATTAACGGTGATCTTAGGAATGTGGTCCCGCTTCATCTGGTAATTGCCTGTCTGAAAACTATGTTTTCAGTCGTTCACGGGGGGGGGGGGGGGGGGGAGGGGAGGGGGGGGGGGTAATGTGGCGTTTGCGATTGCACACCACATGTCAGAGAATGACCAAGTGTATTGTGCTGGTAAGCGCGGCACAATAAAGATTTGTCCCTATGTGTACTTCGCACATGTCAAAAACATATTTGGGATAGTGACAGAATAGAGTTGATGTTTACCCTGTGGGGTTCGCTTGTGTCATCTACCAGATGGTAGATATTTGAAAAGTGTTCAATGAATAATGTCTTGTAAGACGTCGATGTGTTTGAATATGGAACTAACAAATGAAACGGGATCATATATTACTCATGTGGAATTATGGAACAGGGAATTTGATGAAATTAACCTGCTTTGCAATGTCTTGCCGTGATGTGTAGTCTACGTCTTAATAAATGTGGAATTTTGATGGCGTTTCCAAGTCGATATAATTATCGTTGAGTTGGAACGTTGGAAATTCTGTTACTGAGTTTTTGTGGTGATTGTTATGAACCACGTGGACAATAACATTATCAATCCTAGACATAATCGAGTAAACGAGCATAATATGGAATCTGACAATGTAAACCACGATACCACATATATATATTTTTTTTAATAAAATTTATTTTAGAAACACTGAGTCATACGTGTGCACTCCTATCTATAATAAGTGAATCAACTATGAATTTGTAAAACAACATATAATAAATTTAATGATCAATTATTATGTAACATTTAAAAATAAATAAGGTTATTCGATGTGGTGCAAAAAGATTATGTTATCGTCATCGATACTTGATGGAAAGTAAACGTTCTTTGCTGTGGCCTGTTTAATAAGCACTTAGCTGATAATCGGTGAGCACTGCTGCTATTGTTCGTCAATTCGTCTCTCTGTGTTCGTCCACCAGTTTTTTTTTCTCTCTGAAGTTTTATCCTCCCTGTGTATATACAGCATAACTCAGGGAATATGATGCGACATCACTATCATCTTTTAAGTAATTTATTGGAAAAATGAGACTGGACAGTGGCGAATACAATTGCTTGTGCCTGAATGAACATGGTTAAGTTTACATATAACTCACAAAATGATAATATAAACTATGCACATGCTGATGTAATCATCACTCACTCCCTGCTCCATTCGGACTCTAAGGTTACCTCTGCTTTTGGTTCCTCGTGAGAATTAGCATGAAGCAATCACCAGCGCTGCTGTTGTGGTTTATGAATATACTCTTTTCATATGCTGAGGTTGCCAGCCTCGTATGGACTTTTACAACCACTAGCAAGTACAAACATGTCAAATTCAAAGTATAAAATATATGTTACAACTTACCCCAAACTAGTTGGGAACTAGACTTCTTGCTCAGTAGAATAGTCTTGGCAACTTGATAAAGATACACGCGTCAGGAGTATTATTTCTAGTTATAATCCCTCTGCGACTTTTGTGAATAGGTGCTGTAGGAGTCCTGTTTCCATATTAACACGAAAATCTTCCTTGCTGTAGTGTCCAGAAGAAGTTCCGATACGTGTTTTCTCCGGTCCTTTAAGGTCAGAATCCTAACTTTATTATTTTATGGCTTCAGTCCGAGCAGACGATTCTGGAATGCAGTTTGTTTTAGTTTCCGAATTTGCTAGGTTATATTGCAATTATCCTGTCCATGCTTCCATCTGGCGTTTCCGACAAAACTTCCAATCAAAGTAAAGGTTTATTTCTGATTCTCATATTATCCAATCTATGAGCAGAATGTGATGGGTCGGGGTTGTCAGTTATTTACTTTCCCCCGCATGTTTTAGAATATCATTTTAACATTTAAACACATGACCTCATCTCCCATATACGGCCTGAGGCTCCGTTCTCTCAAGTAACCTTTCAAATTACGATTTGTAACATCGCCTGCAGATAGTGTCATCGCTAATTTGCCTACCCAGACGGGTTTCTCTGTAATCATTGCACAGACAATGCCCAGAAGGAAGGGATTAAGCAATTATCACCTGTACTTTCCTGGTCTTCCTTTTGTATTATCCGCCCAAGTGTCTGAACGCGGTCGTAGTGAACAATGTCCCCAGACGGGCATGCATGTCTGACGGGAAAGGATTACTGAGAAAGTCACCAATACTTTCTTTGACCATATGAAGTCAATCTGGTATAACAATGTAAGCGATTACATTTAATCCTTGAGGATGGTCAATTAGCCGTAAAATGACACTATTGAACACAGGTCAACAAATCTAAGGCGGGGCGATGGGAAAAGTTTATGTGCGAAAAATGAAGAAATAAATGGATAGTTGCAGCGAGAGATATATATATATAGATAGGGAGATAGGGAGAAAGAGAGATAGAGAGAGAAAGAGAGAGAGACACAGAGAGAGAGAGAGAACGAACGAACGAACGAACTTTATTTTCGAAGGGTTGAGAATTGGGCGCGCAGGCCCGTCTAACATTCTGCCCTTTCACTCTAGGGAGAGAGAGAGAGAGAGAGAGAGAGAGAGAGAGAGAGAGAGAGAGAGAGAGAGAGAGAGAGAGAGAGAGAAAATGAGAAAAGGCGAACGGCCAATTATGTGACAACTTGTCTCGCAGATATTTAAAGCAGTAGTTTATCTTTATACACGTTGCTTTCATTATGAATCATAGCGGACTTTGATGCAATCTTATTTCATACTCAATATATTTATCATATACTGTCATGTACGCCTTCGAAATACAGTCACATATAATTGAGAGGTTGAACAACAATACAGTAATCTTTAATGAGAGAGAATAACTGAAGAATAGGATGGAAAGAAAGTAAGCCACTGATATTAAGTGCGACATTTATGAAGCCACTTTGTATTTTCAGTCCTGAAGAAATCTGAGTCTACACATTAAGCATCTGACGTCTAATCAAAACAAGGCAGCCAACGTCCGAATAACATAATTCGAAGACAGGACATCAAAACTTCCTAAGTTAGAAGGAAATATATATAGCTCAATCGTGTACTTGCCATGTGGTAACGGCAACGCGCAGACAGGTAGTTCGGTTAATTATTCAACTGTTAATTAAAATTAATTCACACAACGTTCATTCATGCGGGTTAAGAGTACACGAAGTTAAATTCAGCAAGACGATCGATTCGTGCAAAGCTCAAGCCCACAAGTAGCACTATATTTTGCAAGCAATCAAGACGATCAGTACTATCTTCAGATCAGACACCAGTCAATTACCTGAAGCAACTGCATATAGTCCATCTACCCTATAATGAATCCAAATTTTTTAAGGACATTACATTCAACGTTCTCCATTAAGTGCTATACATGTCATATATACAGCAGTAATTGCACAACTTTGAGATAAACCAAACGGGAAAAGACTATTACACTGAACAGTCAATGCTCGTAATACTGTTTGATCATACAGCGGCGGAACATTATCAGACATGAGCTCATTATAGTATTATCATTAGTGGCTAACTCTTAGTTTATCTCATTAACAATTCACTCCTTAGAAAATTTTAATCTCATCTTTAATTAACCAGTACTCCTCATTTCTACTTTATGGCGAACGCTGCCTCACAAGGCTGTGTGTGTTGTTCCGGGAAACGGGGTCTCCCAGCACGGATAATGGGGGCAGAGAAGCGTGTGTCGCTCGGATGACGTTTTTGGGCAGGTTGGTGCTTTCCATCCTATGTCTACGGACATGAGGTATAGTATATTTATTTACGGACATGAGGTGTCGCGGGTTGCCTCCCCTTTGCTCTGCAGTAGTGGTCCAACAGCGGCAAAAACCTAGAGCATCTAATGTGGGTCTTCAAAGGTGTCTACCTTCGCACACGATTAATCTTGGCAGAGTTGTAGATGGAACGATAATGATGCTTCTACTTCAAGGGAGTTTTCATAAGATACTTAGAAAGCAAGAACAATGCTGAATGAGTCCCAGCAATGTTAACTTTAGTATCTGCCGGCAACTTTTGTGAAGGATTATGTAATTTAATTTTAGCTCGTACAATCCCATAGCTGATTTAATTCCGCGAAATTAGTATTATTATTATTATTATTATTCTTGGCTCTTGTTGAAGGACTTTCGTGTGTGGTTACTGGTTGTGTTGCTTGAATTCTGATCGTGCTAATATTCGTACGCGAATGGGGTGAACCTCACCTTTGGTTTGTCATAATGCCTGACCTTGGCATCAAGATGTAAACAACTGTTCATCTTATTAACTCAGCAACTTGATATAAAATACATAATTCAGAAGGTTGAATGGTGTAACGTGATTCAACGAATAATGCCTCCGGTTCGAGTCCTTCACAATTTAATATGGCTTACACACATACATAAACAGTTCAATTCATACATGAGGTACATGCATCAATCAATCAATAGCGTAGACTGCTGTTTTACGTGTCAATGTCCGTTTAAGGATACAATGCAGTAATTGTCGTCAGAACATCACAGCTATATGCACGCGCAGATAGAATGGCTACCTGCCGACAGTGAGACTGTGAGTCTAATTACTTCGTATAAAGTAGACGATTATCTTTCTCCTTCCAAGGATTTAGTTAATCACTAACCTCCATAAGTTTCCTCTCATGTAGAGTTCTAGGACTGACCCTGGTCCATCATAAATGCACATATAAATGGCTATATCATGCCATTGAATTGGAAGGTTAACAAAACGCAGCTATTCAGCTTGGCGGTCAAGTAACAAAGGGTAGCGTCTCCTAGTTACCGACTGTGTCCCAAACAACGCTAGACACGTCATAATCGATCGTGTATGGAGCGTTCAATAATTGAAACATCTATCGCAATATATTAAATGTCTTAACCTTTACATTTGCACGTCCGATAACCTTTAGCAGACGGCGTTAATATCTTATACCGTAACAATTCCCTGTACACCGGGGAAAAAAAAATCGATAGATTTTTTTTTCAAGATCTATCCGACTTAACAATTTTTCAAAAAAAAAATTTAACACAATCGTGACATATGGCCGACGATGTTCTGAGTAGAACCGTGTCGCGGTCATGTCAACTAACTATTTGTCATAGTCATCTAACATTAATCACATTATATATCAATATTATACATATTATTATATCAACTAAATAAAATGTCCAATGTTAATAGTGAATGATAGAATTAAATTAAGGTAAGGTCTGTCGTATTAGTATGTCATATAGGAATTAATTTGACTAATTAAAATTAAATTAATTAATTAAACTAAGAGATAAATTATTAAGATTCTAATGTAACGCGATGTTATGAGAGAAGAAAAGACAAAATAAGTGAGAAGAAATAGAAAGAAATTCAAATATAAGTTTAACTTAATTGTGTGCGTTAAGTGTTAGTGAATAATAACTATCTAATTTAACTAACTAAATAACGTATAGGTACATTAAAAAAAAATATTAATCTAATACTTGTGTGAGATTTATTTTCTCTTTTCATAATTTCTTCTTTTTATATTTCGTTCTCTTTTTTTGTTCTTTCATTTCATTTTTTTTCTCACATTTCATTTTATTGATAATAATTCAATTAAGAAGTTAAGTTAACTAATTAATTAGTATAGGATATGATGATCCATCCGTAGTCTTGATCCTGATGAATTCATTTAGGCAAAAATGTTCAAACGTTTACGTTGGAAAGAAATGTCATTTATCCTAGGATCCAAGAATTAAGTGCACATAGGATAATAAGTTCGACTTGTCGTCAGATATTGTTCCATGATTGTTCAACGAATATTCATATATTGTGTATGGACGTTAGACGAAGTTTCAATGTCAATATGTATACCTTGATCGTCTTTAGTTCAATTCTGTGATGCATATAGTGTTTATAAATATTAAATTGAAGGCAAGGTTAGTTCCCTTATAGTTGATACTTCGTTATATCCAATGTAGTGATGATTGACGTAGTTTAGGAATGTCAATGTTGATTATTCGTCGTCAATAGGATTACGTGACAACGCATCCGCCACAATATTTTCAGTGCCAGGAATATGTTCAATGTAGAATTCAAATGGCTGTAGGATGATTGCATATCTGGCGAGTTTTTGGCTCTTGTGGTTAGATCGACGCAGAGATGCTACAGCACGTTGGTCAGTTTGGATGGTGAATGGAGCACCAAGCAAAAACTTTTCAAGTTTAGTTATTGCCCATATAACAGATAAAAGTTCCTTGTCCACTGTGGAATACTTTGTTTCTGCCGGCTTTAGCTTTCTTGAAATATATAAGGTAGGATGTAGAACGCCATCATGGTTCTGGAGCAGGCATGCACCAATGCCGTAGTTACTAGCATCTGTTCGTAAGAAAAATCTTTTGGAAGCATCGGGAAGTCTTAAAATTGGTTCATGCGAGAACAAATTTATAATTTTGTTGAAAGTTTCATTGCATATACCAGTCCATGTCACCTTCACCGGCATGTCTTTTTTTAACAATGAAGACAATACAGCCGTGATGGATGACAAGTTTGGTTTGAATCTACTGTAATATTGAACAAGTCCTAACAAACTCCTGACATGTTTCTTCGTCTGAGGAACAGCTATGTTTAGAATTTTGGAGACTGTACTAGGTAACGTTCGAATATATCCCGATCCAATGATATGTCCCAAAAAGGTTATCTCATTACACGCGATTTGAACCTTTGTAGGTTTAGCAGTTAGATGATAATTCCTTAGAGTGTCGAAAACATATCTAAGTCCCGAAACATGTTCCTCAAACGACGAACTAAACAAGCATATGTCGTCAATATATGTAATAACGTCTGGTCTACCTGATAAAATTTGTCGCATCAGGCGAATGAAGGTAGCTGGCGCATTAACAAGCCCAAAAGGCATCACATTCCACTGGTATAGACCTTGTGGAGTGGAAAATGCGGTGTAGTACTTAGCCTTTTCGGTCAGTGGTATCTGCCAATAACCTTTAGTTAAGTCTATCTTACTAAATATAGTTGCGCTGGATAGACGTGGCAGTAAGTCGTCGATAAGTGGATGTGGTTCGCTGTCAACTATAGTCTTAGCATTTAATTTTCTATAGTCAACACATAGTCTGATGTTATTGTCCTTCTTCCGGACAATCACTAATGGAGAAGAGAATGGCGAATTACTAGTCTCAATGATTCCCAGAGACAACATCTGTTCAAGTTCCTTAGTAGTTTTAGCAAGGAAATGTAAAGGAACAGAATAGGGATGTACACGAATAGGTGTATCATCATTGAGAGTAATGTCATGACTGATAGCCGATGTGCGACCCGGGACGTCGGTCAACACATCTGGATAAGATTGTAATAGATTAGCAATCTGTAGACGATGTCGCGGTGTAACCGTTGAAGAGATGGTTACATCCCGCCAAGATTCAGTAGGTTGAACTACTGGTACCGGTAACGGTAACTGTACCTCAGGAAAAGAAGATTCTTCTTCCTGGATGACAGATAAGTTAGAATAATAACAAGTAGATACTGTGTTGTCATCTAGTTCATGAAAAATTGACTGTAAGTGTTCAGGACGTGTATGAAATTGCTTGAGCATGTTAATATGAAATATCTTTTTGTGTCCCTTGATATCTAAGACGTAATCAACGTCGGAAATTTTATCAATGACTTTGTAAGGACCAGTAAAGAAAAGAAATGATGAATGACTATTATGAGTCATTAATGATATGAGACAATTGTATTACCATAGCATGTTATCTGCGTGACGCAGCATTATGTACCAATTGTAACCGTAGACAATGATGGTTAAAGTAAGCACCATTATCATGCTCGATGACCATTCGAGCATCTCTATTGTTACGAAATGTAACTATAGCTTCACCATACCTGTCACTGGTAGGTGACAACAACCGTACAAACATAACGTCTGCCGTGTCATTAAAGAAATTGCTAAGTGCCTGCCATCTGGTACCTTGTGGCAGATTGTGCACTAACACGGTGCGAGAATATGCACCCTTTCCAATGTAAGTGGGATTAGTGTCACTAACGTGATAAATAGTTCTTCTATTTAATCTTTTGGATATGGTAGACTTATGAGATGATGTCTCATAATGATTGACATATTTATTTGTCCTAATTTTATTAGTTAAGTTCATAAGAACTTCACCATCATTACCTTTGTCTGGGATATTTTCTCTTTGCCCATTTTCAACAATTTCATTCAGATCACTGTTAATACGATCTTGTCGCCAACATTTATTTTCTGACTTGGCAGTATTCTCTTGAGAAAAGGTATATCTGCCTCGAAATGATTTTCTAATCTTCCTAGGATGGACTGGTAGTTTAGTATACTTTTTATCCTGTAGGAGAGTCTTATCCTTCTCCTTATCGATTTCCAGAATGGTACTGAGACTGAAATTGGAGAAAACTGTGCCACATGTATTTATTTTGTTGGCCCGTAATGTAGCTGTTGCAATGACAGCGTTAGCATTGCAATAAGATTGCACATTCTTTAATTCCCATTCATCAATTTCCTGTGGGGAACAATCCTTACTACCATGGATGCGTCCCAACATCAGATCTGCAATTGGATTCTGAAGCATGCATACCTTAACTTGTCCTGAAAAGAAAGGTGTATTAACATGGACAATAGCTGTGGGGTAAAACTCAATAGTTCCACCAAATGTCATGCAGCGTACATATTCGCCTGTCGCACAGCTAGGATGTACCAGCGACTGACGTACACCAATCGTTGTGGATCCTGAATCCCTCAGCACTGAGACGACGGATCCATTAACTAATCCCCTGTTAAAAATTAGTAAGCCTGTTGCATCGTTGACTGCAAGACCTACCTCTGGTGTAATATGTCCGCAGTTAAGCATTGTTTCTTTCGCCTTCTGAAAAATAAGATTGCATTGTTGGCAACTATTTGCCACTTTATAATTAATAGCAAAACATGCAGCAGAAGACTGTGTTGTATTATTGTCAAGTGGGACCTGAGCTATAGGGGTAGTATTATTTGTAACTACCGCCCCTGTATTATGGTTGTAATGAGATGATCCCCGAGAATGAGATCGATTCCGAGTATAATTGTTAGAATTATCTCGTCGTCCTCTATAGTAACTATTATCTCGATGTCTCGAGCCATGATTATTACCATTCCAGTTATTGTTATTATTGGGAGTATGTGATCGATTATAATTAGTGTTATGTTGACCATTGTGGTAGTTTGTTTGAGGTGAATAATTTCTATCTCGTGATCTACCTCTGTTGAACTCATTTTTATTGTTGAAATCATTATTATGTCCCTTCTGAAAGTTAACATTGTGATTTCTTTGGAACCTACTTCTGTCTACACTGTGATGTCTTTGTTTGTTATTATGATTGTAGGCCATATTAGACGCCACAGGTAGAGGTTCTCTTAATGAGGAGTTAGAAATGGTTGCATTCGGATGTGCCGAACAGTAGTTTAAAGAAATTTTTTCTAACTCGTCGATAGTACCTGGTTTACGCTCCTGCAAATATGCAAAAAATGGTTGGCTAACCGAAGATAATACCTTATCCCGTAGTAGTAAATCAACTAATTTGTCGTACGATTTGTTGACTTCTGCCAGTTCAACCCATCTATTAAATGTATTGCGTATGTTCGCAATGAATCCTGCAAAATCTTTTGGAGATTCAGGTAAAATTACCTTAAATTTCAACCTACAGTGTTCCTCGTCCAGGTGAAACCTTCGTAAAAGCAAGGACTTAATAGCACCGTAGTTATTTGCTATTGATGGGTCAGCATTTTGAGAAGCCGTCAATGGTTCTCCAACCAAGAATTCATTTAACTTGAGTACCCATGACTCTTCAGGCAAATGATTTGTTTTGCAAGTCTGTTCAAAACGTGACAGGAACGATGAAAGGTCGTCCACGTTCAAGTTGAAAGTGGGTAATTTAAAGTTGTAGAAATGTTTAGTTTGGCTGGATGACGATCGATTTTGTGAGTTATTATTCTGGTTTGCATCAGCACTTTGTGCTTGTAATCTTGCTGTCTCCAATTTAATACGCGCCAATTCCATTTCTTGTTGTAAAATAATTTCCTCTCGTTTCAATTTATTCTCTTCTTCCTGTCTGGCGATTGCTCTTTGCTCTTCTCTTTCACGTTGAGCAATCTCTCTCAATCTATTTTCCTTGTCAATTTGCTTCATCTCACGTTCCTCCTCCTCTTTCTTTAATGCAGCCTTTTTCTCTGTTTCTTTTCTTTCACGTTCCTCCATTTCTGCTTTATGTTTTTCCAGTTCTGCCTCAGCAAACTGACGAAGTTCTTGAGATTTATAACCATATTCCTTACCAATTTTAACGAAATGGTCTATAGTAAGCATTTTGACTTTTATCTGGTAAGTAATTATTGATAATTACTGATTAAAATAGTCAATAGTAGCTTCAGAGTAATTATTATACTTACTCAACTTAGGAATATTCAATATAAATAATCACAATAGTACTGAACTCTTATGTCTAAGTTCAACCAATAGACAATATTTTGTAACAATATTGTATCTAAATAATAACTATATCATAAATAGTTATGATATCTGTTAACTATAATGTAATTACATCACACAATTAATCTCAATGTCCAATGATGTTGGGTATGATTCCTAGTAATTATATTGTTCAATGTACTAAGTCACTCTCTTAGTACTAGAAAAGTATATTAAATAATATACAATGGGTCTATTACCTCAAAGGTAGACTATAAGATTATTTTATTTGGTCAATATATATATATTATATTATTATGCCCTAGGCATCTCTTATAAATTGTAGTGCTAATTTCTTGGACTATCACTGCATAATTATGCAATGTCCCATATTAACCTTAAATATCAGAAAAAATTAATTAAATTAAATTACAAGTGTATTATTGAATATAATGTTATAGTATTAATGTAGTATTTAATATATATCATGAGTACAAACAAAACAATGATGCAACTAAAGGGTACAAACAATGTCAAGACGCAAACAAGACATTTTCACAATTAAAAATGAATTTATGAACTAAATAAAACAAGCGGAAGTGTCACACGGAAAACGAAGGGTCAAAGATTGACCCGAGGTCAACTGAATATGCAAAGTACACAAAAAAAAATGACTGCAAAAAATGATGACATCACAGGACTCATAACGGACGAACATTTAACAATCATAAAATAAATTGATAGTAAGAGTAGACTGGACGAATAGTTAACGAACATGATACAAAACTGAATAAAATTGTGAACTGAGTACGAATAAAATACACCAGTTATCTACGGAACGGTACAGCTAACACAAATCGTCAAACGACAGCAGATTTGGACAGACAGTCCAATGGCAAACCTCAATGGGGCTTCCAAAAGTGCAATCGTTTAACTGCCCTAAGAAACGACCGAAATCAATTCAGGCATCGTGAGAGCCACAGAATCTAATTTCGGTTCTTCCTCCTCTTTACCGCCCACTAATTAACAACACATTAAGACAACAAAAAGTACATTAAACATAGGTAAAAACATGCCGATGTAGGCAGAGGGCATGGACTCAGTTAGCACTGTCACGTTAACGACAATAGTTATTGAGCTAAACTTATCTTTATTTGCTGCTTCACTTGATGCTCGTTGTCGTCGACGGCTAGGCCTGTGCCTTTGACTGTCTGCTCCTGTAGTCCATATCGTGTGTTTGCTTCAATGGCTCATGTTTCCCCTGGTTAGACTTAGAAACGGCTTTGGTTTCTCCGACAGTTCACCTACACGACTTTCGGTGACGTCACGTTGTTAGGCATTATAATGAGTACTGCGTCATCTTCGACTGGATCATGTGATCGAAAATTGATCGTAAATATTTGTGGTTAACATGTGCGTAAGGAACAGAAGTTTGTTTCTTTTTTCTGTCGTTCCCCGCATTCGGCCGCCACTTTTGTTGAAGGACTTTCGTGTGTGGTTACTGGTTGTGTTGCTTGAATTCTGATCGTGCTAATATTCGTACGCGAATGGGGTGAACCTCACCTTTGGTTTGTCATAATGCCTGAACTTGGCATCAAGATGTAAACAACTGTTCATCTTATTAACTCAGCAACTTGATATAAAATACATAATTCAGAAGGTTGAATGGTGTAACGTGATTCAACGAATAATGCCTCCGGTTCGAGTCCTTCACAATTTAATATGGCTTACACACATACATAAACAGTTCAATTCACACATGAGGTACATGCATCAATCAATCAATAGCGTAGACTGCTGTTTTACGTGTCAATGTCCGTTTAAGGATACAATGCAGTAATTGTCGTCAGAACATCACAGCTATATGCACGCGCAGATAGAATGGCTACCTGCCGACAGTGAGACTGTGAGTCTAATTACTTCGTATAAAGTAGACGATTATCTTTCTCCTTCCAAGGATTTAGTTAATCACTAATCTCCATAAGTTTCCTCTCATGTAGAGTTCTAGGACTGACCCTGGTCCATCATAAATGCACATATAAATGGCCATATCATGCCATTGAATTGGAAGGTTAACAAAACGCAGCTATTCAGCTTGGCGGTCAAGTAACAAAGGGTAGCGTCTCCTAGTTACCGACTGTGTCCCAAACAACGCTAGACACGTCATAATCGATCGTGTATGGAGCGTTAAATAATTGAAACATCTATCGCAATATATTAAATGTCTTAACCTTTACATTTGCACGTCCGATAACCTTTAGCAGACGGCGTTAATATCTTACACCGTAACAGCTCTTCAGATGTAGATCTACTATATATATTAAAATCAGGACTCACATGTGTGCCTTACACTCTGTAATGATTAATTTAACTATGGATTTGTCAAAATCAGCATATAAAAATTTAATAATCAATTACTTTAACAGTTGTAAATAAATTTACGTTGGTGATTCCTTTTAAAAATTAGTTTCTTCACAGAAAAAAACTTTTAGGCTTGGCGAATAAACGTTCGTTTTGGTTTTCGCCTAGTGAAAAATTGAACTTGCCACAGTGCTGAAGTGTCGACGCTGCTTCTCTGTGGATTCGTCTCTGTGGTGAGATCACGTTTTCCGATCAGTCGGAAAGTAACTTCTTCAGGTCGAGGCAAGAATCTTCAATTGTCGATCTCAAGTTTCGAACTACAAACTCGTAGTACAGCAAATGGTCCCTCCGGGTTGGACCACAAATAGTCGGGTTGCCTCGTACTGGCACCACAAACACAATGCTGAAGTGTCAACGCTGCTTCTCTGTAGATTCGTCTCTGTGGTGACAGCACGTTTTCCGATCCGTTGGAAAGTAACTTCTGGTCGAGGCAAGAACCTTCAATGATCGATCTCTAGCTTCGAACCACAAACTCGTAGTACATCAAATGGTCCCTCCGGGTCGTACTGCAAATAGTCGGGTCGCCTCGTACTGGTACCACAAACTTTAAAGGGAATGGAAAGAACAAATTCCGATGATAAATCTTTGTTCTGCTGCTGTGAATCAGGCGCCTTTCCCACTGTCCGTCAACCGATTCCTTTTTTCTCAGATATTTACTCTCCCTGATCGCATAATCATTCTACCGATAACAAACTAACAATTCTCCAGACCTAAAGGTCTTTTATATTTAGACATGCGCCCTATAACCGACTAGGTTGAACGGTACGTGCCTCGCCAAAACGAGGTCCAATTTTATATTTAAAAAAAATTTAACTCAGGGGATGTGATGAAAAATCACCATTATTTTTAGTTAATGTAATGAAAATTTTGTGACTGGACAGTGGTAAGTGGCCTGTGCCTGAAGCAATAAATAAAGTTTACATTCACTCAAAAAATGATAATAAACAACTATACGAGTGTTGATGTAATCATCACCCCCTCCCTGCTCTATTCGGAATCTGGGGTTACTTCTGCTTTTGGGTCTCCGAGAGAACCCGCATGAAAACAATCGTCAGCGCTTGCTTTGGTGATTCATGAAAGTATATTTTTCCATGTTAAGGCTGCCAGCCTCATATGAGTCTGTAACACCACTAACCGTATACACATATAAATTCATAGTATAAAATTTATGTTACACTCACCTCAATAAAACTGAGAATCTTAGACTTCTTGCTCAGGTAAATAGTCTGGGCAACTGGGTATGTCGTGTGGTGAGTATTGGGGCAACTACGACAGTAGTTTTCGCCAGGAATAGCTTATGAGATATTAGGTAGAAGGTCTCCAGAAATTGGCTCGTTAAGAAAGTGTTGAGGATTGTTGCATGTTTTGCAAGCATTTGGGTTTGAGCTCGATTCAAATGATTGCACCATGGAACACCTCAGCTGAATATGTATTAATGACATAGATCGCGGATATCTAGGCATTACGCGTTATACATGGTAACGTCATTCGTCGTGTGGGCTTCGGCCCCAACGGCAGTGTTTGGAATGTGTGGCATAGCCACTATGGAATGTGTGGCATAGCCACTATGGCAGTGTTCATGGACTGTGTGGTATAACCACTGGAATATGTGGCATGGCCACTGGAATATGTATAGAATCAATGTGTGGCGTTGAAGCCAAATGGTAATGTTTAAATATGTGGCATGGCCACTAGCAAATGTGTCTTCAAGGTATGGTATACCTATACAAAGTGTGATAGCGTGTAGCTAAAGAATATATTTAAATTATACATAAAGTATAAGGACTTTTGAGTCTAGATTGTAAGACGGCAATATTAGCCGCTGTGATTGATATTATGGATAACGTAAGTCGTGATGATTCTAAACGCAGTTCGTATATGGAGGCTTAACTTAGCCTGGCTTGGAATGCCAAAGGAGAATTATTATATTAGACGGAGTGTCTAATGGAACTAGTAGCAACGTTTAATTATGCTTTAAATACAAGAATTATGCCCAGTAGTATTGGCTGAATAGAACTGACCGTTAATCAGAATTATAAGTTGCCGGACATGCAACGTCAGGAAATATGAACTCTTTTCGAGAATATACAATGTGCTGTTGTTATGAACTATGTTTAAGTATCGTTTTGTGATTCATCAAGGAAGAGTGAATCCGAATTAAATCTTATGGTCGTCAAACTTGTCTTATTCATTAATATCTTCAAAGTTTCAATTATGACTGTTTTGTGGGCAATAATGACCAGTGACCTTCAGAAGGCATACACGCGCTGTCTCACACTGATAATATAAAATGGTCATTCAAATATATAAACTTTAATTGAAGCAAGTTCAAGCACTAAAGTATCAAAGTATGGTTGTAGTCAAAATATCGATACCGAGTGGAACGAAGAACAGAAATTCAAATAATTGTCGAAGCATAATACAATAGCAACCCACTCCATGGAGAACCGTCCCTTAACATCTATTATGAGAAGGGATGGCGGTTCTTAACAGAAAGGATAGAGACCTATACGAGATGACGAGAAGAAGAGAATGCAAAAGCTTTCCACTGGACAGTGTTTTTTAGTGAATTATGGAAAGAGTTCTGTTTCCCCGCGGCCTTAGCTACTGCCCTTAGATCCCGTAACAGAAAAAGCCCCCAACCTCATCTGAGTGTAGAAATTCTCCTATATGTAAATATTTAACACCGACAGCACGAGTGATACATTAACGAACTAGATAATGATCAAACGATTATTGGGTTTATTAATTAAACATCCACACATATAGGGTTAGATTATTAGAACGTGATGGTAAAAGATGATTCACACAAAAGCACCCAGATGAGATATTAATTTTGTACTTAATTAAAAAGAAGAATGAGCTTGTGTAAAGCGAAATGATGATGATGCAATATGATACGTTTTACCAAAATGGTGAGTAATCTACACAGTCCATGTGTCTCTAAATTCTTTTCTCGAGTAGGATGATTCACATGTATGCATAGAATGTTCCAAGTTGTTTATAAGGTATGTCAAGTGGGGTACCTCTAAGTCGAGGACGTTCTGATGAAAACTTTTATTGTACTGAGAACGTTGACGATATACAGTCCTTCACTATTTGACAATATCTCTGTAACGTTGACCTACAGTTAACAGTTGTCGTATGAAAAATGTCTGTTGTCTAATCTCCAAAGGGTACTGGCTAGATTGGATATCTTCACAAAATGTTCTTAATATGTAGACTCATTAACTTGAGTATGTAATCGTGATTTATGAAACATACTTTGGAGTAAGCTGCAATTGATATGACTATGGAGTCTGCTTCATAGAATGCGCTTAAGAGTATGTTGCACTTTGTATAAATATGAGTATCAACATTTTAGCTCTTTAGCTTGACTTCAGATGGTAAGCTTCCGATGGAGCAGAACTTGATATGAGTAATCAACTGTGAGCTTTAGTTTGACTCCTGTAGTAAACTTTCGAGTGATTTGAACTTGATATAAATAGGTATTGAACTTGTACGTACGTGATATAAGGTGACGAAAAATACTGCGTCCACTAACTTAAACGTGGGCGAGAAATATTCCTTTTTAATTGAGGAATGAAGGATGTCCTATGGCAAGTTCTGCTAGCCAAATGTCCGTTTTGATAACTTTTTTCTGGGTAGACGTCAGACACGTAGCGTGTAAACTCAGAATTCTGATGGACTGAAGACACACAAAAGTCTTCGTAAGTTTTCACACTTAATATCACTGGTTGACTTTCATTTATACTACTCCTCACAATTGATCTCTATGAGTTCAATTCTATATTGTGCATGAGAGTGTGTGCGCATTGAAAAATGTGATGATGATTTAACAAGCTAGAAGAAGGTGAAGTATGAAGTATTAATTACTTTCTATCAGCCTATCATCTTAGAGGAAAATCTTCTGATTTTATTAATCATTTATGAAAAGAATTAATTGAAAAACTAGCTTTCGCACATTTAGCTTTGAGGTTAAAATGAATAAAGAATAAGAAAAAAAAGTATTAATAATCTGTATAAGATCTACTAACCTTCTTTTCACTTCGCAAAATCCTTTAAGAACAAAATACACCACTGATATGAATTATTTTATCCACACTGAATTAACCCATGTTGAATAAGGCTAGGCTTTAGTGATTTCGCTCTACCCCACAATGTTGAAAAAATTTGACTCCTCTCTGTTGAAGTCTGCAGTACGTTATATTCCTAACACCCCCATATGTTCCCAAATCTTGCTTGTGACGTGAAACCCCGCCTCTTCCCACTAGCTAAGAGGCCATCTGGTTGCTCCCCCTGTCAGCGCGTGTCACGGGCTGAAGTGGGTTGGGCTATACGCCATCAACTTTCGTTTGCGTTGCCTTCAGTCTTTGTCAGACTGCACGGTGTTTGCTGATTTACCAGCTAGACAAATGCACCTGTCCCCCAACTGTCACAAATCTGGCTGTCCCGTGTCTCTTGCATGCCAGCTAACAAGTCCGTTCGTCGTGCCGGGCTTATTGTATTCCACCTGGAAGCAAAGGTTCTTGTTCCACGCCGAGGGCCTGTGATATCACACTCCCAGAGTCATTGTTGCAGGGTCTTTTGTATTATGCGAGACGGTGACCGTGTTTTGTTTAAACAACGGATTAGACTAATCTTTTGTGTCAGCTGCGCTCTCCTCATGAAACCAGATGTGTTTAACAAGGTCAGAACTGAATCAAAAGAATTTCTTTACCACCGATGAAAGAACAAATGTGGTCCTTTAGATACCAGTAGCGAGTAATAAAGATTACAGATGTGTTTAACAAGGTGGGAAACTGAATCAAAAGAATTTCTTTACCACCGATGAAAGGACAAATGTGGTTCTTTAGATACCAGATGCGAATAATCAAGTTCACAGATGAAATAGCAAAACGTGGGATGAAAGAGCACAATGTGGGAGAAAATAAAATAAGAAAGATGTTGGAAAAGATAAGGCGATAATGCTTCGGCGCTCATTTATCACAGGGTAGAGATGCCGAGATCACACGTCAAGGTATTTAGTTCTTTTAGTTATGGTAACTTTCATCTGCATGAGTCATGTGTTTGAAAAATTTCAAACCATTACCTTCCAAATATGGGCTCGTCACAGCCGGCGATTCTTGGTAATATGTGTAACATTTATCGCGCCCTCCCGCTCACTCTTCAAAATGTCTTCCAAGATTGCGTTTATCTATAATCACCTCATCCCAAGTAAGCCGGAAGTCTTTATCAGACTATACCGATCTCTCGTATTACAATCGGTCCGTCTATACAATTGGTGGTCAAAAATCAATTAACCCGGATTGTTGGTCCTTTTCCACGGTCGAATCGGATTTAATTACCCCATCTTGTACAGACATTCATGCATACATTCACCTGGAGTCAATGTGGGGCCGTCATGTTTTGTGACTTAATTAATCTCTCAGGGATTGGCGATGGTCTGGCTTACATGCGCCGAACCGTGAAATGTGAACAATGGTACTGGAAAATAGGTAACAATTCTGACTAGGGAGGGGCACGCCATTTTGTGCGTTAAATATGCCGAAATAATAGATACTACTGGCGATGAGAGGACATTACGAAAAGGCTAATGTTCCGTTTTGTCACATGAGGTGTAGCATATTCAAGTGTTCTGATGCCAGACTGTATCGGCTGCCGCCGTTCCTCTGGATCAACCAGCTTTGGGGGCATGCTGCATGGGCAACAACTTGACCTCCTTTTTCATTGCCCTCGCTCCCGCCGAGACATCAGCCATGACTGAAGCGGATACTATTACTTTCACTCCTTTTGTGTACTTTCTTCAACAATCCATTCAGCTTTTTATGTTTTAATAATCCCATATGTACAGATTCCCTTTCCCGTCTTCTTCTCCATATCTCAAATAGGTGCCCCTCTCGTTTCTTAATGAGCCAATTTCGAGAGACTCTATTGATACTATTACATAGGTCATAACTACATATTCATCTGTCATAACTCGGCGCTACAATGTGACCATTTGCTTCTAGCAAATCCACCAACAGAGGGGTGGAAAGTTCAAAGTAAATTATATTTTAGTGTTCACATCCAAGAAAACATCACGCAGGAACAAAAAAAAGTATGTTTGATTCAGTGAGTACTGCGCTTTTAAACTTTTAAACGCCGGGCGGTATAGGGCTAGTACTAAATGTCCGTCGCTGAAACTTTCATTCTTTTGTTCCCATCCGTTACTTTGAGATCGTCCAAATCACCGCCAGCTAACGACCGGTAGATCGCGATAGACTAGTTACCAACACCCCACTGCCAAGGGATAGAACATGACAACAGGAAAGTTGTACTGGAGTAAACAAAAATCTGCCTCTGACGCTTCACGGCATAAACGACGTAAAGAGGAAACATATTTGGGAGGAGGAGGTATGCAGGTAATATAGAAGTTTATTTGTTTCTACCATTTGCTGATATCACTGTTATCTGCGCTTAATCTTCCCAGATTTACATTTTCAAAATAAAATTGAATAAAGACTTGGCTGAGGACTGTGGAGGCTGAGATGCAAAGAATGAACCAGAGTTGGGGCACTGTACGAAGGATGGCCACCGACCGAGCAAAGTGGAATAAATTTGTTGCTGCCCTACAAGACGCCACTAGGCGTAATGGCCACTGACTGCTTTGACGGTCGGCGGCTAAGGATCAAATAAGAAGAAGAAGAATATGGTAATTCTTACTTGTGATAAAGGTTTCTAACCCGTGATGGTTTGTGGGAGTGATAGATGAGTGGAATTTGATAAAAATACGCCGTCGGGGGAGTGATCTGGAAAGGTTTTGGAAGTAAGAATTGACTGACTTATCGTTTCCATCAGGTGTGTTATAAAATGCCACTAAACCAAGTCGTTGTACACGACTAGCAACACCCTCTAAAAGTAATTGCTACAGAAACCAAAACTGAGAGAGCACAAAACGCGCTTTGGCGTAGGCTTCATGCTGGAGGTCAACAGTAATAGTTCACATAGTGAAGAAAGACATTCATGGTTCAATATGACAGCAGTTTTTGTACGACACTGTCAGTTATATTATCAGACTAGATAATTTTCTTCCACGCACTGTGTACCGCAAAATACGAATTTTATGCTGCGAACGCGTGACGCTCTCAATGAGTAAACATCATCATCATCAACATTATCCTTCCTTCTTATATAAAAAACATAGAGCTGTAACTATTGCTAGCCATCGATTTCTCTTGTCAGCTGTTTTCTTTAGCTAACCTACAAGATCCCCACCACCTTGCCTTTGTCTTCCATCGTTCTTCTAAGTTCTCCTTGGCCTTTCCCCTTTTCTATAACCCTACGGGTTTCAGTAAAGGGCATGTCTGGTTATAACGTTTGTTTTTCTCTTGAAGGAGTCTTGTGTCGTCTAGCTGTTGCATGGTCCTATTCCACTGGTCTATATTATTTAGAACATCTAACGATTTGATACGACGATATAACAGAGGCCTATGTTGGTGAATTTCTGGAGTGTGAGCGTGATACTTTCTTTAATAAATCACGTTTTGAGTCACATGGTCTGATACATTCTCGTTGAATTTAAGATTGGCGCCACTTGTAACAATATTTGTTTATATCTTTCTCTCTGTCTTTCTTCAGCGATTTCTAATAATCTTATCTAAATATAGTTCCTATACTCGATACGGAAAGAAAACTGGTTAAAACTGTCAATAATTATGTTTATTATGAACGACGTGTATTTCTATGAATGTGTATAGTTTGAATTTGTACTAAAAGAGGATGTTGCGATGACATCAGAGACCATCACAAGGGATATTTCTTTAAATATTTTTTTTTTGAACAGGGCCGGGGTTTGGGGGTGTGTGCAGGGAGTACACATGATACCCATCATATACACGCATTGTTGCCTGTCACAGAGAGTTATGATCATTAAATTCTCTATATAGTCTTCTTTTCTTCACCCGTGTCCTCTATTTATTATCACGCTTTTACCCTTTTTGTAATTTTTCGCATTCGTTCATTTGCGACTTAAACATTACTATTTTCCCATTCAAACTTTCGCCGAGTGTCTTTTCTCATTTAGAAACGCACTAGTGATGTTATTATGTAGATGCCAGGCTCGGGAGGTTATTGCGTAGTGGACGAAACTGTGAATATTCGCTTTCGCCAGACCTATAGGCGACATTTTGTCTGCATTTTCACCTGCCACAACAAGTTGCATCGGCTGAGCGCTCAGGTGAGGCGCGATACCCGACATCTCCTCGGCGCAGTTTGAGACATTTGTCTGGAAATCCCAGCTGACAAGGCACTCACTGTTGGCCCTGGTCAGCGTGAGGTGTGAAAACGCACGAGTGTCAGTTCATGGTAGTCTTCTAGTTTATGTAAGGTGTTTAAGAATGAGAAGGGGAGATTATTTCGTTTTGCGAAATAAGTTGGGACCCCTTTGTCCTGGTTTAAGATATTTACGGAGTTTGAAACTAGATTTTCATTCATTCTCCAAATTCGCAGTAGACAGGTTGCTCGTGAATAGAATAAGCTGTATAGCGAAGTTTCTCAGTTTGTTTCGACACTTTCTCGAACTTCTAGACTTCAATAAATATATCCGCGTATGATTCTAAAGTTGTGCGACCACATGTAGTTCTGTGTTGAGGTAAATGTATTAAGTATTTAATATTTTGTGAAGGGTTTAAAGTGATAGTCGCTTGTTTCATATTTCACTAGTTAGATTTGGTGCAGAGTGCTTAATTTATATAGTCTGTATTATTTTATAGTGACGAGTTACAGTGGAAGACAGAAATTATAATTTCTAGCTTAAACTCAGTCGGCTATTAAGGAATTTAATTTTACTGCTAAATAATCAGACGAGAGAATATACTTTAAAATTAGCTTATAAATGCTAGATGCCTCATGAGTGTTGACGGAATACGTAGGTATTCCTAATTCGTGATGATGGATTTTTATATATATATATATAACTTATTTCACGGTAAGTTTAAACGTCAAGTCTAGCTTTATGCTTGCAGTTCTTCTTCTTCTTCGTACACTCTCAGACGTCCACTTGAATGTTCTCAAAGAAAGCAGTAGTCAGTTTGAGGCTATTTGAATCCCCGTAAAGCTTTTCTACGAAAGGAGCTGGCGTCGGCCATATGCACTTTCTTTGTACCACATATAAGGGGCAACTTTGAAGCAGATGTTCAGCAGTCCTTTTATCAGTGCCACAGTTACACTGATCGGTAGTTTCTATCTTTAGCTTGTTGAATAGATGGTATCTCAATCTGTTGTGGCCAGTGCGGAGTCTGAAGATTACCACTTGTTCTCTTCTGTGGAGCTGGTAGTAAGCATCATTCTGAGTGTGCCCTGGATGTTCTACATTCCATTTGTTTCTGTAACTGATTCTGATAAAACTCTTTGCCTCCTCAAAAGTTATGCTTGCATCAGGCTGAGGTAGATGTGAACCTTCTTTTGCCATTCTGTCAGCCTCTTCATTGCCGGCGATGTTACAATGAGATGGGATCCACTGGATCACAACACTTTTGAATCGTTGACAAAGTTTGTGGAGCACTACTCTGAGATCATCCAGGTCTGTATTATTTTGTCTTTTCAACGTTGCAATTACTGACTGTGAATCAGTAAAGAAAGCAACTTGTCTCTCTGCCGTTTCTTCTGTCAATATAACCTCTGCTGCAGTTTTCAAGGCCTCTGCCTCTGCTCTGAAGTTGCTGGAGAATCGTCCTGTCGCCACTGACAGCCTTTTTTCTGCACCAGTGCTTAAGGTCAGAAAGACACCCCCACCTCCATTTTCTGTTGCATTTGTTCCTGATCCATCTGTGAATGCATGGGTCCAGGTGTTGCGTGGATAATGTTTCTCTATGTATTTTGTCGCTATGGATTTTCTATCTGTTGCAGTTTGGCTCTTTTTACTTTCAATTCCAGGAATGTTTTCTATCATTTTAGGGAAACAATTTTGTTTCCAAACTGGAAGCTTGTGTGCAGTGTAGATGGGTTTAACAGTGGATATTTCATCTATGCTTGCAGTTCAAAACGTAAGTTATATTGAGTACATAATATGTAAAATATTTCATATATGTTTTTCTTTATTCAGTGAATACTGGGGTAACCCAAATTTTGCCGGCGTTTAGTACAGAGACATACCTGTGAGAAATATAAAGATTTTATATCTTTAACTACGTGGGTTTTCAAGTACCACCTGTCTGACAGTGCGTGTGCCTTCAGAGATAGACAGAATCCCACTAACAGGTTTTTTTTAAAGAATAAAGGTTTATACTGGGCCTTTGAGGCAGATCATATTCTCCTCGAACTCTGTGTTGAGGCTACTTTGTGGCGAGAATAATTACAGAAATCTAAAACATTAACTTTCCGACATTGTTGACAAAGTGTGTGGTGGACCTAGATTATCTGTTGAGAGAAGTTGTTTACCGGTCATCTCCCTAATTAAGGGAAACCTCGTGTTCTGACACTGTGTGCCCGTTTAAGCCTAATTCTTACCTCGTGAGTCAAGTGACACTAACTTTAGTCTGAAATAACTATCGCATGAAGCAGACGCTCCCCGGATCCATTTTGATGAAACCAACAAACAAATCTGCAGAGCTGGGATCCGCTTCATTAAACGACAGAAACAGATAAAAAGTGTGTGAGTGTCCCAAAGTTTGCGCCAGACCGAAACAGTACAGAAGCCAAATCCTAGAAATGGGGAACTCTCTTCCCTTCAGCGGACATATGGGACAGAACGCCACAAACCAACGGATAACCACTCATTATTGGTGGCCAGGAGTGAGTGCTGAGATTATCAGGTATGTCAAGTCCTGTGCCCAGTGCCAACGTGTGCCACCCAAGCAACGGGCACCCCCAGTCTCTTTGGGTGAAATGCCAATAGTGGGAACACCATTCGAACGGGTTGTGATCGACATTTTAGGACCCTTAGAAAGGAATAAAAGAAGGAACAGGTTTATCCTGACCTTAGTCGACACATGCACTTTATGGGCGAACAACAGCACGAGTTTAGGTAAGGTTGTGTGAGTCAGGGCCCTGATGAAACAACCGAGTGAAAGTAGACTGAAGGATGTTCTTTGTTTGAGTCACCCACGTTGTACTTTCCTTTATGCAAGTTATTGCTAACAATATATTCCCTTAGAATAAAGCAGAGTATCAAGTCTGTCCATACCTTAAAAGGGGGAAACCATAGACTCAATCATATGTATCTGTAACGTTTTGGGGTTATCACTTTCTTCTAACGGGACTGTGAGCTAGATATATATCCAGGGGAAGGACCATACAAACGGGTCTATCACTATTGTAGCATTACTTGATTTTTATGACTATGTATATGCTTTTGATGTATTTTATATGTTGTGATGAAAGTTTACTATGATAATTAAACTATACCTACATTTATTCCAGTGTGGTGGTCAGTTCGTTCCCATAATATCTATATAATCCTTGTTATAGCTTTCCCACGTCTGTGTGTCTAACTGTCGTCACTTGTATGTGCGGGCACGTGAGTGGATAGAGATATATTAATATATACATAATTTTTATAGACTGTCTGACTCCTCTGGATCTGTTGTAGAAGATAGTTAGAAAGAGGGAGAGAGATTCTCGATTTCCGGGACAGCCTCTATAAAGTTCTACCATCTCACTCGTGGAAATCTATTTCTATTTACTACCTCTCACTGTGACTATCACTTATTCTAATCTATTCAGAAGGGACCAACCCAAGTCTTAATTTTCCTATCAAAAATCTACGACATTGCCTGTATGTTAACTGCTGATAATTTAAAAAAAAAATTTCCTTAATCGAGTTTCTCACATTTTCATAAAATTGTATGTACTGTGTATGGTAAATTAAGAAAATAAATTTAGGTACAATGAAACAAAAGGTACACGTCAATCTCAAGAAAAAAAAGAAGAAAAAAAACCAAAACAAAACAAACATAGCCTGGCCTCTATATCTTGTTGTAAAAATGTGTGTTTAATGATCTATGAAAGTGGAGCAGCTTATAAATGGATGTGTTAGTTCAGCTGTGACTGTTGTGTGTGTAACCGAGCTGGTTACGGCATCAATTTGAAGATATGTGCCCGCGTCAGTTGAATGCGGCACTAGTAGTTATATTGATTGTTATTTAGTCAGAGTTAATCCTTCATATGATGTGGTGGTTCAAGTGCTAACTGGCCTTCCGCCAGAGATGGTGATACTTGACCTTTTTTTATTTTTTTCAACCGAGGAAGGTTCTTCCCTTTAAGTTTGGTGATAAGCAAAACAGTTTCAGCACAACAACGTATATCCACAAGAAATTATTGTAAAGTTCCACAAAAAGCTATGTAGAAAATTTAATTAGAGTTTATTGATGTAATTAGACAAACACTGTAAATTTCACAATGATGATTGGTTATCCAGGATGAAAAATATGCAATCCAAACGAATAATATATGTACATCCAAATAGAATATACTGATTTGTCTACTCAAAAAAAAAAACTTGTCTTGGTATCCTCAAAGACGAAGTTCACCTAACGCTATCTGCAAAAATCCTCTAGTCTAAAGTTATGGTTTCATTAGAATCATAAATCCTGAAATCGCTGCCTATCGCCCACAACTCTTCTATTTATACTCTTTCTTCTTTTTTCCCGCCTTTTTTCACACGACCCGTCCTTTTTTTTACACGGTACAATAATTAACATTTGCACTCCTCTCCTCAGCTTTTCGACCTTTTTGCACACGACATTCTGTTATTTCGACTTTTTTCACATGTGTGATCTTCTCTAACTTAACAATAGGATAATTAAAAAAACCCAGATCAAACAAACATTCATTTCCCACTTTCGCGCTTATAAAACCCATTCATTATTATCTGTGACTGACCTACGTTTGCCCTGTCAGAGCAGTAACTGCAACTGAACTTTGAATGAATACTGCGTTTTGTGTAAAAACGTCTTATTTGCTTTTAAGGTCTGTCATTCTTACATGTAGCATCTTCTAGCACATATAAATGCTTAGCGTGGAAGTAGGAGGGACAAAGCTAGCGTGAAAGGCCAAGCGGTCATAGTGTGGTTAAATTCCTTCCGTTACAAAATAGAGCACCATGGTAGAATGCAGTGTTAGGCCAACAATGGCATTTTTTTTTTATCTAATAGCCATCTCTTAAATAAGCCATAAAAATTGTTTGATTTTTAAATAGTAAAAAACAAACAAACACAAAAACAAAACTGACAGGAATAAAAGAGCAAAAGAAAAATGTGACACATTGTTATAATTGTTTTTTCAAGGCTTATACCTGGAATACCCGCTTGAGGTCAGTGGGTCAGCACATTTCATTCTGGTCCTTCTATATCTTTAAAAACAGACTGTTTTCTTTTCTTGTGGAAATCATGATTCTAATTAAGAGCTTGAAAGAAAAAAAATTAAACAGAAAAATATAGTTCCACTTCCGCTATGTCAGATAATTACTTTCAAGATTCAGCAGTCGGAAGCTGATAGGGTTATCAGGGCAGGAACAATGTTCGCGCTCCCGTGAAATTTCAATATCTGCAGAGAAATAAGATTGAAATGATGTCGCTGAAATTGATTACCAGAATCAAGCTAGCGGCCCTGTTGCACTGACTCAGTCAATATACGATGATTATGTGTCTCAAGGTGTATGGAAAATATGCAGTGAACTTGTCTAACACTGTGATTCTACTAACCGTTGTTTATCTAGTCCGAGGTTTAACGCAAAGAGTATTTGCAAACTCAGTTTTTACTCGGAATGGTCGATTAAAACTCTGGACATATGCTAGTTTCTTTCAGTCATCCAAACCCTCCATGACAGCTGTTAGAAAGCGAACTGGAAAACAAGTGCAGAAATACTTGGATTGACACACAAAGGTATGAAGAAGAACTAACAATGGTATCATGTACTGGGTGCTATATCTATAAATAAATAAATAAATATTTATATATATATAATGTTCTGAAAAAAGGGAACATTTGGCACTTGTTTTATATCTATTATATAGCACTGTCTCGCACATGTCAAAACAGTTAAGTTGAGGCTAGAATAACACATGATCTGATTGGGCATCCCCATAGTTAGAAAAGAGGGGGGGGGGGGAAAGAAACTGCAGATGTGTTTGCCACGCGAACATTTTTTTTCTTCTACATAGTAATAGTAGGATCATACAAGCAAACGTATTGATAAAACAAGGTGGGGTTTTTAAAAAAAAGAGGGTCAATTTCGGATGCACAGTTTCCATTGGCCAAGTGATAGGGTCCAAGCTTAGAGCGCCATTTGATCAAATATAATACCAAGTGAAAGGTTGACACCAGAAGTGCAGTATTACAAGAAAAGTTTCTGCAGTCTGGACACGACGGCAATCTAAATTTGTGACTAAGATTGCTAGCCAATCTATTCCTTGTGTATTATTTCATTGATGTTGCGGTAAGAAATGATCTATTAAAATTATGTAGCATAACAAAAATCTTAGGTGGTACTACTTAGCCATTTTGGAAGCACGTGACAGCCTATGGAGCAAATGCATGCCTATGGCAGATTAGGGAAGCAGTTAAAAGAAAAATTGTATTTGATAATTGATATAACATTGAATTAACTTGTAAGACCAGAAAGCTACTGGCAATATTTTGCAGATCACAGCGTTCCAAAAACTTTTGGACAAAGCATATGATGTCATTCTAAAAAAGAAAATAAATTAATAGTCAGAAAGCAACAAAAAGATGATTGTGTCCCTAACTGAAGAGCAGATACCTATTGAGGGTGATGCAGTCACATAAAGTTAGAGACTGAAGCTATGGATTAGCAATGGTTGCTGATCACGAGAAATGTTTGATGATGTGTAAGTTGTTAAAGGTGGAGATATGTTTATAAAATATATTTAGGAAGGCATTAATTCATTGTTGCGGGTTGAGTCGCCTAATTTCCTGTGAAATATAACTGGAGATGCTGAACACTAGGCATTCTGTCTGGTGTATGTTTTGACGCAACCAGATATCAGATGTTCCTAGGAGACCCTCTTGTGTAGAAGAGTGGGCAGTAATTTCAGCGAGTTACGTATTTACTCCAGGAGACCCTCTTGTGAAGAAGAGTGGGCAGTATCATCAGGACGACTTCCAATTTCTACAAGACCAGAAGTTAAGCCCTGTTGTCTGGGCTTATGGCTTATTATTCTAAATTATTCTCCACATTTATTTCATTAATACATTTCGAGTGACATGATGATGACATCAGTCTCTCCTACTAGTGATAGAGTATAATACATCAGTTAGTCAGAAAAGGGATACATTATAAGAATTTGTTTATTAAACTCTTAGTATGGACAAGAAATCCTGCCTATTTAATTAACTGTATATACATATTGATAGATAAAACTACCTTTATTAATTGTTTTGAATTTTACTCCTGTTCCAAAAGAATTTGAAGAGCAGGAGAATAAAATTGTACAAAAGATTAATTTTAAAAAAAGTTAACAATTGTTTTACTTGAGTTTCTTATCTTAAGTTACAGTTGTGTATGTATGTTATCAACATCACATCATACATTCATTCCCCTAGACACTAGTCAAATAAAATAAATAGGTAAAATATTCGCAGAGTGAGATCAGCGGGTGGTAGCCGTTAGGTACTCTGACAGTACATCATTGTTCCATCATTATAATCAGGGACCTACATAGCTTGACCTTACTCTGTAGACAAATAATAACAATAACTAATACTTATAACATCAAACCCACCACAGCCACATCATCACAATACGGGTATCTCGCGTGCAGCCCAAGACTATACGCAACCCTTCGTTTTGAATGCGTTCCAGTCGTTCATATTGTTATTTTGACAGCGTGAGTATTCCCAGGCCATACTCAATTACAGACAAGACCAGCTGATGATACAGCAGAAACAGTAGTCTCTGCTCCAGGTGCGCTACAGCCATTGTTTTTAGGGCTGCCAGACCTCTCTTGCACTTCTGTATGATGTGATCAACATGGTGCTTATATGATAGCCCACGGTCGAATGTTACTCCAAGTTATTTCAACTTGTTCTGCCTTTCAATTTTCTGTCCACTGAGAGTAATGTCTGGAAGATCTGCTTTCAATATCGAGTTATTCAAGCAGCACCAAAGCACACAGGCTTTGTTGGAATTGACCTTGGAGCTGGTTTCGTCGCACCATTTAGAAACTGCTTGAAGTGTCTCATGTATGCTTTCAACCATTTCATGTCTATCTGAACCAGTCCTGTAGATGAGCAAGTCATCTGCAAAAGTTAATGTTCGTCCCAAACCTGTTGGTTGGATTGCAGCTATTTTTGCTGTATAGATGTTAAACAGCACCGGTGATAATGGAGAACCCTGGAGTAGTCCTGGGAAAATGTGCATTGGTTCTGATGTCCATGTTCCCAAGCGAAATGCAACTGCTCTCTCAGTTAAGGAACTGTTTATAATTATGTACAATGTTTATGTTATCACTCCTCCATGTTTTATGATATTACTAATTCCGTACTCATTTATGCTAACAAATGTCCCACGCAGAGTAATGTATAATTAATTTTGTATACAGACGATGTGCGTAGTTGATAGTTTCATGTGTCACGTGTTTATAAGTGCTTATATTCTCGCTTACAGTTTACAGAGTTGCTTTTTCACCATTATATCAGACATGCAGGGATACGTATAGTCTTAGGCTGTACGCGAGATACCCTCTCTCCTTCCATTGTGACGCAGAGGTATGTACTTGAAGTGTTTTCGATTACATCCAGACATGCGATGGTCCAGGAAAAAGCCTATATGCGGATAATCACAGACAGAAGGCACTCTCTGCATGTTAACTTAGCATACATCAAGGGAGCAAGAATAAAGAGACGGATGTCATGGATGTCACAAGCAGAAATGAGAGAGGTGACCACAAATGAAAATATATCCAAGGAGGAAGAGTGGAGTAATTCATGTGACAGCAAGACAAACTTACAGCAAGTATTCATTTAGCCTTGGCAGGGAGTGCAGAGGTTGTAGCAATGAGAAAGCAGAGCTGAAAATTAATCAGCTAATAAATGATCATGCCGGAGATGATAATACTATGGTGTACACTGATGAGTTTGTACTCCGTGGTGAGAGATCAGGATGGTGGTACTCGGATAGAATAAATGGCAGGGTCGTTGCTGAAAAGAGCAGAGTTTACATGACAACAAGCTCTTGCATGAGAATGGAGATAGAGGCAATTACTGCAGCCCTGAAGTGGCTGTCTGAAAATCCATCAACAAGGACAGTTATTTGTCAGATTCTCAGTCCATGCTTCGGAAGGTTAAAAGTGGATGGCTGCGGCAAGAATAGAAAAACATTCGTAGCGCCCTTGGATCTTCAGGAGCTGGTGTGAATCTACTGTCTTGGTCACGCAGGTGTACGCGACAATGAGGGACCTAACAGACTAGATTCGAGAGCACCTATAGTGGAGACACTGGTACTGGAAAGGGGAGAGATACGCAGGACAAATAATGATTGCTTGTTCGAAAACGACACTACAATACATGTATCAACAAGGCTAAGATTGTTGGAATTTGACACCAAATGTACGATTAACAATGATGGACTTATGAGGGGATGCATCCAGTGCTCTGCAGGAACAGTCAGCATTCATACCATTCGATATTTATTGAGGAAGACTGGGCCTCTATGGATTTGCTGACGTGCAATGATGTCGATTCTGATTAACAATAACAATACCAGACCTTGCACAGAAAAAGACAGACCACGTGAAAATAAGCAGTATATGGTAGAAAATTAGATTTACTGAGATCATACCAGAGGTTATGCATAACAGGTAGACAAATACATGCAACGACGAAACATATAACTCTAGAATATATTATTAAGATGTATTGACTAAAATAATGAATCCACACATATACAGACGTGTCAGCAATAAGAGTTACCAACGACGAAAATGGAGGTATATAAGCAAAGCGAGAAAATGGACAGAAAACCGTCTCAGTGGCCACCAAAAATGTTCAGAGAACTAATACAAAGCACCAAAATAGCTACAAGAACTATAACGGAAAACAATTGTGACTGTTGCCTCGGAAATATTTTCAGAAGCTCAGAAAATCTTAATAATACATAATTTGGGTTCTGAGAATGGCAATTTTAGCGACATTTGTGAAGAAAGTAAATATGCCTTTGCAAACATACGAAGAATAAACACAATGTGAGACACGAGAATGCGATACTGCGGCGAAGGGCGACGACTCAAAAAGTAATAAGTTGATGACAATTAATAACAATTAAGGCATTTAGAAACATGGTGTCATTAAACTATTGTATTGTCAGTCCTATTGTATGGCTCTGAGACATGGAGAACAACAAAGACAACTACCAAAAAGCTACAGACTTTCATAAATGGGTGCTTGCGTAGAATAGAGGGATTAAAATGGTATGACAAGGTTACCAACGTGGAACTGATGACAAGAAATAGACACGTGCCAGTGGAACAAGAGATGAGAAGAAGACGATGGCGATGGATAAGACACACACTGAAGAAACCTGTTGATAGCACTACAATGCAGTCCTTGTTCTGGAACCCCCAGGGCAAGAGAAGCAGAGGTAGACCAAGAAGCACATGGAGAAAAGAGCTGGAGACAGAGGTGAAAATGATAAGGAGAACGTGGAAAGAACTTGAGATGATGGCACGTGACAGGAGGACTTGGCTTGTGTTTGTTGAAGGCCTATGCTCCTTTGGAAGTGGAGGGTTATGAATGAATGAATGAATGTCATTAAACTCATTAAATTTGCACGGTGAGCCAATATTAGGGACACTATACTTGGGCAAAGGTGGCTTTTAGCACCTAAACAATGTGACATGTACGGTATCCAAGTTGTGAGTTTGAGTGTGACGAGACAAAACAGCTTTAAAATCACTAAAAGTATTTGGTTTCAACATCACGAAGTTAGAGAAGAGCAGAATGGCATCAGATAAGCTTCATTTGCCGACGCTTATTCCCCGTCTGGCAGAAAGTCTACCATAGTCAGCCTAATTTTCGGTGAAAAGTTGGGATATTCAAGTATTTAACTCGATTTGGAGACTTTCATACTTATTACGTTTCAAATATCTGACGTTCAAAATCTCATACATCGTAGTGAGCTAAAATTGTGCATGCAGCTGCCTTTCGTGATGCATGTGGTGGGTTTAGATGTTAAGAAGAATGGTGTGCGTATAGTTGTACTTAAGTGAGATCAACTGTGAAGGTCTCTGAGGTAAACAATGGACAACTGTGTTACAGAGTACCTTTCTTGTTACCACCCTACGATCTCACTCTAAGTTATATTCTTTATTGACTAGCGTGACTGAAAGCTACATAAAGTGTCTAGGGTATTGTAAGAGTGTTGTTAAAGAATCTCAATATAAAACATATACAAACATATACTAATTACTATGATAAACTCAACTAACTCCAGCTGTTAAATTTTATATTTAAAATTTCTTTTGTTAAACTTTATTGGTCCTGAGCCTAAAGTTGTTTTGGTCAGGACTACAGTTCAATGAGAATCAATTTAGATGGATAGATATATTTACAAATATATATATATATATCTCTTTATATATATATATATATATATATATATATATATATATATATATATATATATATATATATATATATATATATATATATATATATATTTTTTTTTTTTTTTCTTAACCAGCGGCACTTGGGCTTTCAGCCCTTCGGCCCAATGACATATCATTGCGAGGCTGGGGAACCTGAGGACTTTCCTTCCAACCCGGTCAGGAGCTTCGCTCCTTCCCATCCACAGAGGGTTTATCACAGGAGCCGTTCAGGCTATTCAGTCAAATTTCCGGCCGTAAACATTTCTTCAAACGCCGACGCCCGGGTTTGAACCATGAACACCTGGTCGCCAGTACAACGCCGAAGCCATTACACCAGCGCGGCTCCCTTACAAATATATATAAAGATATTTACATACAACAGACAATATGTCCATAGTACATTGTTACAAATTTTCAAGTTGATGCTAATTACTCTATTTACTACTGGTACTAGAGGGCAGGTTGGGGATTATCATCATCCCAATGTTCTTTTGTTTCACTAGAATTGTTTATGTTAGTCTTTTGGAGGAACGTTTTTGTCTATACAGGAGATTTTTCTTTATTCGTGATATGTTGTCCCAGGCCAGATATTTCACTTATCTGGATCCTGGAATCACAGCAGTTGTTGTTGGTTTGGCCAGACACTTTAGTCTCCTCTGGTCTTGAACTTCTCTGATACCAGCAGGTACCAGAGACTCTTAGAAATCGTGCTGAATTTCTCTATCATCGAGTACTAGCACCAGACAAGTGCCAGCAAGAACCCCGGTCAATGCAAGTTATGGTTCTGTCTTAATATCAAACTAATTCGTTCTAATTTATATGTAAACATACATTCTATACAAAAGAACATGGTCAGCTCTCTCTGACAACTCTGCTTCTCCACTTTAGTTTGATGGAACAAATTTGTACCAGTTTTCTTTTCTCTTCCCTAATGGATGCTACGCCTCTGTCATTCCTGCAGTAATCTTTTCCATGCAATAAGATAGGTATAATGTTCCTGTATGACCATCATATATATAGTCCTGTAGTTTTAAACTTCTTAGATAGTCCCTTATATGATGGAGCAACATCTAGGCTATGCCTAAGTCTGCCATGGAACCATTTAATTACAATCTTTTACATGGCCTTTTCTTTTTTCACACAACCCTTTTAAATTAAAAAGTCAATAAAATCAATCTTACCACATATCAAGGAAATATAAACAAGTAACGATGAATTAGGCAATAGAATATGGCACACTTTCATCACTGCCTCTGTTCAGACTGCTTTCTGTTGTTATTTAGTTTAAAACAAAGCACAAGTCTGCTCATCGCTGCTTGTTCCTCAGAATATTTTGAAAAAATGGCAGCGAGCAGCTTACTATTTCGTTAAAGTAAAAGGCTTTGGCCAATGAGACCAAGCATCTCTTTCATTGAATGAAACTTTATTTTAAAAAAAATGTCTCAAACCACTATGTGTTACTATTACCAACTAGATTTGTATATTTAGGTTAGCCAATAATATTTCGGCTTCCTTCAAATTTCATCCAATCCACTTCATTGTACTATCTTAGCCTTTCTTTCACCTAATTTTTTCCCCCCAAAAAGATGCTATCCAATCTAAGCAGACATGACTTGACCTGACAGTATCTCCGATTCTCTATGTATTATTACCAATATTTTATTATTTAATGGACTATTTAGATAACTAACAACATATTCTTGGTTACCAAGTCTTCAGGTACACGAATATATGATTTTTATGGATCTAAGTGGCTTGGTTCAAAATTCTATCTTTTTTTCTATGTTAGTTGTTTATTTTTAAACTACCTCCTGTTCAATTCTTTTTCCGTGTACTTTCAAGCTAAATACGAGAGTCTCTCGTAATGTACGAGAATTACGTCATTCGCAACAAGAGCTAAGCGTGTTTTCCTGACCGTAGTGTCCACATTTTTGGTTTTATTTTTAGAAACAATGTGAGACGTGATTTGCGTTGGTTATCTCTCCGTCCCCCTCCCTTCTACAATGTATTTTAGGCAAATACTTCTTTTGAACTTGGAAAAGTGGTACGTTTGTCTCAAGGACGAATTTGAAAAATAGGGTACCCTTTTTGGTTCGGCCAAAGCGTTATCAAATAATACGCTGAAGGCGTAGGCGACGACTACAATTCTCGCCGAAAATTTGTAGTACTATCCTATCTTTGACTTTATGCACTATACTGTTATATTCTAATTTAGATATTGTATTTAGAAGTTCACCACATATCTCCCCACTTAGAACAGACTATCATATATCAATTCCTACTTCTAAATACACATAGATAAATTTACTACCTATGCCTGGTGACTACTCTGATGTTCGTCGTACGGATGTCTGCTTAAAAAATCTGCACCCACATTGGTTTTGCCTGGAATATATTCTACTGTAAACTGGTATGGCTGTAGGAGCAACGACCAACGTAATAATCTAGCATTTTCATGCCTTGCTTGTGACAGACACACGAGTGGTTTATGATCTGTTTGGATCTTAAATGATTTACCATAGAGATAAATCTGGAACTTTTTTATAACCCATATGACAGCTAAACATTCTTTTTCACTTGTTGAATATTTTTGTTCTGCTGAGTTCAACTTACGACTAGCATAAGCAACTGGGGTTAATTCCCCGTCAAGTGAAGTTGACCTTTGTAATAAAGCTGCACCCAAACCTATATTACTAGCATCCGTTCTCACAATGAATTCTTGACTCAAGTCAGGTAATTTCAAAATAGGCCTCCTTGTGAGCTTTTCCTTCAACTCTTGGTAGGCCAATTCACACTGCGCTGACCAAGTAATTCTATCAGGATTTGCCTTGCGCGTTAAATCAGTCAATGGAGCACATATAGAGTTAAACTTTTTTAATATACTTTTGGTAGAAAACACATAATGAGACAAAAGATCGCACATCTTTCTTTGTCTGTGGTCTTGGTGCTCTTTTCAACTTCTCCGGGTTCTTGGGGTCAGGGGTCATGTATCCCTGATGTACTGTGTGTCCCAAGAATTCCAGCTCTTTACATCCAACACAGCATTTCGTCGGTCTAGCTGTCCAATGTGTCTCTCTAAGTCGATTAAACAACATATCCAGAGAGTTAATGTGTTCCTCAAATGTTTCAGTCGCTATGAGAATATCATCCATGAAGTTGGTGATGCATGGATTATTCAGGGGATCCAGTAACTTTCTCATCATCCTCGAAAACACACTCGGTGCATTTTTCAGCCCGAATGGCAACATGTTAAATTCATAATGTCCTTCCGAGGTGCTAAAGGCTAAATAAGGTCTAACCTCCGGCTTTACTGGAATCTGATAGTAGCCTTTGCTCAGATCCACTTTAGAGAAATATTTAGCTTTATTCAGCCTGGCAAACAGCTGATTTGTATCAGGTAATGGATCCACCTGACCTTCTGTGACAGCATTCAGTTTCCTGTAATCTATACACAGTCTGTGTTCTCCAGAGGGTTTTCTTAACAGAACCACACTGGAACTGTAAGGAGATTCACTGTGCGAGATAATTCCTTCTCTCAACAGATAATCTATCTCCTCCTTCAAAGCTTTTTCCTTAGCGAACGGAATCGAATAGGCTGTCATACAGATTGGTGTTGGGTCTATGAGTTTCATATCATACTCTAATAAATTTGTATGCCCCGGTCGGTCCGTTAACACATCTGTATGATCATTCAGAACCTGTTGAACCCTCTCCCTCTGATTTTTTGTTAAGTGCGTACTGATTTTTACCTGTGCAGCGGTCTCACAGGGATGTAAAGGATATTCGTGAGAGGTGAGTGGTTCCTTTTTCATTTCCATTGCAACAGACAAGGTCAGTAGGTGTGTCTCTTCCCTGTTTTCTCTATCCAGATACTTTTTCAGGAGATTCACATGATAGATTTTCTCTTTCCCCTTCTTATCTATCTTATAATTTGTTCTAGACACCTTCTCTAGAACTGTATATGGACCTTGCCATCCAATTTGCAATTTATTCTGGCTGCCGGGCAGTAGAAGAAGCACCTTCTCTCCCACAGCCAATTCTCTGTCCTTCGCTTTCTTATTGTAATAGGCAGCATGCTTTTTCCTGGCTTGTCTCAAATTTTCATTGGCAAGTTTCCAGCCAGTTTTAAGACGAGTGGTCAGCTCGTTCACATATTGATATGATGAGGTAATATTTTCTTCTGCCTTTTCATCGGTCCATGTCCTTAACAAGGCTTCCAATGGACCTTTTATTGGCCTTCCAAATAACAAGGTTGCCGGGGCCATACCGGTTGAACTATGGGGTACCTCCCGATAGGCAAACAGGGCTGCGGGAAGGTATTGGTCCCATGTATCTGGTTTTTCATGTGCCAACATTCTCAGGATCGACATAAGTGTCCCGTTAAATCTTTCCACTTGGCCATTTCCTTGGGGATGGTACGGGCTACAATGAAAGTGTTTGGCTTGAAAGATCCTGAATACTTCTTCCGTTAGTTTCCTCTTGAACTGAGAGCCATTATCAGTCAAGATTTGGTTGGGAAAGCCTAACCTGGTGAAGATTGTGAGTAATGCCTCTGCCACATGTTTCGAATCGATTGATGACAGGGCTACCGCCTCTCCCCACATAGAACAAGTGCCCACCAGAGTCAGAATGTAACTTCCTCCTCTTGGTCCGAGTGAGAGGTCCCACAATGTCCACTGCAACTCTTTCAAAGGGTGTTCCCACTATGGGCATTTCCCTTAAAGTTGCTGGAGCAGTCCAATGTTTTGGAGCTACCCATTGGCATTCTGGACAGGATTTTACATATCTCTTTGTGTCTTCAGTTATCCCTGGCCAGAAATAATGACAAGCTATACGCTGTCCTGTTGCGCTGATCCCCATATGACCACTGAAGGGAATCGCATGCCCTAGTTCCAACACTTTTGTCCTATATGAAATGGGAAGGACCAGCTGTCCATGACCATTGGATCAAGTTCCAGCCTTCCTATAAATCAATTTGTTCTTCATATAGAAGTCTCCCTTGCCTGGAGGTGTATGACATTTGGGCAATTTCTTAAAACAAGGCTTGAGGGTCTTATCCTCCACCTGTGCCTTCCTCATCTCATCTGGATGGGTATTTATGGGATTATCCTCCTCCTTTTTAGACTGTGATCTGGTCTGCACTGTTGCAATGATCACAGGTCTCTTGGGATTCCCCAAGAAGACATATCTACACCCCAATATCAGAGGGTACATTGGTTCATTTATCACTGCTGCTTTGGTGATTCCTTCCACATATCGCGTTTTCACATTTATCCTGGCGATGGGAAGTGTCATGGTCGCTACGTCCTTGGTTGCAGCTTGAATCTCCACTGTTTCTGTGGTGTATTGATCTGCCTGCACCAGGTGAGAACTCACAACTGAATCATAATCTAATCCAGTATCATACAAACACCTTATGGTGACTCCATTGCATGTTACATCTTCACACAATGGGGGGTGGTAAGGTTCCTGTTGTTCAGTAGGGTTGACCTTTACTCCTTTTCTCCCCATTTTCATTGCAGCGAAATTAGGAGTTTTCCTTCTACAATTTTCGGTGTTATGGTTTTCCATCCGACAATTTTTACACCACCTCTTTCCTTGGTTAAAAGGTTTTCTTTCATCATATTTCCTTTCATTGAATTGTGGGGTTTTATTTTTATAGTCATTGCATGGCCTATCAAACTGGTGCTTACCTTTGTTCTGTTCTCTATTATCAAGCCTATTAAAGTTTTGTGGTGCCTTAATATTGTCTACCTGTTTCTTTTTATTACCAACTACCTCTGCTTGGGCTGTCTGATACCTCTCAGCGACATTGAGTAACTCACCCAGCCTCTCTGCACCTTGTTCCATGAGAAACTTTCTCAGGTCTGGAGCCATGGACTCTCTTAGCTGCTCAATAAGGATCATTTCCTTAAGATCTTGGGTTTTCCCCAGAGCAGTCCATTTCTCCAAGTAGGTCTCTAACCGTGCAGAGAACTGGTGATAGGTCTCACCCGACAGTAGTTTGGCATTCCTAAATTTTTTTCTATAAAATTCTCCATTTTTTTCATATCTTAACAAAATAGCCTGCTTTAACATGTCATAATTGTCTTGGTCATCTCTGCTCATCTTGGCAAAAACTTCATAAGCCGGTCCCCTAAGACCCTGGGATAACTTGAGGCTCCACCTCTCTCTCTCTCTCTCTCTCTCTCTCTCTCTCTCTCTAACCCATATGTAGTAGCCAAAAGCTCAAATCTACTTAAATACCCTTCTATGTCATCATCTTTCTCAACAAAATGGTCTACATGAAAACCCATAGCTGAGGTTTAGGCTCCCTGACTAGCAGTGGCATCTGAGGCAAAGAGGCTGGCACCATTTTCAGGAGCATGGCCTTGAAATTCCAACTCTCTTAGTCGTAGCTCATGCTCCCTTTGCAACCTCTTCTCCTTTTCTGCTTCCCTCTCTGAAGCTTGTCTCTTCTCTTCTCTTTATGCAGCTAATCTTCTTTCCTCTGCTTCTCTTTCAGCCTTTTTCTCTTCTAATTGGAGCCTTTTAATCTCTGCCTCCCTATCTGCCTCCAATGCCATAGCCTCCATGCTAGCCTCAATCTGCAGCCTCTTGATTTCTTTTTCAGCCTCTAACTTTCTTTCTGCTTCTTTCTCTAATCTTTTATCTTCTCGGGCAATAAATTTGTCCACCTCTGAAGTTACATACTGGACCAGCTCTGGTCCATCCATGCCCATCTCTTTAGCAGTCTGCACAGCGGCAGATCTGAATTGGCTAAATCAGCCATTCTAACTCAAGCAGGTCTAATAAGGTTCTAAGACAATCTTAAACTTAACTAAAATAAATACCAACTATAATTAACTAATTACTACTGGCTGTGACAACCTATCACTGTAAATCTCCTCTTAATTATTTTTATCTTCTTAGGGGGTGTTCCTAACCTCTACTAACCTAGTAATACAATCTTGAATTTATATACTACTGCTAATTTTTTATTCCTGGAGTTAGTTAATATATGCTGTATGAGATTCCTATTTCAAACATTCATCTATATATGCCAAATTAAAATCTCGGACTTAGAGACCCCAATATATGTGGTGGGTTTAGATGTTAAGAAGAATGGTGTGCGTATAGTTGTACTTAAGTGAGATCAACTGTGAAGGTCTCTGAGGTAAACAATGGACAACTGTGTTACAGAGTACCTTTCTTGTTACCACCCTACGATCTCACTCTAAGTTATATTCTTTATTGACTAGCGTGACTGAAAGCTACATAAAGTGTCTAGGGTATTGTAAGAGTGTTGTTAAAGAATCTCAATACAAAACATATACAAACATATACTAATTACTATGATAAACTCAACTAACTCCAGCTGTTAAATTTTATATTTAAAATTTCTTTTGTTAAACTTTATTGGTCCTGAGCCTAAAGTTGTTTTGGTCAGGACTACAGTTCAATGAGAATCAATTTAGATGGATAGATATATTTACAAATATATATAAAGATATTTACATACAACAGACAATATGTCCATAGTACATTGTTACAAATTTTCAAGTTGATGTTAATTACTCTATATACTACTGGTACTAGTGGGCAGGTTGGGGATTATCATCATCCCAATGTTCTTTTGTTTCACTAGAACTGTTTATGTTAGTCTTTTGGAGGAACGTTTTTGTCTATACAGGAGATTTTTCTTTATTCGTGATATGTTGTCCCAGGCCAGATATTTCACTTATCTGGATCCTGGAATCACAGCAGTTGTAGTTGGTTTGGCCAGACACTTCAGTCTCCTCTGGTCTTGAACTTCTCTAATACCAGCAGGTACCAGAGACTCTTAGAAATCGTGCCGATTTTCTCTATCATCAAGTACTAGCACCAGACAAGTGCCAGCAGGAACCCCTGTCAATGCAAGTTATGGTTCTGTCTTAATATCAAACTAATTCCTCCTAATTTATATGTAAACATACATTCAATACAAAAGAACATGGTCAGCTCTCTCTGACAACTCTGCTTCTCCACTTTAGTTTGATGGAACAAATTTGTACCAGTTTTCTTTTCTCTTCCCTAATGGATGCTACGCCTCTGTCATTCCTGCAGTAATCTTTTCCATGCAATAAGATAGGTGTAATGTTCCTGTATGACCATCATATATATAGTCCTGTAGTTTTAAACTTCTTAGATAGTCCCTTATATGATGGAGCAACATCTAGGCTATGCCTAAGTCTGCCATGGAACCATTTAATTACAATCTTTTACATGGCCTTTTCTTTTTTCACACAACCCTTTTAAATTAAAAAGTCAATAAAATCAATCTTACCACATATCAAGGAAATATAAACAAGTAACGATGAATTAGGCAATAGAATATGGCACACTTTCATCACTGCCTCTGTTCAGACTGCTTTATGTTGTTATTTAGTTTAAAACAAAGCACAAGTCTGCTCATCGCTGCTTGTTCCTCAGAATATTTTGAAAAAATGGCAGCGAGCAGCTTACTATTTCGTTAAAGTAAAAGGCTGTGGCCAATGAGACCAAGCATCTCTTTCATTGAATGAAACTTTATTTTTAAAAAAAATCTCAAACCACTATGTGTTACCATTACCAACTAGATTTGTATATTTAGGTTAGCCAATAATATTTCGGCTTCCTTCAAATTTCATCCAATCCACTTCATTGTACTATCTTAGCCTTTCTTTCACCTAATTTCCCCCCCCCCCCAAAAGATGCTATCCAATCTAAGCAGACATGACTTGACCTGACAGTATCTCCGATTCTTTATGTATTATTACCAATATTTTATTATTAAATGGACTATTTAGATAACTAACAACATATTCTTGGTTACCAAGTCTTCAGGTACACGAATATATGATTTTTATGGGGCTAAGTGGCTTGGTTCAAAATTCTATCTTTTTTCTATGTTAGTTGTTTATTTTTAAACTACCTCCTGTTCAATTCTTTTTCCATGTACTTTCAAGCTAAATACGAGAGTCTCTCGTAATACACGAGAATTACGTCATTCGCAACAAGAGCTAAGCGTGTTTTCCTGACCGTAGTGTCCACATTTTTGGTTTTATTTTTAGAAACAATGTGAGACGTGATTTGCGTTGGTTATCTCTCCGTCCCCCTCCCTTCTACAATGTATTTTAGGCAAATACTTCTTTTGAACTTGGAAAAGTGGTACGTTTGTCTCAAGGATGAATTTGAAAAATAGGGTACCCTTTTTGGTTCGGCCAAAGCGTTATCAAATAATACGCTGAAGGCGTAGGCGACGACTACAATTCTCGCCGAAAATTTGTAGTACTATCCTATCTTTGACTTTATGCACTATACTGTTATATTCTAATTTAGATATTGTATTTAGAAGTTCACCACAATGCATAACAATCTTTTATGCTTTGACTGTCATTGACACAGCAGATTGTGACTTCGCATTTCATCTATATTTTATTGGCACAATAACAAATCAAAATTTAATGAAATTACGGATAAAGAAATTCAATGCTTTGGCATGTCGATTATGTTAATTAACAGAAGCGGACGTTATAGCTTCTCATTAATAACAGTATCTCTAAGCAACCTTTGAGAAATTAGAAAATTGATAATTTTCATGAAGGAAAAATTTAACAAGCAGTAAACTGCATTGTGGAACCGTAAAATTGTTACAGATTTTGAAAAAAGTACTCACGCGGTGGCGACATACCGATCTTTTATATCAACGAATCATTATCCTTTGGAGACCTTCAGGGCAACATTACAACTTACATCCCATCGTACTGTAGCACTGCGACCACTGGTGTCCGCCCAGTATATTAGTTACGACAGTGATATACAATAGACATATGTTTCTGCAGTAAATGCTAAGTCTCTAAAACTCTGTAAACAGTTTCAGCGCCTTCCTCTCTCTTGTGTGTGTGAGTTATTGTTACTCCACGGGAAAATGCTCTATCCTTGAGCCGTGAATAACACTTATACTCCAAGAGTAAAATGCTCTATCCTTGAGCAGCGACTTGGCGCACTGTATAGAAGCTTACTCATAATTGTGGACTGGCTTAGTACTGGTACTTCTCATCAGTCTGTGTGAGCCTAGATACACCGAGAAAGAAACACGGGTACGTGAATGTTAATGTGCTGGTGAAGCTGAGTAGAATGATGTATTGGTTGCCACCAGGCGCTTGCATACGTTGAACAGGTGATTCATTAACCACTACTGCACAATGCTTGGAGAGGTCAGACTGTGGTTACTGGGTTCACACCGCATTGAATGGTTTTCTAGTGATGCTCACTCGTTTAGTGGGCTTTCGCAAGGTGGGTATCAGGTAGACGCGCTACTGACACTCGTAAAGCAATCTGCCTTTTGAAGGTGAGGTAGGAGAGATATTATGACGTTTTCTCAGTTGTTTTCCTGTCTTCAGCTATCTAGCATTAATCTCTGGAACAGAATGACAAACATACATACATTACTTCTAGACAATTTACCAAGAATAAAATAAATTTGTATTTAACATTTATGTGCGTGTATTTATCTTGTTTTATTTGCTAAACAAGTCCTTCCCGTTGTTCCTTCATCATGGGTTTTCCTTCCTGGTCATTACACAATGCCAATTCTCAACATCGGTACCTTCGTGTTTACATGCAGCTTACATAGAAGAAATTTATGTGCTCATAATTTACATCAGATGCAGGTTTACTCTTTCAGTAAAATAAAATTGTGTCCTCATCCATACAGAAAACTGGGTTTACAAAATGTAGTCCTCGTTTTGAGGGTGTATTATTCATAATATGCCATTGCATAAGTTTCCATCACATGCCAGTTAACCATAATTATATTACAGCTTTAAGATAATGCGCGCCCCGTATGGTCAGTAACAAAAGGAAAATTATAAAACCCATAATGAGTACATACATATACGAGTACATACATATACGAGTACATACATATACGAGTACATACATATACGAGTACATACATATACGAGTACATACATATACGAGTACATACATATACGAGTACATACATATACGAGTACATACATATACGAGTACATACATATACGAGTACATACATATACGAGTACAATGAGCTCATGCCCTTTGATACATCGTAGCCCATGAATGAGCTCATGCTCTTTTACATGTTATAAAAAATATCTTGCCCTGTTTGGTGGTTGAATACCGTAAAATTGCTTGTACATCATTTTATTAACTACATAATTGATGGTCATTGGTTCCTTCACGAGCAGTAAAAAGTGGTTTCTTTTTATAAAGTTATTTATGTCACGGAGTGCCTACCCTTAGCTCTGCAGTAGTGGTCCACCAGTGGCCAACACTCAAGAGTATCTAAAATGGGTCTTCAAAGGTGTCTATTTTCGCACAAGATTACTCTTGACAGAGTTGTAGATATACAGCCGATAGGATAGTCTGGCGCTCTCTCTTCCAAACCTCTACACCTCACGGTAGAAGAGGAATGACTAAGTAAGTAAGTAAGAGTTGCAGATAGAAGGATAATGACGCTTCCATCTCAAGGCCGTGTTCACAAGATGTTTTCAGAAGTCAAGAACAATGCTGCACAGGGCAGAGCGCTATTAACTTATATCTGATCCGTCGCCTTTTGTGAAGAATTAAGCATTGGTTTTAACCCGTTCAAACCCCCAGTTGGTGTACATTCAACGAAATTCCTTTTATAAGTATTTGCTCTTTGGATGTAGATATATTTCTAGGTGTACACATATTAAAGAATCTTGCTCATACGTTTGCTTTCATACCTATAATAAATGAATCAACAATGATTGTTTAGTTTTAAAATAACATGTAACAAATTAAATAATCAGTTAGTTATAACAGGTTAAAATAGCGATGGAGTGATGGTGAATTTTAGATGTAAATAAAATTGACTTCACTGAGACTTGGTTTGAGGATGTAAAAAACAATTGTCCTTTTGCTGTTTCTTTAATAAACGTAGTGGTCTAAATGAGTCCTGCAGCAATGGTTTCGTCAATTCTATTGTGGTGAGGGCACTCTTCACACAACTTGTCCAATTTAGGCGCTTAGTGCAGATTCCCTGCTTTTAACCCACAACTAGTGGCGTCGAACTTTCGTCTTGCAGCTTCGTACCTTAAACAGTCTGATAGCTTCGTTCCACGAAGTTTAGACAGAATATAAAGAACAAATGCCTCTGCTAAGTACATTTGGTTGGAAGATTAACAGGCGCTTTGTCTCGCTGTCCACTCAGCAATGTTAGCCTCTCTGAATAATTCTTGAGTATACACAGCGTAACTCAGGGAAGACGATTAAAAATCACCAATATTCTTCCGGGTATTAAGCTTGGAAAATATATGGTTGGACAGCGTGAGGGCAATGGCGTGTCTGAATTACAATTTACAAGGGTCATATATCTCACAAAATGATACTATACACTTGATGCACATGGGATATAATCATCCTCATCACTGCTCCATTTGGAGTCTAGGGTCGCTGCTGCTTTCGCGTTTCTGACCGAATTAGCATAAACCAAACACCAGCGCTTGCTGTAGTAGTTTATGAATATACTATTTTCATAGGTTGAGGTTGCCAGCCTCATAGATAACCACTTAGCAAGGAAAACATGTCAAATTCACATTTGTAAAATAAATGTTTACTCTTACCCTAAAGTAACTATTGGGAACACAATCTCCTTGCACAGTTTAGAATTGACACAGCACTTTAGGTTAGATGCTTTCGAATCACTTGGTCCGGGCAATTTTAGTATTCCTCTTACTTATAATTTTGGAATCCCTCTCTCTGGCTCTGGTGAATTGCTAGCTTAACGTGGCGATGCAGTTTGATTTGTGACTACGATTTCGCTAGATTATATTTCCATTTCTCAGGTCAAATCCCAGATTGTACTTCCGACGAATTTGCCAATGAAAGTGAAAGTCTATTCCGGCTCTCAAATGAAGCCAATGGTAAGCTCTTTAGAACTATATGGGTCGGGGTGTTAAATCATAATATTCCCCGCGTGTTTTTTTTAAATATCAAATTTAAAAATTCCAACGCGTGACCTCTTCCTAATATGGCAGTAATACTTCCGATTGCATCTTTATGCAAACTCACAAACAAATCTGTGAATTTATTTCCTGTCTAGATGCTTTCCCACAAAACTGTCTCACCAGACAGATTATCGGTATTATTGATACAAAGATGGTCCAGCGGAAATGATTATCTAATTATCACCTGTGTCTTAGCACACCCTAGACGGCTTTCTCAGACTGACAAACCGTGAACCCAGGTGGTCATTTGCCTGTTTGTCGCTGGCCCCGGAAATAAGTTACGTCAAAGTCGCTATCTCTCTTCATGTTTACTGTCTGCATCAAAGGTGGCTAGACAACTTAGGGGTATAACGTATTTGATGCGTGCCGTCTATAACAATATATTGTTCGGAGAAGTATCCGAGGTCAAAGTGAAAACATAGGGGTACGTGACAGACACGGATCAATATACAGTCAATTACTTGCCAACACCTCTTGAACATTTGACGATACACAATTTAATAACATTGGTTATACAGCTCCATTAAATCTGTTCTAGCCCAAAGGCAAATGAAGTAATATGCAGTCTTCCAAAAGTCATCAGGCAGTCCGTCCACTATGGCAACGCTGTCCTGGCATTCTCACCATTTTTAATATCTTCATACAATAGACATCATCGTCATAATATATTTTCTGACTTAAAGTAAACTAGGGCCACCTCAACATAGTATCTTGATGCCCTAGTGATTGTACAATGCAGGAAAAACACAGTAGACTGCAGGAGGTCACACACATGCGTCCGTTTACATTAAAACACACGCTGCATCTCCTCTAGCTGACGATTACCAAACTTCTGCTTCAAATTCGCGTCTGCTTCCAAACCATATCGGTATGACGTCACTTCCTTTATTATTGAGTAATTCCGTATACAATTATCAAAATGGAGCCATGACGAGCTTACTATAATACATACATAGTCGTTATGAATTTTAATCATAACAGTATTATCCGCTGACGTGTCTAATTAACATTGTTATACTACGATTCACCGGGAAAAACGTAAAAACGTCTGGGAGCTGATAGAGCAGAATGTAGGTCCATAAAATATGTCAAAGAATAGAACGATCGTTGAGGAAAATGAAGAAAAGAAGTGATACTGCAGGAGAGGACGAAAGTTATAAAAAGTGCACAACCGATTCATCACAATTTACATGAGTAATACCAATGAAAAATTTAAAACCATTACTGAATATTGAGTAAGTGGGTTTAAACAAAATGTAAGTTACAGCTAGCAATTGTGTGTAGGCTAATAGCTAGGCAAATAATTTATAAAAACGGTGCGATAACTTACCCAAGGTCAATGGGGAAAAAAACCAAACAAACTAGAATTCAAGGCGCTGTGATAACAAGTCGTTTCCGCACAATGATTGGAAATGTCAGTTCTTCTCCTCTAGTCTTCGGGTTCCTACGAAATGTGTCCACTGTTCTCCGACTACTGCCTTTATAGCCAAACTCATTGCTCTGACCTTCATACATGGCAAGCGTGCCTTTGCATATGCTTTAGCGATCGGTACATTCAATACTTCAGGTTTCCCCGATTAAACAAGCAGTTTAGTCTGATTGGAAGGTTCACAGACACGAGTTTCCCAGAGGACGAGCAAATGCAGGTATAGGGGTTAGGTAATGCTATTATAACTAGACGGTCGCTGGAACAGACGGAGAAGTCTCCTGGAGAATATAAAATGAACTAGTAGACCGCAATCAAATAAGAATAGACAAGCCGCCTTCGTTTTACTCGGGGCTAGTGACTGACAAACAGAGGGTCAACAAACAGGGGGAAAGACATAGAAGCCATTCGGGAAATGAAAGACGAGAGGTAACTATAGCAGATAAGAACATGAATTTTTGACAGGCTGGCCCTAAAAAATTAGAAAAAAATTACGGGAGAAAAATTAGGACGAATTAGAGAATTTAATGATCTGTCACTCTGCAACAAAAGCTCGTCTAAAAAATCTAGAATGTTAAGCTGTTTAGTTAAAGTCCACTTAATTTCATTTCTGATCGCTGATGTTGATCTTTTCTTAACCCAATCTACAGCCAGTGAAAAGATAATGGTGGCAAGAGACATCCCTGTTACATTCCAGTCCTTACATCAAACGATTTTGTAAATTGTCTTTCATGAAGAATTCTGCATGTCATATTTACTTTATTAACCTTCACCCCAACTCGTGGGTGCCCGGGCACCCAGAGGCTCATTTAAAACAGATTTTTAAAAACACTAAAGCATTATTTTTCATTTCGTGCTGTTGTACCGGTAGGTTTGAGAGTTATTTATGGTCCCGTCTGAGTAGAGTGGATGGTGATAAGTACGTGAGAAAAAAGTGTGAGAAATAGATTTCACGGGTGAATAGTTTAAGGAGAAGATATCTCTCTGGAATGAGTAAGTTTCTCTAGTCCAGCCTATTTATACGACTATAATTTAGTACAAGACAATCTTTCCCTCCTCATACATGTAAATATAAGTTTAACTACACACACACCCACAGCTATGTGACGACAAGACACACAAACGTGAAAAACTATGGTTAATTGTGTATGGGTCTGACCAACACACACAGTTAAGTTTCTTATGTTATTTATTATCATTAAACTTGACAACCCCAAATATCTAAAGAACAATAAAAAAGAAAATCAGATTTACATTCATAGGAAACAAAAGAACCAATGTGCCCTCCCCTTATTGAGAAAAAGAACCCAACAAGTTAATAACCCCAAAGGTCAAAGGTTAGCACTATGTTACAGAATAGACAGTAAAGAAAAACCACAGTTCCTACTAAATGCTACTCAGTAAAGTAAACAATTTTAAGCAAAATCAAGGATGATACAAATCCTGTAACAAAGAAAAATATTCACCCTCTCTGTCATACTCTCTCTGTTATACAGTGATCACTCAATCACGTTTATCTATTCTTGGTGATATCCCTTTGGAATTACAATGGTTCCTGAATATACAAAATGTCAGGTGTATTTCCCAAATTTTAATGAGGGGGACGCCAAATTTGGTGGTTTATTCTTGGATGAACAAAGGTCACTTCGAACAGTTAGTGTAGAAAACCGAGATCGTGGGGTTCACAGTAAACAGAGGAAAATACTTCCAGTATTGGGAAACATCTGGTTGCTAAAAAACTGTTACAATTGATAAATGATGGTAATCATATCGGCTAGCTCTATGGGGAGTGCCGATTCTGAAACAGCGTAAATTCTGGATGATACACTTGAACACGACTGTCAGTCGTCAGATAATGTTATTGTTCTGTACAACACCAGTGGGCTGATACAAATTGAAAAAAAAAATATTGCTGGCCTTTATAAGTCCAGTTAAATTTACGTTAAAATGTTTCTTTGTCTCTTTGGCCAAACCTGTTCACAAATGAACTTGGGGACGCACCAGCCAAGAAGAAGACAACATTAACCAATAAGAAAATGAAGAAAAAGACCGCTGGACGACCTGTGATCAGGTCTGCTAAGAATTAAAAAAAAAATTGATGGAAAAATGCTACTATTCTATATATATATATATATATATATATATATATATATATATAAATATAAATATAATATAAATATATTATATATATATATATATATATATATATATATATATATATATAGATATATATATATATATATATATATATATATATATATATATATATATATATATACACGGACGGGGACAAGATGATCTCTTATCCACTCCAACAGTCGTGATTAAAGTTAAACGGCGCAGGTGTTTTCCTTTACGCCTATTCTGTCAGCTTTTCGCTCGCGCTGCAATTTCAGGTCGGATGAAGGTATGCAACCCTCCCCGCTCCCTTTGCGCGCGCGTTAACGATCCGCGTACAATGTCAATTATTATACAATTATCCATACGCGCACTTACATAAATATCACCTGTCGTTAATGGCTATTAAATTGTCGGCGTCTGTTTGTCAGCGTATGGTATTAAATAATAGTCACTTACTATAAATACACAAAATGAAATATACGTGAATTCTATTCTGTCACTACCAGTCGCGCCTAGCATATACTCAGTCAACTAAAACGTCTCTTCTTGTGTGAGAAAGCGGGTGGTAAAATTAACATTAAAATTGAACCTCTGGTATAAAATAGCTACGCGTTATTATTATTTGACTGCTCTTAACAGCTAGAACTCTAAGTGAATTATAATGGTAAGAGCGTTAACACTTTAACACTTAAGCTCTATGATAGGAAACTCTTCACAGAGCGGTACAACAGGAAGCAATCTGATCATCAGAAGCAGCCCCCCGTCCGACAAGTGTTTCGGCCCCTTTACACTCTAAGGGGGGCGGGCCCACTTGGGTCATGACTCCCAAGCGTCTCAGCCTCTTGTATCGAAAATGAACCCATTTCACTTATGGTAGCAACTTTAATCCACAACTCCGCCAGCGGTGGAGGCAATTGTGAAAGTAACAAAGAGAAGACAAATTATTCCGTTCGTTCCGTCGCCCACACTGAGACACCACTGCGAAGCCGACGAGTTTAGCCACTGCGCGTTCGCCACTGAAATTCTGACACTGGACACCCCTATAATATACACCGCCTGTTGCCCCTAAGTCACAGCCCGTTCACTAGTACACAAAAAAAAAACTCAGCGTATTGTGGACTTAGAAAAATTCCTGGTGTTTTCTGTACCGCAGCGTTTATTGTCACGATTTCCATTGCCCATTGCGGTTGTTCCACAGCCAGCCTGATGCCTTTTCGGCAGTTTCACTAAGCCTAATCTCTATTACCAGAAAATCCTCATGAAAAGATCCCCACAAATGCTATTAACACATTTAGCTAAATGGTTCTAGCTACTGCGTGCTTAGACTATTCCAAAAATTCTGAGTGACGACTGATAGCTGGTTTAGGAAGACACAGTGTATATATCATCATGGTTTCTATGATCTATAGATGATGCTACTTTTCCCACTATAGTGTATAGCAGAGAACCAGAAACATGAGTACCCCCAGATAAATGTTTTACGGTCGGCCTTTCTCAGGCGTTAGACCGCCATCAAGCCTTAAATCCGTGTAACGGGGTTCTCGAAGATTTTGCCCGCTTCTGAAGATCAAAGAACTCGGCGTTTCCCTCTGTGTACGAACATCAAAGGGTACTCGGGGAAAGATTTTTGCCCGTGAGTCTACTTCACAGGGACCGGTGTTATTCACGTGCGGTCTGTCAGGTATCCGATGATTGACAGATCAGCTTGCGTGAGAAACTTAATAAACAAACCTCATTCGCTACCTGTTATGACTGGCAGGTCACGAAAGTATGAAAACATTTCGTTTGTTTATGATCAAGGAAAAGAGGCGTGGATGAAAATTAAGCTTGTGTGAGTAAGACAGGCAGAAAAATGCATAGTTTTGCTAGCAAATTATAGAACGCTAACGGGATTACAAGGCTGTCAGATTACTGTAGGCTATATTTCCATTATACGCCACAGTACGTCTGGGCTTGAAGATGTGAAACCCTTCATATCTCATTTATGGAAAAGAACTACTGTCATCCGTAGCTACCGAGTGATTGCTATCCTCAATTGCATCATTCTCCTCAATGCTCCAATTTCGTCTCATAAAATCTGATCCTGCATTCTCTTTCACATGTATTTATTGTACTTTGAACGAGTACACGCTTAACAATAGAGCCCAACGCATAATTTTTGCGTTAAAATCCTTATTGGCTCCTAGGACAGTGAAAGGAAAGAACGTGTGTCTCTCTTTGTTTTTGGCCTTGTTGCTGTACGTATCTTCTCGATGTTTTTTGGCAACATACCAGCCCTAGGAAGTCAAGCTTTTCAAAGCCGTCTCCCAAGGAGCATAGCGACCTTAGCAATATGTACTTCGTAGTTATCCGTTGCATTAAGTCAATGAAATTGTGAATGTTAGGATTTTGCAAGGGTTCCAAAAGCTTTCTCATCATTCTGGTGAAGACTCCTGGCGCGTTGTGTAAACCGAAAGGCATAACATTGAAAGTATAATGTCCTTCGCTGGTGCTAAAGGCTAACAGGGGTTTCATTTCCTCCTTGACTGGTATTTGGTAATAACCTTTACTCTGGTCAATCTTGGAGAAATTTTTTGCCTTGCTTAGCTTGGTAAACAGTTATAAGGCGCTCGGGAGTGGTTCGGGTTTAAATTCTGTTACTGTGTTAAGTAATCGGTAGTCGATACACAGCCGAACTTGCTTATTCGGTTTCTGTAACAGTACGACGCTTGAGCTATAGGGAGATGTAGACTCGCTAATAATCCCAGCTTGTTGTAATTGGTCTATTTCTCCACGTAACGTATCTGCTTTTGCATATGGGATCGGGTAAACTCTGGTTCTTACAGGTGTCTCATTTGTCAGCTTCATATCAAACTCCACGAGATGTGTACGACCAGGTATGTCCGTTAAGACTGCTGAATACTGTTTCAGTAATGCCTTAGTTTCTGTCTGTTGTGCTTCTGAGAGAGTGTCGCTGAATTTAACATCTTCGAATGATTCAGTTTGTTGTAGTGGGTATTCCATGCAACTATCGTCATCTTCCTCCTCTTCTAATGCTAAACGACCGCCAAGAGATGTTCGGGAGAAGGCACCGGTCTTTCCAAATATTTCTTTAATAGATTTATGTGGTAGTCATTTTCCTTACCTTTTATAGAGATCTTGTAATTCGTTCTCGAGATCTTTTTAAGGACGGTAAACGGCCCTTGCCATCCGATACGTAGTTTGTTGTTTCAGATAGAAAGTAACAACAGAACTTTCTCTCCTGGTTGGAATTCTTTCTCTTGCGTTGCTCTGTTGTATCGTTTAGCGTGCTTCATGCGTGCTCGATTAGGTCCCATCCTAGTTGTACCCGTTCCTTTTACTCTGATACATACTTAAATGCTGAAACGACTGTCTCATCAGCCTTCTGGTCTGTCATTGACAGAAGTAAGGCTTCTAGCGGGCCCTTAATAGGTGTGCCGAATAAAAGTGTACCTGGTGGTAATTGTGGTGAAGTGGGATGTTATAAATATTTATAGGGGACTTAGTGTACTGACTGAGATCAGCTGTGAAGGTATCTATATCTAATAAGAGTAGTGTATTATAGATAACCTTACTTGCTGCCACATATGTATACCTCAGTCAGAATTATTCTGGAATAGTGTGATGACTACGTTATATGTCTAGGGTATGTGTATGATGAAGTGTAAGTCATAACAACAACAGACAGATAAACAATTTAATTTATTCCACCACACTTGACAACACTGTGACACTCACATACATCAAACACTCTACGAGGATATCTTAAAGGAGTCACTGATAACTTTTCAAATAACAATATGTATTCAGTGCTGTCATGAATGTATATGTGTCCTGATTCAAATACAAAGGGAACCAGGAATCACAATCAATTTTAATTACAAGTTATATGTACAGAATTTATTAATATGAATCTTGTAGTGACATATATTATTAATAGTATCCTATGTGTGTCAGTTGTGTAGTAGTAATATGAGGTAATACTGGTTTTGTTTTGTTCAAGCTCTGTTGGTATTTGTCATCATGACTTCAATAGTTTGTTTCTATTGGAACTAGTATTGGAGATGTTCTCAGTTCCTGGTATTAAAACAATTAAATTCCCCTCTTAATTTTATTTTACAATGTCATTTTAAGATGGGGGTACATAATGTTGAGCTCCATGGCCACACTCTCTTATCTTTCGTGATGACTGCAGTAAAAGACTCCTCTGCTCGATTACTTTAATGAGTTCTGGAGCCACCCGACTGGTTGCTATATGGACCAAGGAGTATGCTGTCCGCCTCTGGCTTCAGCAAAGCTCTGGTTGTACCTTCTACGTCAGAACTAATTTATACTCTATTTCTACACTGAGCACAATACATCACAAACATTGAGTTCAGAGCGTTAGGCCAACTGTCAGCTTCATCTGAAATACTTTATACCAGTATTTCCCTCCCTAATGGTTACTACGCCTCTGCAATTCCAGCATTATTTCTTTCTAGTCAATAATCTAGATGTCAGTGTACTGTTTGGCCATTCCATGCAGTTTTACTTTCCTCCGACACCTTCTGTTCAGGCTGGAGCACTATAGGCTTTACATCATGTTCGCTACTGAACTACACATATATACAGACATAAATTATCAATTTACATTCAATTTTCATTAAAAGATATTGAATATTTCAAGCTTACCACAATTCATGGAAATAATAAACAGTTTCGTTGACTGGCAATGAATATAGCACAACTCCGATCTGCCGATGTCCCAGGCTTTATTTTATAAAAAAATATACACTGGTGCTCAACGCACTGCTTCTTAGTAGGTTTATTACAAGATGTGGCAAGGAACAGACGCTCTGAATTGAGTATATTCGCAGCTCTACCCAATCAAACCATGTCTACACATCTTTTCAAAAAAACACCCCTTTTCACGTTTCCCCTGACACCACAAGATAGTATTTATAGCCCGACCAATCGTGTTTAGTCTTACATTTGTTGCGCTCCAATCAAATAGGAGTTAACATGATAGGCTATTTCCGTAACGTAATGTTTTTTCAAACACGTTATAAAAAAATTTTATGAGCAGAAATGATTTCATGCTGTCAGGCACCCCCACTATATTATTTTTGCCATAACTTGGTAATTCCTAGACTATTTGCGTAACGTTTTACATATTCTTTGTCAGCAAACCCTAAGGAACCCAAATATATGAATTTAATGGAGCCAATATGCATTTTCTTCTAGGATAGTCGTGCTGTTACTACCTTCTCACTTCCAAAATTGAGGGTGTCTGGGTACTGTCATGTTTTCAAACGTAAACCGGTATAATGTCATAATTCCCAATAAGCGTTTTTCAGGATTTTAAAACCTAACTCTGGTATGGGTAGTGAATTTTATCACTGTCGATTTGAAATAAAGTTAGTGCATGTGGCCTTACACGCGTGATGGCAGCAATTGTGTATCGCGCGACGCGTGTTTAGTGTTGCATGTGTCCTTGCTTTCTGCCTCTCCCTTCTCTCTATCCTTTAGTCCATCTGTCTTTTAGTTACGCCGTGTATGGAATGAATGAAATATTAAATCTTAGTCATTGATAAGCTTGCGTATCTCAAGGTTTTTCCAAGAAATACAGTACACGTTTCATTGAAGAAAGCGTGCAGCGACACAGTAGGCGTTTACTATCAAAGTGAAAGCGTTACAATTTGCCGACGAAGTAGAAAACAAGGGGATTTCGAGTACAGTCATTGTGACAGCACTGTTCTTTACCATTCTTCTTTCCTTTTATTAAATTTATTTGTTAGGCTTTACATTTACGTTTTAATTTATATATGGGGATTAGAATAATTCACGACAGTAATCCTGTGGAGGCCTGGGGGACTTCTCTGTAGGGAATGAGGCTGCAGGAATGAAAAGGTCCCAATCTTCAGGTTTCTCTTGTCCCAGCTTACGTAACATCATGGTGAAGCTTCCGTTGACACGATCTACTAACCCACTTCCGGCTGGATGGTAGGGGCTGATGTAGATGTGCTGGTCCCTCAAGATCTTCAAGATCTCCTCCATTAACAGGCTACGGAATTAGGATCCTTTATCCGTCAAAACTTATTGAGGGAATCGCAACCGTGTAAAAATCTGCACTAGGGCTTCGGCGACATGCTTGGAATCCGTGCATGTTAGCGGTATAGCTTCGGCTTACATAGTGCATGTGTCGACTAAGGTCAGGATAAACCTGTTCCTTCGTTTAGTCCTTTCAAGGGGTCCTATAAGGTCGACTGCAACCCGTTCGAATAGAGTCCCTACTATTGGCATTTCTCCCATAGGAACTGGGGGTGTCCAATGCTTGTGTGCCACACGTTGGCACTTGGCGCAGGATTTAACATATCTGATGATGTCATTGTTCATTCCTGGCCACCAATAGTGAGTAGATATTCGCTTAATAGTGGCGTTTTGTCCTGTATCAAACAAACAATAAGTGGTAGTCCCGTTCAATATAACAGTTTCTCGCGTAGAAGGCCTCTCACCCTCAGGTTGAGAAACACTGACATTATAACTCCGTTGCGAGGCTGTTTGTAAATAACCAATCCGGTTAGAGCCGGTTTGTTTTCCCTGATCAGATATCCCTGGCGCAGGGGTTTCCCTTTGACGTATCCTTTCTGGCCTGGTTGCCATGGGAGACGCTGGGGCTGATCACGGGTGTCTGTGGGGTATCGGGTTTTGTAGAATTTCAATTTTCCTCGAAGAGGGGCCTGGGGTATAGTTTCTCTAGGGTTTTGGTGGGGAAATGATTAGGATGACTGCTCTAGAGTATTTTTGCGAGAAGACTCATCTGTAGGCTTGCGTTTTAAGCCTGGCAGCTCGGCTAGCATGTTTGCATAACGCTCAGACTTACTCAAGATGTCTTCCAGCTTTACAGCTCTCTGTTCAGCAAGAAATCTACTGGTTTCGTTTGACAAAGTGCTTTTGATCTGTTCGGTTAGAATAAGCTCTTCTAACCCTTCAAAAGTGCAAGGAAATTCTGAAAGTTCCAAAGACTTAGTCAAATATTCCTTCAGACGAGAAAAGAACTGAGCATAAGTCTCGGTTCCCTCCTTCCTGCTGTTCCGGAAAAGTTGCAAAAATTTGCTAGCGTTCATTTCGAAGCGCTCAAGTAAAGCTTTCTTAAGCATGTCGTAATTGTCTTGATCGCCGCTTCCCAGTTTCACATATGCATCATACGCATTGCCTTTTAAGGCCTGGGAAAGCTTCAAGCACCATCGCAAACATTCTAAACCGTACAGTGTTGCCAGTCTCTCAAATTTTTCTAGATAAGTATCAATTTTCTCATTAGGGCTTGGGAAGGATTCTAGGGCAAAAGCCATAGCAGCTAATTGGGGAGACTGGCTACTGGAGTGATCAGTTGAGAGTGACTGGGGTGACGAGAACTCTCCGTTGCTGGAGCTAGACGCTGCACCATGACTTTGGACCTCTAGAGTCTTAAGCGCCAATTCGTGCTGACGTCGTTGATCATTCTCTCTTTCCTCATGTTGTGTCTCTCTCTCTCTTTCTCTTTCCTCAAGTTGTCTCTCTTTCTCTCGCTCCATCTGTCTGCGAGTTTCCATTTCCGCCTCAATTTTCTGACTTTCCAATTGCCGCTCTTCTCTTGCTTTCTCTATCTCCCTAGCTTCTGCTCTTTCTTCTCTGCCTCATATCTGTCTAGTTCGTCGTTCACAAAAGCTAGAAACCCTTCTCCTTGTAATCCTATTTCCTTTGCTTCCTCTCTTAGCATTATTCTAAGTTTTAATCGCTCAGCCATAGCAAATAACTGACTGAGAATTACCCGAGAAATAAAGAAGAAAAGGATACACTGCTCCCAAACCAAGTAAGAGAATACCAAAAAAAAAATTTCTGTTTTTACTGTGTTTCCTCCTCCCTGTTACTCAGTTGTCTAATCTATTGCTGCTGTCAACTGGCAAAAGGGCTCCTAACGCAGACGACTTAAACCATAGAGATGGTAGATTACGCTAAAAACTGAAAATCTACTATTACTACTGTGGAAAAAAATGTAAAAAATTTTCCTTATTTTTAATCCACCACACTTGCCCACACCTGAAGTCAGTTTGGAGTTAGGAAAGGCGATTAACTTGGCGACTGCCCAATGCACTTCCTTTGGTATGCTCACGCTCCACTGCTCCAATAAAATTATTATTGTTAAACAATCACGCGTACCAGCGGTCTTTTTGTACAAAAACAATTATATATCATACATCCAACAAAGATCACCATCAAAATCAAACTGTATGTAAACTATAAGATGCTGTGGAAAGAAACAAATTTCTAATTGTGTGGTCAGAACCCAGTAAATAAGAACGTTGTCTATGGGATAATTATTATTACTGTTCTTAACTCACAACGCAAGACGCAAAACACTCTCTATCTAGAGTTAGACTAAGATACAATAACAGACGTTAGTCATTTATCTAGACTCAGACTTAGATCAAATCCTGGACACCAGCACCCATTATGTCGTACAGGTATGTTTGAGAGTTATTTATGGTCCTGTCTGAGTAGAGTGGATGGTGATAAGTACGTGAGAAAAAGGTGTGAAAATAGGTTTCACGGGTGATAGCTTAAGGAGAGGATATGTCTCTGGAATGAGTAAGTTCCTCTATTACATCCTATCTATACGACTATAATTTAGTACAAGACAACCTTGCCCTCCTCATACATGTAAATATAAGTTTAACTACACACACACCCACAGCTATGTGACGACAAGACACACAAATGTGAAAAACTATGGTTAATTGGGTATGGATCTGACCAACACACAAAGTTAAGTTTCTTACGTTGTTTATTTTCATTAAACTTGACAACCCCAAATATCTAAAGAACAATCAAATAAAATCAGATTTACATACATAGGAAATAACAGAACCAAAGTGCCCTCCCTTTATTGAGAAAAAGAACAGAACAAGTTAATAACCCCAAAGGTCGAAGGTTTGCACTATGTAACAGAGTAGACAGTAAAGTAAACAAGTTCCTACAATAGGCTATCCAGTAAAGTTAACAAGTTTAAGCAAATCCAATTTTGGTAAAGTTCCTGTAACAAAGAAAAATATTCACTCTCTCTTTCATACAGTGGCCACTCAATCACTCTTACCTACTCTTGGTGATATCCCTTGATATTACAATTTTTCCTGACTATATAATATGTCAGGGTTATTTCCCAAATTGGCCCCAGTCCATCTTCTAACAAATAAAGACTAGTAAGGTGAACGCCGAATCTGGTGTGAGTTTTTTCCTGGATGAACAAAATGTCACCGCCAATAGTTGATGTAGAAACGTGATCTTGGGGTTCACAGTTAAAAGAGGAAAATACTTCCAGTATTGGGAAACATCTGGTTGCTAAACATTTTACAATTGATAAATGATGATAATTATATCGGCTGGCTCTATGGTAGAGTGCCGATTCTGAAACAGCATGAATTCTGGATGCTACGCTTGAATACGACTGTCAGAAGTCGGGAATAAATGTTATTTTTCTCACACCCCAGTGGGCTGATAAAATTGAAAAATATTGCTGGGTTAGGTAAGTCCAGTTAAATTGACAAGTTAAAATGTTTCTCATGTATCGTTGGCAAATACTTGCTCACCAATGAATTGGTGACGCACAAGCCAAGAAAGGACACAACATTAACCAATCAGTAAAAGAAAAAAAGAAAAGACCGCTGGACGCCCTTGATCAGGTCTGCTAGGTATATCTTCTTCTTCTTCTTCCTCGTTCGCCCTGAAAAGGACGGTGGTTGCGTTGTGTCTGTTTACGCCGTAGCTGTGATATCTGCACCTTTCGGTCGACACATCCGACTTCAGCACGGCATTTTTCAGGGACCGGGTTTGCCTTCCCATTTCGATCCGTACTCGCTCAGCCAGACTGCACTGCTGCAGACTTTTTTAAGGACCACCACGTGGAGGTGGAGTACGGTCTTGACCAGCTCTGGTTCGCTGGTCCTGATGCAAGCAGTCAAGCTATGGGTCGCTGACTGCATTCACTATTGCATCTTTGGGTCCCGCTAGGAATATATAAGAAACATTTATGGAAAAATGCTATTATTCTATATAGCTACATATATGCACATAGACGGGGACAAGACGATCTCTTATCCACTCCGTCAGTCCTGATTAAATTTAAAAGGCACACGGTGTCTTTAGCCACCCTATCGCCCGTCGCTAGCGATGAGTTTTCGGTTCGGAGAGAGTTATGCAACTCTTCCCGCCCCTTGCTCGCGCTTAACGATCAGCGTACGATGTCAATTATCACAAACTATCGCTGGTCGTTAAGTAGCTATTAATTTGGTCGGCGTCTGATAGTTTAGTCGTTTGATATTAAATAATACGCACTTACAATAAATACGCACAATGAGATAAAACGTGAATTCTTTTCTGTCACAATCAGTCGCGCCTAGCATTTAACCAGTCAGCTAAAACCGTCTCTTCTTGTGTGAGAAAGCGTGTGGTGAAAATTAACATGATAACTGAACATCTGGTATGAAATAGCTACGCGTTATTTTATTTCACTAGCTTTAACGCTAGAAAATCAAAGTGAATTATAATTGTAAAAGCTAACACTTTTAATTGGTAAAAGCTAATTCTTTTAAACACGTAATCACTAATGTCTATTACCATAAAATCAGAATGAAAATTCCCACGAATGCTATTAACACATTTAACGAAATGGTTCCAGAACTGCGTGCTTAGACTATCCAAACATTCTGAGTGACAACTGATAGCAGGTTTAAGAAAACACAGTTTATATATCATTCTGTTTCTCTGATCTATAGATGATGTTACTTTTCGCACTATTGTGTTAGTAACGGAGAATCAGAACAGAGTTCCCAGATAAAGGCGTATGATCGGTCTTCAGAAGAACTCTTACGTCTAACGGGTCTTCTCTGTACGAATGCCCGATTCCGAAGATCAAAGAGCCCAGGGGTTTCTGACTTGTTCTGAGTACGAACTTCAAAAGATTCTGTGTTATTCACGTGCGGTCTGTCAGGTGTCGTATGATTGACAAATAAGCTCGCGTGGTGAGACGAGGTAAACAAACGTGATTCGCTACCTGTTATGACGGCAGGTCACGAAATTTTGTAAATCGTTTGCTTATGTTCAAAGAAAAAAAGGCGTGACGAAAAAGTTCGTAGACACAGGCTGTAAATGCATGGTTTTGCTAGCAAATCCTTGAACGCTACGAGGTCACAAAAGACTGTCACAATACTGTAGGCTCTTTTTCCATTATACGTAACATTACGTCCGGGCTTGAAGATGTGAAACCCTTTCATATCTAAACAGAACTACTGTCATCCATAGCTACAGAGTGATTGCTATCCTCAATTGCATTATTCTCTTCATTAGTCCAATGTCGACTCATAAAGTACCCGCGCCTACGTTATCTCTCCCTGGTATATAGTGTATTTTGAACGAATAAACGCCCAGGATAATTGCCCAACGGATAATTTTTGCGTTAAAATCCTCATTGGCTGCTAAGAACGCTAATGTAGCATGGTCCGATTGTACCACAAATGGAACTCCATATAAATATTCATGTTGTCTCCTGATTCGTTCACAAGTGCGAGACATTCTCTTTCAACAGTGGAATAGTTCCTTTCTTCTGTATTCAGTTTGCGGCTGCCATAAGCAACTGGAAAAAACAGGTTAGGATGTTGGTCGTCTGCCTGAAGCAGTGTCGATCCAATTCCCTTCCCACTTGCATCCACTCGTAACACGAAAGGTTTCCTGAGGTTAGGTAACCTTAGAATAGGATATGAGGTCAGCTGGTCCTTAAGAGTGACGTATGCGTTTTTGCACTCTGGTGTCCAGACAATTTTATCCGGTTTTCCTTTCCTCGTGGTGTCTGTCAATGGCGCAGTAAGTCCGTTGAAGTTTTTAATGAATTTCTGGTAGTATGCGCAGAGTGAAAGAAATGAGCGGCAGTCCTTCTTGGTGACAGGTCTTGCTGCTGCTCGTATTTTCTCAATGTTTTTCGCCGCTGGCCACATACAACCGTGAGAAATGGTATGACCTAGGAAGTCAAGCTTTTCAAAACCGATTAAACATTTGCTAGGTCGGGCGGTTAACCCGGCTTCCGTTAGTCTTCTGAGGAGCATAGTGACCGTAGCAATATGTTCTTCGTAGTTATCTGTTGCAATCAATATGTCGTCCATAAAATTGTAAATGAAAGGACTTTGCAAAGGTTCCAAAAGCTTTCTCATCATTCTAATGAAGAATCCTGGTGCATTATGTAATCCGAAAGGCTTAACATTAAAAGCATAATGTCCTTCGCTGGTGCTAAAAGCTAACAGAGGTTTGATTTCCTCCTTGACTGGTATTTGGTAATAACCTTTACTCAGGTCAATCTTGGAGAAAGTTTTTGCTTTGCTAAGTTTAGTAAACAGTTCTGCCGCACTTTGAAGTGGTTCAGGCTGGAACTCTGTTGCGGTACTGAGTAGAGGATAGTCAATACACAGCCGAACTTCCTTTTTCGGTTTTTGTAACAGTACGACGATTGAGTTATAGGGAGATGTAGATTCGCTAATGTGACAGTGCAAAGACGAATGAGAATTCGTGTGTAATGTTTTCGCACTCTCTCTGGCCTACTTTCACACGCGTTCCGCAGTCACAGAAAAACTCTCTTGATGACAGGGGTCCCACTTTTATTAATGAAACCCTATCAGGTAGCATATGAATCATACAGACAACAATGTTGTCCACAAGTTTACTTTGTAGGTAGTTCCTATACAACACCATTTAACCAAGCTATTTAGGTATTCTCTACGTAACGCCATATAACCCAGCACAGACTGCTGGACTCTCTGAAATAAAATGAAACAAAATAAACTAGCATCGTACTAATGGACAAACATCGTCTACGTAATAATACATACATATGTGTGAAAATATGCAAGTACTCGTACATGCACTTATATGTCCATGTGTGTGTGTGTATGTTGTGTGTGGTGTTACACATGTGTGAACATATGCTAGTAGATGCGCTTAAATGACCATGTGTGTGTGTGTTGTGTGTGTTCATACAGGTCTGTATATGTGTAATCATACAATAAACATATTTAAGTCAACAATAATGCCTCCATACTCATAATAAATACTAACTACATCATCACGCGAGAGAAAACTTAAATGAAGCCCTTCTATCTATGATGAAATATTATACACAACTCACTGGTCTAAATGACCACATTTGATCAGTATCTTAGAGGCCTAGCTGCTCTAAAGAACAAGGAGATATATATATATATATATATATATATATATATATATATATATATATATATATATATATATATATATATATATATATATATATATATATACTCTATTCTTACAGCTCAATACTAAATGTAACTTATAGGCTGCTCACGGAGCTAGAGGGTACGCAAATCTTTCTCTCACAATACTCACTGATGTAAAATTAACCACACTTACGGCTCACAAGACCATTACTTAACACTACACTACTAATTCTCTCTCTCTCGCTGCTTTGTTGTATCTTTTAGCGTGCTTCATGCGTGCGCGCTTAAGGATGGTTGTTGCTAGGTCCCATCCTAGTTGAAACCGTTCCTTTAGTTCAGATACGTACTTGAATGCTGAGACGACTGTCTCATCAGCCTTAGTAAGGCTTCCAGCGGGCCCTCTAATAGGTCTGCCGAATAAAAGTATAGCTGGCGGTAGCCCTGTAGAGGCCTGGGGAACTTCCCTGTAGGCGAATAAGGCTGCAGGAATGAAAAGGTCCCAATCTTCAGGTTTCTCCTGTCCCAGCTTACGTAACATCGTGGTGAGGCGTCCGTTGACACGGTCTACTAACCCACTTCCGGCCGGGTGGTAGGTGCTGATGTAGATGTGCTGGTCCCTCAAGATCTTAATGATCTCCCCCATTAACAGGCTACGGAACTGGGATCCGTTATCCGTCAAAACTTGTTGAGGTAATCCCAACCGTATAGCAATCTGCACTAGGACTTCTGCGACTTGCTTGGAATCCGTGCATGTTAGCGGTATAGCTTCGGCCCACATGGCAAAAAAGAGACAGCGACAGAGTGGCGCAGTCTTCCATTCTTAATAGGAATATTTATCAAAATAGATCAAATTATTCTCGACTTGTTTCTTACGATCGACGCACGTGTGGACAACGCGGAATTAATAGCGCTTTATCATTTGAAGTTTGGGCGCTGAAAAAGGCTTCCGAAAGAAGCCGTGGGCCTCTTTTGTCTGTCATAGAGGGTCAGCTCTTGGCGGTGCGAGAGGTTGTAATTAAATAAATAACTGAAGAACAAAAAAAAAATTAAACAAAAATCGCGAAGTAAAACATTATTTGCTTATTTCGTGGTTGAGTAAAGTGTAGAGTATTTGTCGAGTTGGACAATAGTAGTGAAATCGACAAGGGATAGTGGACTGGCAGAGTTATAGATTACACACACAGAAAGGTGTAAATAGGAGATGGACTTGAGACAACCTGGAAGAAGATTTACCAAAATGATCTCTCTCTCCAAGCCTCAACTCACTTTTCACTGTCTAAGCATCTCCTGCTCTCACTCTTTTCTCTTATCAAACATAGAGATTCTAGTAAAGAGCTAAAACAAGTTAATTATGGATGAAAAGGGTCGGGAACAGCGCATTAATAAATGTGTAAACTTTATTAAAGAAGAAAAGCATAGAATTAATGCATATCATCATACACAGCATAAATTACATCAATAATCAAAATATTCATCAATAGTCATAAATAATCATCAATAACCACCAATAATGCAAATACACACCCACAAACACACACACCACCAACACTCATAAAACTTGTAGAACGCGGAGAAAATAACTAAGCTGTCCGACAGAGGGTCCGCTTTCGGGGACCAAAGACGCTAGCTCCAGAAAGTGTCTTACCGATAAATATCCTTCAAGATGACTGAAGTGAAATACCGAACTTTCCTTGTCGGGCTAAACGTTGGTGACCCCTAATTGCGCGAGGGAACACTGGAAGACGTTGTTTATCTCCTGCTGACCAAATAAACGAACTGAGCGACAGCCTGTCCGCTTTTTCGTGGGACCAAAGGTGCTAGCTCCAGAAAGTGTCTTACGGATAAATATCCTTCAAGATGAATGAAGTGAAATACCCAACTTTCCTTGTAGGTGCTATACGTTGGTGACCGCTACTTGCGTGAGGGGGGCTGGAACTCTGTCCATAGATGGCTGCTCATACGTGCGAGGTTTTAAGTATCCAGAAAATACACCCGAAGAAGTCACTTGAGGACAAAGAGTCCCAGGCGCGCTTATCCGGCGCTAGGCTCTGCTTGGCTGTAAATCCTGTTTAAACTGGTTTGGCTGTGGTTTGCTGAGTGCCCCGTTTAGGCACAAAAAGGCGGGTGATATGGAATTCTGCTATAGGCATGCTGGGCGGTTTTGATATTCTGGAAGCCGCAATGCTCTGGCTGGTAATCCAATAGGCGAGTAGAGAACTACTACTGCATTTGGTGATTCCAGATTTAGCGTTGGCTCCGTTGCACTGCGTGAGCTTAACTTGGCGTTGACAAAAAGGGGTTTTGATTCAGGAACGGGGTTGACGATTCGTTGCTAGATGTATACAGAAACCCTCTAGATCGAAGAGTATATGACTTTCTTCGCCTGACTGGAGTCTGCTCTAGCGATTCGGTCTCCCTGAAACTGAGACCCAAAAGAGACACCTTTTAACTTCAAGCAACGACAAAATCAGTCTAATGTTTTATAACCTAGTCATGCTCCGCTCCTTCCATTCTATCAATTATAGCATGTGCCCGCAAAGGCTTAATATCTTTTGTACACCCATGTACCTGTCATTAAATGTTCTGACAGCAAGAACCTACTCCTCTTCTCCCAATCTCAACATACAGGAAACCTAACCTGTAGTTACAGTTAAATGAGTATGCTTATTCATCTTACAACATTAAATGAATTTACATAAACAGATTACAGCATTTGACATTACACAGATAAATCGTATGTCCCCTTGGGGAAATATATTAGCATTCCACAAAATGAGTACATAGAAAAGGCAATGTTCTTGCTATAATAATACAGTTGTGGCTAAATCATAAAATATAATTATATCTATGCCTGGTGACTGCTTTCAGTGAAAGTTATAGACTAGTGCCTAGCCACACAAGTAAGCATAAAATGATCCTCCCTTGCCACTAAAAATATCTATCAAAAAGGAATAAGTGACTATCTCCTGTAATCCAGAGTTATTGCCTGCATCTCACTATTCAGTTTTTTTAGTGAACAATCCACACCTGACATTATCTTACAGAAATGACAGTTAATTTAGCCTATTCTTAACCCATGATAAGCATCTGTGGACTGATTCTACGCCTAATATCTGTTATTGTAAGTTTAACATTTAACCCATGATAAACCGTAACAGTTTAAGCACCACTTAATTAAGGCCGTAGGCAGTGTAATCTTATCACTGAACTAAATTACTAGGAGAAGTCCTCAAGAATGAAGTAAGTCACTTCCTATCAGATATATATAAAACTAACATGAATATATCATATTATAATTATAAGATATGTCAACTCACCCCGAAAATGACTAGAACATAGGCAAACACATTCTAGTACTGTGTTAAAGTTTGCCTTATCTCATGATGGTCATCTACGGGCCAGGAATATTCACGAATGTCTTTATCTATTTAAACCCGTCTACTCTTATAGATTACAAAGGACGCTCCCCCCGGACACCTGGCCTGCATATTTCTTCAGATGTATCGGCGTAATGCGTAATACCGGGCAAGACAAAGGTTTCAGAAGCAACAACTTTGCGAAAATTCACCCAGAGAGACAATCATAATATTATGTGCTCTTTGCTCATCTAAGGGCAAACAACCTACAAACTGACCGCGATTGTTATCTCCCCCTGAAACAGATCAAACTCGTTACCCAGGCCTCAAAGAGTACTAGCCGCTCGTGATCAAACGTTTTAAAGCGACCAGAGAAATTCGCCTGTTCGGACCACAGGGGCGTTTAGGTAACATTACGTTACCGCTACGCTGACTGTTGAAGAATTTTGTACTGAAAGCCAGCCAAACGCGGGTGGGGTTTGAACAGGTGAGAAATGAAAGATAGAAAAGAAGAGTGCAAATGTCTAGGAAAACAGAACATTAAAAGGAGTAATCAAATTATGGACAAGATGGTAAAATAGATTATCTGTCTACGTGACAGCTTACATGAAACTGATCGTTTTGCTATATGCATATATTATTCCTTTTTTTAAAACAGTTCATTGGGTGCCTATCTGTAATTTTCTATAAATATAGACAATAAGTTTCCTACAATAACATTTTACAAACATAAATATAAATGAATTATGTTTGTGAAAAATGCTGCATTGAACATCACTTATAGAAATTACAGTGTGATCCAACTCAGTAGCTTAATATGGAGTCTCATAACAGTAGATAGAGTACCACACAGGTGTCACAAAATGACAGTGCTCTTCATTTTGTCGTGTTCTACTGTCTTTTTCTCTATATCGTGCCTTCCATTTATTTCTTCTTTACCCTATTTTCTCTCACCATTCTAACGCATGATACAGGTTTCAAGTTATTTTGACTGACCTACTATGGGCTGACATAACATTAACATACCAGCTGGGAGCAGACAGATAAATCTGCCCTACTTTGTTAAAAAACAAACACTAGACGGGGGTGTATCTCGCTCATACCAAGCTGAGCGCTTATACTTTTCGTTTCGAAAATAAACATGAATTTGCCGGCAGGAAAGTAGCATAACACTTCCGGGGGAACACTCATGTTGGTGAATATTTATGATAACCGTTTAAACTGATAATTCATACACACAACCAATAGCGTTACTACCTTATATGGGATGGGTTTAAAATTGCTGGTTGTCACGCGAAGCTTCATGACAGAAGGGGGAGAAGACATATACTAAAGTTAAACATTTAAATATGTTTGATCTAGAAAAAATGAATTAAACTAGACTACGTTTGATGGACATGCACACCATCATAGCTGGCAGACGCTGGAGCTGGGTTGGTCATGTCCTCAGAAGAGACCCCGATGCCATCACATGAACAGCTATGCTTTGGACCCCTGAAGGAAAACGAAAGAGAGGCCGACCAAAAACAACTTGGCGGAGGACTGTGGAGACTGAGATGCAAAGAATGAACCAGAGTTGGGGCAATGTACGAAGGATGACCACCGACCGAGCAAAGTGGAATCAATTTGTTGTTGCCCTACAAGACGCCACTAGGCGTGATGGCCACTGACTGCTTTGACGGTCGGTGGTTAAGGATCTAAGAAGAAGAAGAGACGATTTATTTTGATACAACAGAACTTAAAACACTGTAAATACTCTTCATTTTTTCATACACTGGAATTGATCAAACTACCGCATAACTGTTGCATAAACGCCGCGGGGAAATTAGTAATTATAGCATTACAAATGCAGGCTGTAAAAGACACAAAACACACAGATACTAAATTCACAGATGCAAGTTCTAACGTATGATGCTTTTGTTATTTTATTCATAACAGCGGTAAAGACGATGGTACTGGTGAGCCTTGTTAACCCCACCCATAACAAGTCTCAATACCCACGCTGACGTATTTACAGACATAGTTACACACACAAGTACGGGCTTACAGATGTACAAACGCATGACAGGGGAAGGCAAGACTTCAGTGAACATTGTAAGTGCCCGTACGTTCGCACTATAACGAAATAGAAAGTAAACAACGCCAATATAATCAATCGCCACTGTAAGAGCGAACTACTGCTGTAATCAAAAACCATCCCAGCCTAAGGCGATGCGTAAGGCAATCACATTGTAAAGCTCATCACAAGATAAGTTGAATCACTACACCCGCCAGGAAAATTGTAAGTGCCCATTACGCACGAGACGACATGCTAAAAGCTGACTACTGCAAGTATTTTCAACAGCATCACCAGGAAGCATACTATCACGATCGGTGATAAGTCATTCATTGAGATATTTATACATTCGACCTTCGTTAAAGAAAGTCGACCAACACTGCAACAACGACTTTTGTTATTCCAGTGATCAAATAGTGAGCGGGGTAACGTCACTAGTCTTTTATGAAATATACTACTCGTCAAAAGTCAAGGGCCACTTAGAAAAACCTTGGTTGAAACCATAAAACAAATCTGATATAAACGTAATTGGTATCAGTCAAAACGGCATTTATTGAGTACCAAATTGACATGTCACGTAAAGAAATGGAAACACACATTCAAACGCAATGAAGCTGTGAAGTGTGTCACCCACCTTTTCAAAAGTCACACGATAGATATTGGATAAATAGACATTTCAAAATCGGGTATGACCACCGTTTGCAGCAAGGCATTCAAGACAGCGTAGACGCATCGAGTCCACAAGGGTCCGAAGAGTATCGTGAGGAACAGCTTGCCATTCCTGAAGCAGAAATGCAGTCAGCTGTGCAACATCCATTGGCAGGGGGTGATTTGTTGACAATCTTCGACCAAGGACATCCCAGAGGTGCTCAATCGGAGAAAGGTCAGGTGAATGAGCTGGCCACGCCATCCTGATGATCCCATGTTGCTGAATAAACTCATTCACCACACGAGCTCGATGGGGTCGAGCGTTATCATCTTGGAGGATGGCATTACCACCTATGGCCTCCAGAGCAGGCTGAACAATTGGTCTCAAGATTTCGTTCTGGTATCTTGGGCCGATCAAGCTGCCTTGGATGATGTAGAGTGGGGTCCTGCCGTGTCTGTAGAAGCCTCCCCAGTCCATGACAGATCCCCTGCCATAACGATCCACCTCTCGAATTGTGTCATCAGTAAATCGCTCTCCTGGTCGTCTCCAAACTCGAATCCTGCCATCATTGAATGACACAGTGAAGCGAGATTCATCAGTGAAGAGAACTTGACTCCATTGTTGCCTTGTCCATCGGATGTGCTCGCGACACCAAGCAACACGGGCTCTGCGATGACCAGGAGTAAGAGGGATTCTGACTGCAGGACGTCCAGCAGCCGTGTGGTGAAGTGGGATGTTATAAATATTTATAGGGGACTTAGGGTACTGACTGAGATCAGCTGTGAAGGTATCTATATCTATTAAAAGTAGTGTATTATAGATAACCTTACTTGCTACCACATATCTCTTTATCTCAGTCAGAATTATTCTGGAATAGTGTGATGCTACGTTATGTGTCTAGGGTATGTGTATGAAGAAGTGTAAGTCACAACAACAGACAGATAAACAATTTAATGTAATCCACTACTCTTGACAACACTGTGACACTCACATACATATAACACTCTATGAGAATATCTTAAAGGAGGCACTGATAACTTTCAAATAACAATATGTATTCATTACTGGCATGAATGAATATGTGTCCTGATTCAACTACAAGGGAATCAGGAATCACAATCAATTTAAATTACAAGTTATGTACAGAATGTATTTAATATGAATATTGTAGTGACATATATTATTACAAATGTTCTATGTGTGTCAGTTGTGTAGTAGTAAAATGAGGTAATACTGGTTTTGTTTTGTTCAAGCTCTGTTGGTATTTGTCATCATGACTTCAATAGTTTGTCTTTAGGGATCAGTATTGGAGATGTTCACAGTTCCTGATTTTAAGACAAGTAAATTCCCCTCTGAATGGTATTTTTATAAAGTTATTTCTAGATGAGGGGACATAATGTTGAGCTCAGCTGGCCAACTCTGCTTATCTTGAGTGATGGCGGCAGGAGAGGACTCCTCTGCTCGAATTCTCTTCTGGGCTCTGGAGATACCTCACTGATAGCTAAAAGGACCAAGGAGTATGCTGTCCGACACTGGATTCAGCAAATCTCTGACCAGGTGCTGCTCACTACCATCAAGACCACTGTCCCTGAAATCAAGAAGGATGTACCTTCTACTTCATAACTAATTTATATTCTCTTTTACACTGATCACAATACAGCACAAACATTGAGTTCAGAGCATTAGGCCAACTGTCAGTTTCATTTGAAATACTTTATTCCAGTATTACCCTTCTTAATGGTTACTACGCCTCTGCACTTCCAGCATTATTTCTTTCTAGTCAATCATCCAGGTGTCAGTGTACTGTTTGGCCATTCCATGCCGTTTTACTTCTCTCCGACACCCTCTGTTCAGGCTGGAGCATTTTAGGCTTTACCTCACGTTTGCCACTGAACTACACATATATATACAGGCATAAATCAACAATTCACATTCAATTTTCATTAAAAGATATTAAATGGTTCAAGCTTACCACAATTCATACGAATAACACAGATACGTTGATTAGCAATGAATTCTGGCACAAACTGGCACAAACTTCCATCTGCCTATGTTCCAGGCTTTTATTGAGTCAAATATAAGCTGGCTTCAACGCACTGATGCTTTATCAAGTGTATTTAAACAAGTGGTTTCGAACTAACGCTCCCAAGTGTGTATATCAGCGAGACTGGCCAATGAGCCACGTTTCGACAAGTGTTTGAAAAAAATGTTATCTTTTCCCGTCTCCCCTAACAACCAAGATAGTATTTATAGCCCGACCAATCGTGGTTAGGCTTTCATTTGTTGCGCTCCAATCAATTTGGAGTTTACATGGTAGGCTATTTCTGTAACGTAAATTTTTTTCAAACACGTTAAAAAAAAATCTTATGAGCAGAAATGATTTTATGCTGTCAGGCACCCCCAATATTTTATTTTGGGTATAATTTATTAATTCCTGGACTATTTGCGTAACGTTTTACATATTATTTGTCAGCAAGCCCTAAGGAACCCAAAAATACTAATTTAAAGGAGCTACGTGGTTGCGTTCAAAATATGCAATTTCTTCTACCTCCTGTTTGGAAGATGTGCTGTCTGGGTACTGTTATGTTTTCAACCGTAAACCCATCTAATGTTATCTTTTCTAATAAGAGTCTGTTATGATTTATAAACCTAACTCTGGGAAAGGGTAGTGTATTTTATCACTGTCCGTCTGAAAAAAAATTAGTGCATGTAGACTTACACGCGTGATGGCAGCATTTGCGTATCGCGCGAAGCGTGTTTAGTGTTCGGCTTCCTCTCCCTTCTCGCTATCCTTTAGTCCAACTGTTCGTTCGTTTTGGTAACGTAATGTAGAAAAAGACATGAATGGAATTTAAAATTTAGGTCATTACGCAGTCTCTCAATTCTTTTCCAAGAAATACAGCACACGTTTCATTGAAGAAGGCGGGTAATAATACAGTAAGCTTTTATATCAACGTGAAAGCGTTACAATTTGCAGACGAAGCAGAAAACAAGGGGGATTTCGAGTACATTCTTTGTGATAGCACTGTCATTTTACCATTGCTCTTTTCTTTATTATATGTATTTATTAGGCTTTATATTTAATTGATAATTTATATATGTGGATTAGAATATTCCATGACACCTCCCCTCTTAAAACAGACATTATATGTCAGTCCTTTATTCTATATACACATAGAGAAATTTATTATTATTTCTGGGGTTTACGGTGATTCTCATCACACGGATGGCGGCTTAAAAAATCCGCTCCCAGATTGGTTTTTCCAGATATATATTCAATGCTAAAATTATATGGAGCCAGAAGCAAAGACCATCGGAGTAACCTAGAGTTCTCATGCTTAGCCTGTGCTAAAAACGATAAAGGTTTGTGGTCAGTTTGCAACTTAAATGCCTTCCCATATAGATAAATATTGAATTTCTTTATTGCCCATATTACTGCAAGACATTCTTTTTCGCTAGTTGAGTAGTTGATTTCAGCTTTATTCAACTTTCTGCTAGCATATGCCACTGGGCTTAATTCCCCATCCAATGCCTCTGATTTCTGTAGTAAAGTTGCACCTAGCCCAATATTACTTGCATCCGTCCTTACTATGAATTCTTGACTTAAGTCAGGTAATTTCAAAATGGGTTTACTTGTGAGCTTTTCCTTCAATTCTTGGTAAGTCATTTCACATTGTGGTGTCCATGTAATGCGATCTGGAAGTCCTTTACGTGTCAATTCAGTTAACGGTGCACATATGGAATTAAAGTTCTTGATATACTTCTGGTAGAAACCACATAATGAGACAAAGGATCTCACGTCCTTCTTGGTTTGTGGTCTCGGGGCTTTTTGTAGTTTCTCTAAATTCTTTGGGTCAGGGGTCATGTTTCCCTGATAAACTGTGTGTCCCAAAAATTCCAATTCTTTACATCCAACGCAACATTTGGTTGGACGGGCTGTTAAATTTGCCTCCCTAAGTCGATCAAACAGCATGTTCAGAGAGTCAATGTGTTCCTCAAATGTTTCTGTTGCTATAAGGATATCATCCATAAAATTTGTTATACAGGGATTATTCAGAGGATCCAATAATTTTCTCATCATTCTAGAGAAGACACTAGGCGCATTCTTCAATCCAAATGGCAATCTATTAAACTCATAGTGTCCTTCTGAGGTACTAAAAGCTAGGTATGGTCTAACCTCAGGCTTTACTGGAATCTGATAGTATCCTTTACTCAGATCCACTTTTGAGAAATATTTAGCTTTATTTAGTCTGGCAAACAGCTGATTTGTATCCGGCAATGGATCCACCTGTCCTTCTGTAATAGCGTTCAGTCTCCTGTAATCTATACAGAGTCTATGTTCTCCAGAGGGCTTCCTTAAGAGTACAACACCGGAACTATACGAAGACTCACTGTGCGAAATAATTCCTTCTTTCAATAGATAGTCTATCTCTTCCTTCAAAGCTTTTTCCTTAGCAAACGGAATCGAATATGGTTTCATACAGACAGGTGTGGAGTCTATGAGTTTCATATCATATTCCAATAGGTTTGTATGCCCTGGTCGGTCTGTTAACACCTCTGCATGATTATTTAGAACCTGTTGCACTCTCTCTTTCTGAGTTTTCGTTAAATGTGTACTGATTTTCACCTGTGCTGCTGTCTCACAGGGGTGTAATGGATATTCAAATGATGAAAGTGGTTCCTTTTTCATCTCCATGGCGATGGACAAGGTCAACAAGTGTGTCTCTTCCTGATGTTCTCTTTCCAAATATTTCTTCAGGAGATTCACATGATAGATTTTTTCTTTCCCCTTCTTATCTATCTTATAATTTGTTCTAGACACCTTCTCTAGAACTGTATATGGACCCTGCCATCCAATTTGTAACTTATTCTGACTCCCGGGCAAAAGAAGCAGTACCTTCTCTCCCACAGCCAAATTTCTGTCTTTCGCCTTCCTGTTATAATAGGCAGCATGTTTCTTCCTGGCTTGTTTCAAATTTTCATTGGCAAGTTTCCAGCCAGTTTTCAACCGAGTGGTCAGCTCATTCACATATTGGTATGAAGATGTAATGTTTTCCTCTGCCTTTTCATCAGTCCACGTTCTTAACAAAGCTACATATGGACCTTTAATTGTGTGGACCTATTTGTCCATGCACCGGTATGGTCTCTTCCACTTGAAGCTTTATAGTGATGATTTTTCCTCCCAGAATTATCATTCACAAAACGACCGCTACCAATTTTTCTTTTGGGGCTTTCTCCCCTCTTAAAATTCTTGATGAGAGATTTCCTCTCTACATCCTCTTCCTCCAGTTTGTTTAAGTCCGATTGAGGGATTGTCGGCTTATCCTGGGGTAAGACATCTTTTTGCACTCTCCGCATAGTGGCCATTGTAAAACAGTTAAGTGAAGCTTGTCCGTGAAAAGGGGCTTCCCATTCCATTTGGTCCACTTTATCAAATCTATTTTTCTTTTTTATTGTCAGGCCTGATTTTGCCCCGTGGCGTGTCCAGGTCCTGATCCATGTTCCCACTTGTGGGTGTTCCCTCATGTGCTATGCTACACCTTTCTACAAAATTTTCAATGTCCCATCTTGCTTTGGGCCAATAATAATTGTGAGCCACCTTTTGAATGATGGTACCTATCTTCTCATGGTCCCCATCTGGTTTCACATGTAGGCTCCTTATTAATTCTGTCCTGTATCTTTTTGGAAGAACCAGCTGTCCGTGACCATTGGATCTAGCTCCAGTCTTCCTATACATCAACTTGTTTTTCATGTAAAAATCTCCCTTGCCTGGAGTTGTATGACAAGTTGACAATTTTCTGAAACAAGGCTTGAGTGTTTTATCCCCAGCCTGTGCCTTCCTCATCTCTTCTGGAGTGGTATCTAACATAATATCCTCCTCCTGTCTTGAGGTCGACCTGACCTGAAGGGTTGCCATATACACAGGTTTCCTTCTGCAACGGTCAGTGTCATGATTGTCCATCTGACAATTTTACACCACCTTTTTCCTTGGTTGAAAGATTTTCTTTCATCATATTTCCTTTCATCGAATTGTGGGAATTTATTTTTATTGTCATACCGTGGCCTATCAAATTGGTGCTTACCTTTATTTTGATCCCTAGGATCAAATTTATTAAAGTTCTGTGGTGCCCTAAAGTTATCCACCTGTTTCTTTTTATTACCTGTTACCTCTGCTTGAGCTGCTTGATACCTTTCAGCAACATTTAGCAACTCACCCAGCCTCTCTGCACCTTGTTCCATGAGAAACTTTCTCAGGTCTGGAGCCATGGACTCTCTTAATTGCTCTATAAGGACCATTTCCTTAAGATCTTGGGTTTTCCCCAGAGAAGTCCATTTCTCCAAGTATGTCTCTATTCGGGCAGAGAACTGGTGATAGGTTTCACCTGACAGTAGTTTAGCATTCCTAAATTTTTTTCTATAGAATTCTGCATTCTTTTCATACCTTAACAAAAGAGCCTGCTTTAGCATGTCATAATTTTCCTGATCACCTCTGCTCATTTTTGCAAAAACTTCATAAGCTGCCCCACGAAGTCCCTGAGATAACTTTAAGCTCCACCTTTCTCTCTCTAACCCATACGTGGTAGCTAATAGTTCGTACCTATTTATATAGCTCTCAATATCATCGTCTTTCTCAACAAAATGATCTAAATGAAAGTTCATAGCTGAGATTGAGGCTCCCTGAGTAACCGTAGCATCAGAGGCAAAGGGACTGGCACCATTTTCAGGAGCATGGCCTTGAAACTCAAACTCCCTTAGTCGTAACTCATGTTCCCTTTGTAATCTTTTATCTTCTGCTTCCCTTTCTGCAGCTAATTTTCTTTCTTCTCTTTCTGCAGCTAATTTCTTCTCTTCCCTTTCTGCAGCCTGTCTTCTTTCCTCGGCTTCTCTTTCTGCAGCTAATCTCTTGTCTTCTCTTTCTGCCTCCAATTTCTTAGCCTCAGCCTCAATCTGCAACCTCTTAGTCTCAGCCTCAGCTTGCAACCTCTTAGTCTCAGCCTCAGCTTCAAATTGTAACTTCTTAATTTCCCTTTCAGCCTCTAACCTTCTTTCGGCTTCTTTTTCTAATCTTCTTTCTTCGCGTTCAATAAATTTGTCACATTCCGTTGTGACATAGGCAACCATAACTTGCCCATCTAATCCTAACTCTTTTGCAGTCTGAACCGCAGCAGATCGAAATTTGGCCAGGTCCGCCATTGTCTATCATGTAACTTAATACAATGTCTAACCAACAATTCAATCTCTAATGGACAAAACAGGCACCGTGAGCTCAACCTTATTTAATTCCACCCAAGGATACCTTTTAATTCTTATATTCCCTGAAGTGAATTACCCCCAATATTTTTAATAGTTAAAGATTCAAAATCCCAAGAGCGAGACCCCAATATATGTGGTGAAGTGGGATGTTATAAATATTTATAGGGGACTTAGGGTACTGACTGAGATCAGCTGTGAAGGTATCTATATCTATTAAAAGTAGTGTATTATAGATAACCTTACTTGCTACCACATATCTCTTTATCTCAGTCAGAATTATTCTGGAATAGTGTGATGCTACGTTATGTGTCTAGGGTATGTGTATGAAGAAGTGTAAGTCACAACAACAGACAGATAAACAATTTAATGTAATCCACTACTCTTGACAACACTGTGACACTCACATACATATAACACTCTATGAGAATATCTTAAAGGAGGCACTGATAACTTTCAAATAACAATATGTATTCATTACTGGCATGAATGAATATGTGTCCTGATTCAACTACAAGGGAATCAGGAATCACAATCAATTTAAATTACAAGTTATGTACAGAATGTATTTAATATGAATATTGTAGTGACATATATTATTACAAATGTTCTATGTGTGTCAGTTGTGTAGTAGTAAAATGAGGTAATACTGGTTTTGTTTTGTTCAAGCTCTGTTGGTATTTGTCATCATGACTTCAATAGTTTGTCTTTAGGGATCAGTATTGGAGATGTTCACAGTTCCTGATTTTAAGACAAGTAAATTCCCCTCTGAATGGTATTTTTATAAAGTTATTTCTAGATGAGGGGACATAATGTTGAGCTCAGCTGGCCAACTCTGCTTATCTTGAGTGATGGCGGCAGGAGAGGACTCCTCTGCTCGAATTCTCTTCTGGGCTCTGGAGATACCTCACTGATAGCTAAAAGGACCAAGGAGTATGCTGTCCGACACTGGATTCAGCAAATCTCTGACCAGGTGCTGCTCACTACCATCAAGACCACTGTCCCTGAAATCAAGAAGGATGTACCTTCTACTTCATAACTAATTTATATTCTCTTTTACACTGATCACAATACAGCACAAACATTGAGTTCAGAGCATTAGGCCAACTGTCAGTTTCATTTGAAATACTTTATTCCAGTATTACCCTTCTTAATGGTTACTACGCCTCTGCACTTCCAGCATTATTTCTTTCTAGTCAATCATCCAGGTGTCAGTGTACTGTTTGGCCATTCCATGCCGTTTTACTTCTCTCCGACACCCTCTGTTCAGGCTGGAGCATTTTAGGCTTTACCTCACGTTTGCCACTGAACTACACATATATATACAGGCATAAATCAACAATTCACATTCAATTTTCATTAAAAGATATTAAATGGTTCAAGCTTACCACAATTCATACGAATAACACAGATACGTTGATTAGCAATGAATTCTGGCACAAACTGGCACAAACTTCCATCTGCCTATGTTCCAGGCTTTTATTGAGTCAAATATAAGCTGGCTTCAACGCACTGATGCTTTATCAAGTGTATTTAAACAAGTGGTTTCGAACTAACGCTCCCAAGTGTGTATATCAGCGAGACTGGCCAATGAGCCACGTTTCGACAAGTGTTTGAAAAAAAATGTTATCTTTTCCCGTCTCCCCTAACAACCAAGATAGTATTTATAGCCCGACCAATCGTGGTTAGGCTTTCATTTGTTGCGCTCCAATCAATTTGGAGTTTACATGGTAGGCTATTTCTGTAACGTAAATTTTTTTCAAACACGTTAAAAAAAAATCTTATGAGCAGAAATGATTTTATGCTGTCAGGCACCCCCAATATTTTATTTTGGGTATAATTTATTAATTCCTGGACTATTTGCGTAACGTTTTACATATTATTTGTCAGCAAGCCCTAAGGAACCCAAAAATACTAATTTAAAGGAGCTACGTGGTTGCGTTCAAAATATGCAATTTCTTCTACCTCCTGTTTGGAAGATGTGCTGTCTGGGTACTGTTATGTTTTCAACCGTAAACCCATCTAATGTTATCTTTTCTAATAAGAGTCTGTTATGATTTATAAACCTAACTCTGGGAAAGGGTAGTGTATTTTATCACTGTCCGTCTGAAAAAAAATTAGTGCATGTAGACTTACACGCGTGATGGCAGCATTTGCGTATCGCGCGAAGCGTGTTTAGTGTTCGGCTTCCTCTCCCTTCTCGCTATCCTTTAGTCCAACTGTTCGTTCGTTTTGGTAACGTAATGTAGAAAAAGACATGAATGGAATTTAAAATTTAGGTCATTACGCAGTCTCTCAATTCTTTTCCAAGAAATACAGCACACGTTTCATTGAAGAAGGCGGGTAATAATACAGTAAGCTTTTATATCAACGTGAAAGCGTTACAATTTGCAGACGAAGCAGAAAACAAGGGGGATTTCGAGTACATTCTTTGTGATAGCACTGTCATTTTACCATTGCTCTTTTCTTTATTATATGTATTTATTAGGCTTTATATTTAATTGATAATTTATATATGTGGATTAGAATATTCCATGACAAGCCGGTCCAAATTCATGTAAACGTCTGCGAATGGTGCTTTGACTGACATTAACGTTTACAGTTTGTCTCAGCTGACATCTTAGAGTGGAACAAGTCACTGTTCGATGGCGCAGGGCTGACAACAAGAGGTACCGGTCATCATGTCTATTGGTGCATCTAGGGCGACCTGGCCGGTGGCGATCCTTCACACTTCCTGTGGCCTGAAATCTCTCCAAAATTCTTTGGATAGTAGAGTGTGACACTGCAAGCCGTCTAGCAACCTCACGAACAGATAAACCACTTTCAACCCACGCTATAGCCCTCATTCTTTGTAAAGTGTCAAGACTTCTTCTCGGTGGCATGGTTTTTGCAAGTGATGAAACTACCCTAAGTCTGCTGATTGTAAAACAAATTAAGAGTGAACTCTGTTCACGAAAAGTCGCCATTGCACGTAGAATGTCAATCAGCACGATTACTTCACCTGTTCGGTTGTACGGAAGTTTGAAAAAACAGATTAAAAATGGGAATTTATGGTCAGCAAACCAAATTGCACGTGATCACCATGGTTGTCGGTGAGTTGTTTTTATTCTTAACGTGCATAGAGGACTGTCAGAGGAAGATATTGCACCCATTTTTACTAAAAACTTCCTTCATTTAATCATTCTATGTTCTTATATAAAAGTGTATTGAAAATAATAGGGTCGCCCTTGACTTTTGACGAGTAGTATATATGGTGAAAGTGTTTTCATAAGCTGTGAGAGCTGTTCAGAACAAGAATGCTCTAGTTCTATTATTATTACTCTCGAGTATATTTAAAAAAAGATCAAGCAAGAGTAAGAGAAAGTCATGATTAGTCACTCTAGTATACATTGACTCTAGAGAAGTGGATTTTGTCATAACACCATGAGTGCATCCATACGACATATTAATTAATTAGCGATTGCATTTTATTCACTGTTGTATTTAACGATACATTTAATTTATTAGGTTTTTAGTATATTTATGAGTGGATACCATGTTCTCCAGGTACAGACTATATTTATTTGCATATGCATAGTGATGTGATATATTGTTTATAAGTTAATTGTACTTGTGTGTTATTTACAAAAACCCAAATGGTCGCTTTATTAGCAAAGTGTGGCGATAGGTTATACATTTTTGGCACTAGGGTGAAGCTTAGGCATCCCCATAAATTCTTTTTGATTTTTGGTCCGCCCGCCCAATTCATTTCTTTTCGGTCTCCTGTAGTTGTAAAGTGGGGTAACTGGCCTGTCATTTTAAATTGGACAGGTTCACTCCCCTTATTCCTTAATGTTGGTAGGAAAAAGTTTGGACTCGTCCAGGACTATCTGTCGCGGGAGGCGGCATCTCACTTTGACCACTTTGGCACTCGGTTTCTGGGAGTAGAGCGGCATACTTTCACTGGCTTTTGACACCAGGTTTGACGGTATTGCCTCCCCTGCTTTGCAGGAGTGGTCCAACAGTATCTAATATGGACTGTAAAGGTGTCTACCTTCGCACAAAATTACTCTTGGCAGATTTATAAATAGAAGGGTAATGACGCTTCTATCTCAATGCAATAACACGAGATATTCAGATAAGCGAAAACAATGCTGCGTTAATTCTAGAATCTGCCGACAACATTTGTGAAGAATTACGCAATGATTAATCTTAGCTCGTTCAAGCCCCTACCTCTGATTTATTCAGTGGAATTCGTATTATTCTGGTATAGCTCTGTTTAGAGTGTGTTTAGTAAACTGACTGAGACAAACATGCAGTACATTTAAAATGATTAAATCGAAGTTACATTTGTAAAATTACAAATAACAAAATTTAGTAATCACTTAAGTTTTAACAGTTTGAAAATAATTGAACAGTTTAAAAGAAAAGGTTCGTCATTGATTGATAGAAGGTTCTATGAAAAAAGTTTACTTTGGCAGCTTATATATTGCACTTAGCTGCCAGTGGTTGTTTCTGCTCCCGCTGGGTTGGTTCTTGATGAACTGATCACTGATAACTCTCGTCGCTGGTCAAAGATGTAGGGTACAGCTCGTTCCCAGGAGTGTCACGGAGAGTCTACAAAGTTGGTCCCTCTTCTTAAAGCTCAGGCTACTGTTCCCTTCTTGTTCCAGATATAGAACCCTTCAACTGGTACCACCACTAACAGCTATGGTATAAGAATAGAAACGAAACGCTCTCCTGAGTATTGCGTTTCTCGACACATACTTATGTGCAACTTTCTCCTGTTCTACCATCCCATTTACTCAGAATTTATCCTCGGTGAGAATTAACTTTAATCCCTCGAGATAAAGCTTTCTTTACATTTAAAGTGAATAGCTTTTACAGTTACTTTACATTTAAATGAAAAGGTTAATGATACAGATAGAATATGTTTACATTTCCACTGATTGAAAAGTGTTCACAATATAAACTGAATATGTTTTCATTTATGTTTACACTGATTTGAAAAATTTGAAACTTCCATTAATTTAAAAGTGAATATGTTAATATCGACATTTACACTGGTTTAAAACTGTAAGTATTATAATTAAAATGTACATCATTTCTTTCATCTTTCCCTCCCTGCTTCATATAGAACTTGTGACTACCGATGCCTTTAGTTCTCTGTATGGAACTAGCAATTAAGCAGTCACCATCCCTTGCAGTGGTGGTTCATGACATCATCATTCTATGCGCTGAGGTTGCCAGCTTCAAATGACTGGGACATCCACTAGCGATTTTCACAAATTAATATTCACATGGTAATTTATACATATTAGTTCACATGTTAGTAATGAAAATATAGAATGTAAAATGACAACTTATATTTTGCTCAGATGAATGAAATTAAGGCACTGGCCGATGCCTTTATACACCTGTACTTTGGGTCGTTAATTTAACTTTAATTCCCTATCTGACTCCATGTGTTCAGTTTCCTCAGATATTCAGGATTTCCTTACTTAAAATGATAGAGATTTCCTGGGCTGTTTTGTAAGTCCTGATGAAAACTCCAATAAAAGGTCCGGTCTGATAAAATGGAATTCTGAATTCTAGGCTTCACTCTGGCAAGGTCTGGTTGTGTCGTCCTGGCAAGCGATCTTCACAGTGTCTTAACACTGTTGGTTATATTCACTGTCCTCCCCCGCATCTGTTTGTTATGAAGCTAAGTAAAAGCCCCAATCATTTCAAACATGCTGGTTGGGGAGATGGGGACGGGATTTCAAAATATTCCTGACATGGAAACATTTTTCGCGTGATGTAGAGGTCAACTTTCCCATATATGGCATGAAAATATCCGATCCCTTGTGTACTAACTCACAAAAATATCGGTTAACTCATATGACAACGTGTGTAAGATGTAACAAATTATTACTATCTAAAGTAATCGTGTCATAACAAGTCGGACAGGAAGCGATTAGGTCATCCTTGTCTGTCCAAAATGTGTCACACAGACTAGTAATCTCTTATCTGTCGCGTACCCTGGCCTTATCAGCAGTTAGACAAATACGCTGGTGATTTTTAGTGTTAATCGGTAGCAGCCAAGGTTGTGTAAGCGAGAATCACCAACACGCCTGTCGTTAATATTATCTCTGCCGCTCCTTGCAAAGCTTTAGGGAAGGGACGGTTAACAAACAGACGTGATGACTTATCTCTGATAGGAGTGAAAAAATGAAGATACAAAATAGCTGCTCCAGTGCAGAGAAAGAAAGAGGGTGCAACTCGGAAAAAATCCCAATAAAATCAGTACAAAAATATAACAAGTGAAAGAGAGATCGAATAGAGGTCGCCCCAAAGTCAATCTTGTGGCACCAGGGAAAGCCACCGTCTTTTGTGTGTACACGGGTAGACCCGATTACGCCAGTAATTGTGGTCTCTCTCTTTTGTCTTGGTTTTCATCAACGTAACACGGGAAACTAGTTCTCCGGGGTTCCGTAGCGGTTGCGTCACGTTATGTGCAACCCAAGCGACAAAGTCACTTGGAATCGCAGATGGCCGAACACCTGTGGCCTGAGAGTTACTATATTATCTGAACTCTTTAGTTATCTGGCACTTAATGCTCCAGAAATTGTAGTAGAGTGGACATGTCATCTTTATTTGGCAGATTCGAACAGCTACTTTTGGTGTTAGTGGGTTTCATTGTAATCTCGCGGAGAAGGCAAGCTTCCCATTGCCACCGATGTGGGAACCTGGAAACCAGTGTGTTCGTGTGTGTTGATAGGTTGATATAAATGTGTTGTATAGTGGTTCGATCACTGCCCTAAACAAGGATAGTTGCAGATGGTGACGATAAATGCTTGGATGAAAACTTTGTTGACCACAAAAACCAGACAGTACAGATGGTTGATGATTTCTTTAACTATTTGATAATAAACCTCATGCTGACAGCGGTGAAACTGAAATCCAAAAGGTTTATTCTTCCCTCGTATACTGTTCCTCCATCTCCTCCTGCGTATCTGACTCTTTAGCTGACGTTTCTTCAACGTCCGGAAGTTATCCTCTCCTACTTTGTTGCTCTGTATTTTTCTGCTGCTCCTGTGCCTTTAAACTCCCTTGTCTATTCTGCAATATTCGTCCTTCCTGCATTCTACTTCTCTGCTCTGCCGCTCTAGTATGCTTATACGGTGCGTCTGCCTCTATCTCAGCATTGTTCCACTCATTTCTCATTCTTTTCGTGTCTTCTAAGATCTCACTATACTGCGTACTTAACCGTGTATCATGCCGTATTTCTGTCCTGTCTTCCTCTGGCATATCTCTTCTTATGGATTACCTGGACACGTGTGCGGACGTGTTTTTATTTGGCTCTACATTTTGGATATTTTATTCTAAGTTGTTCCCATTTAATATGGATGGTTTATACATCCCTGTGTTGGCGGTTTTGTTTGACATACAATGAAATTGTTTATATTGTAATTGTGTTAAATTCACGTATTAATATTGTGTTTTTTCTTTATGGAATGACGGTATTGTGTCCTGCCACCATGTGTCGATAAATCGAAAACTACTTCAACAATTGTTACACATTCCTAATTCTGACAGTGACCTTCTGGCTAGGGAACAATAGACAATGTTAAATTACAGGGCTTATCGGCCCTCAAGCATGTAATTTGATCATGGCGAGCGGGGAGAACAGCGTCGTCGTATCAGCGATTGTAAAACCACCCAGAGATGGAAGATTACGCCCCTCTACAGTCGTTAAGAGCTACTGCCTTAACAAAGAAAAAGCCATACAAAGAAAACTTCACGCCTGGAGCAACCCTCCACATCTAATCATCAAACAAACGAACAAGGGTCAATGTTGCTCTGTTGAATTCCGTAACAGTCAACATTACGAAATTTTCAAACACACTTGCCTAGAATACTACAAAAGCTGTTCCATTGAAACCCGGAGCGATCAACTAAACGCTATTGTTGAGGATAAAATAAGCACGGACCTCCTCACAATACATCTGTATCACACAAAAAATAAGATTTTAGCCCAAGGAACGACAGAGTGCGTACAGACATGGTTGGACGTCGAATTTTCTCACCTCCAAAGATCAGCTCTAGATAAAACCATGATTGTAACTGATCCTACTTCTTCTCCAGTAATGATAGGAGACGAGTCTACCAACGCAAAATCTCAGCTAACCATTGAAGCCAGTCCTCCTACCCCTGATCTACCACCACCAATTTGTGATCCAACACCACCCACTTTCAATCCAACACCACCCATATTTGATCCATCAGGACCCATCTTTACCCCTGATCTAACACCACCAACCTGTGATCCAACAACACCCACTTTTAATCCAAAAACCACCCATATTTGATCCAACAGGACCCACCTCTAATGGACCGACAGCTCAAAAGCCCACAATAAATTATCTAGAAGTTCACATCAACCAACCCACTGAAGTCAGCGTAAACCACACTTTGAAAGATGCATTCATCACTTCTTCAGATAACCCACCCAATATGAACGAGACCAACCCATCCTGCCTTCCAGATACAGCTACTTTCCAAGTCAGTGTAAACCACACTTTGAGTGATGTATTCCCCAATTCTTCAGATAACCCATCCAATATGAACGAGACCAGCCCATCATGCCTCCCAGATACAGCTACTTTCCAAACAAAAGTGCCTGCCAATAGCGCAGATGTCTACTCATGCTCCACAAAATATCTATTAGCAAATGAGTGTGTTATGGAACAACTAAGCCAACGAACAGAGAAACACTTCTGTCAGGAGCTGGAAACTATAATTGAAAGTTCTCTGAAAAACGTGATTGAAAAATTCAAGCAGGATATAGAAAGCTCACTGAAAACAGAGCTTGAAACACTGAGACATGAAGTTATGACTTTCCGCAGAGAAAACACAAGGTTGGTTCATCACCTAAACCACCAACCTATTTCAAGTAATAAGAAAAAAGAAAATGGGGAGGTGACTGACAGCCCACGAGAAGCAATTCATCATGAATCTCCAGCTACACCAATTAACTTACCCACCCCTTCTCCAACAATCATTCCTCAAAACAAAGCATGCCCAGGACAGCATCATAATGTTAAAAGCCATAAGGACATTAGCAGCAGTGTAGGGAGAAGATTAGGACCAAATAAAACATTCCCAATTGAAGTAAAAATTAGCAATCGATTTGGAAATCCGTCAATCTTATCTGCACAAGCAGATTCCGAAACAGCAACCTCAGAAGGAGATGACAGGGCACATAAACTCCAAAGTCACTTGACACAAGATTCTGCTGACCACCTACTGCAAGACAACGAGCAATGGCACCAACAACGCCGTCCTACACGACCGCAGCCACATCCTGATCGTCACATTCCTCACAACACAACCAACATTATTATAGGAGACTCATTGCTAAATGGCATTCAAAGCGATCGAATGTCAACAACACCTGGGGAACTAGTCACTGTTATACCATTACCTGGAGCCGGAATAGTAGGAGTTATCAATGAAATAAGCCGTCTCAACACAAACATCAACATAAAGAAAACAACAATACACGTAGGGATAAACGACAGCACAATTGGATACACTCTTAACCTATCAGACATCTCCAGAATGATTGACACCATAAAACAAAAATTTCCCAACACATCCACATATATTTCGTCAATTATTCCACCCAGCTATGGTAAAGCACGCCAAACTGTGGATATCAACAACAAGGTGCTTTACACTTTTTGTTCAAAACATAACACGTCTTTCATAAACAACACACCCCTTTTCACATCTAAGTCAGGTGCGCCAAAAAAACTGCTTTACAGAGATCAGGTGCACACTTCTAAACTAGGCACCAGCTACCTAGCCAAAAATTTAAAGTTTCCTCAGAGGACACACCAGAAACACACACATTCATTCACCAGGGACACAAATTATACACTTAACTTAGTAAACCCAGGCACAACAGCTCATAACCATCACTCACCGTCCTCAGCTGACAAGCAAGTATCTAGAAAAGCTACATTTAAACCCACCTCCCACGCTAACCTTTATGACCAAATGTATCTGCTACTACCCACACAACAGTCCCGCCAGCTGCTAACTGCACAACAGACATCACTGGACAGATGGACAGATTGGACTACAGGTAACACCCATTCACTTAATCGCAACGCAGGAACTACAGCAAGAAAATGGGAGTTTTCTCACCCCGTCTCCACCCGCCCAGAACGGAATTCTCACAGTTCATCCGTTTTACGGCAACTGACTCAATATAGTCCAGACATATTAATGCAGGCTCTTCAGATGTCTATAAACGGCTCTACAGAACAAGATAAAAACCAAGCAACTTAAAACTGTTTTTTTTAAAACAAGTTTGCAGTGTAACATTCGACCTGACGCGTTCTCTTCGGAAGCACTTTAGTGACCTTTGTCCGAGATAAAAGACATAGCTGAGTATCAGCGTAGAACTTTTAACTGTCACTTTTGGATGTTAATAATTTTTTTATTTTTTTTATTACATTGTCTGTTTAAACATTTCTTTCTGTTCGTCAGAGCAGGGCGTATCTAAATTTGTTTCCGATTTAGTAATAACTCTATCGTATTAATACTATTGTTTTCTTCTTATTATTATCTCTGTGCTTATTCCTCTCATTCCTACGCTCACCATTCTCTTTTACATCTCTTTTACATCTTTTACACATCTGCACCTTCGTTTTTTCATATTGAGGAAAATTAGGAAATCCTCACAAAACTAACTAACTAAGTCACAGCGTGGACCTTTAACTGTCCCGGAAAGATTAATTCTCTACATTGACTGTGGTTGAAGTAAAAATATTCCTTTTTGTTCGGAACAGACTGTATTTTAAGATAAAAACCACACTTTTTGCAAAGATTAAGATACTGTAAACAGTGTCCACGGACTCTAGCAGTGCATATTTTATTACTTGTCTACAATTTTGTATAAACCATTGTGTACCAATTTTATTGCTTCTTACTCATTCCTACTCCCCTCATTATTTATTTCCTATTGACTGTTATCATGTCCGAGTGCAAAAACTCTAATCAAAACATAGGCAATACAACTAATTAATGGCTTAAACTATCAGGGCTTAAAATTGGTCATTTTAACATTTACCACCTGCTAGGTAAGCTTTCTGAAGTCTCCACCTCCCTCCAACAAAACTTCCACATATTTGGTTTTTCTGAAACCCGTCTCAATGACAAAATTACAGATGACGAAATTAGGATTAATGGATTCACCACCATTCGCAGGGATCCTAACAGACAACATGAAACAGGGCTAGTCATATACATCTCAACATCTCTTCGGTACAGACGCCGTGATGATCTAGAACAGCGGTTCCCAACCTGTGGTACGCGTACCCCTGGGGGTACGCGACAGGACGTTCAGGGGTACGCGAAAAAAAATTGAGTAATGGCGGAAAAAAGATACATATGTCAACAGTGTAAAAGGCGTCAAAAGTTGTGAAATTAATTCAACGCCATATTATACAACACGAACTGTGTGAGACAATCTCCGCCGTTTTTCTTGCGCGCCACGGCGTGCTGTCTGCCTGGACTGGCATGTGTGAAAATCTATGGTATTTCGTGTGACCACGATTCAATATTTTTACACAATAGTCTTCATTATGATGACTATGGGATTATAGTTGTGCCGTTGAATATTTCATCAAAAATATGACTTGTTTGATCTTCCACACTATCTATGAACGTCTAATGTCCCGGAAGTAATAGTGTCGATTCTTGACCCAAATTTTACAAACGTGAGAAAGTGAGACAGTGTTTCTATATACAGTAGTTTTTGTCATTGTTTTAACTTAACTTAAAGTGTTTAATTGTTCAATTCGTGTATTATCAGATATGGATCAGTGGTTGAAAACCGGCACAGTAAAAAAGCTGAAACATAATGTGGAATGCGATCAATCGCCAAGTACTTCTCAGGACATGCCTAAGACTTTGGTGCAGGATAGTGAAAAGACACGATCTTCAGTTTTACATAGAGCTAAAAAGAGAAAATACAATGACGAATACATGAAGTATGGGTTTTCGTTTATAGGAGATGAGGACTGTGCTAAGCCCCACTGTGTAGTGTGTTGGGAAGTATTATCCAATGGTAGCATGAAACATTCGTTACTCTTGCGGCATTTACAAACAAAACACCCCAGTTATGAAAACAAGGAATGCAATTTTTTTCAGCGCCTATCGAAACAACAGAATATGACATCATACTTGTCGTCAGCTAACAAAGATAACGAAAATGCGGTTGAAGCCTCCTACCGTATTAGTTATCATATTGCTAAATGTGGTAAAAATCATACTATAGCTGAGAATTTAATTTCTCATTGTATACAAGATGCCGTTCTGTGCATGCTCGGAGAGGAACATGTTCGCAAAATGAACGCTTTCCCTCTTTCAAATAATACAATTTCTCGAAGAATGCAGGATATGTCTGACGATGTTGAAGCGACAATAATAAGTAGAATTAAAAATAGTAAATTCTTTGCTATTCAAGTTGACGAAAGCACAGATATTGCTAATTTCGCTGTTTTGCTTGTTATTGTGAGGTATTTGAAAAGCAGTGAAGTTGAAGAAAACCTTTTGCTTTGTCATCCTCTGTCAGGGCTTACAAGAGGTGAGCATATATTTCATGCTATTGATTCTTATTTCAAAGAAAAGGACATTAATTGGTCTAATTGTTGTGGACTATGCACTTACGGAGCCAAGTCTATGTCAGGTTGCTACTCCGGTCTTCGCGCTCGTGTCACGAAGGTAGCCCCCAATATAACCTGGAGCCACTGCTGCATCCACAGGTAAAGCCTTGCATCTAACCGCCTCCCTGGTGAATTAAAAGTCGTTCTTGATGAAGCCGTGAAAGTGGTTAATTTTATAAAGTCAAAGTCCACAAACTCGAGGCTTTTCAAAGCACTGCGTGAAGAGATGAATAGTCTTCATTCTACCCTGCTCCTTCATATACAACTAAGGTGGCTCTCTCGTGGTAAAGTCCTTACCCGGCTGTTCGAACTTAGACATGAAGTCCAACTTTCTTTTGAAGACCATCCTTTCCAACTTACTTCAAAGTTACACGACTGTGATTGGCTTCAGAGTCTTGCATACTTATCGGATATTTTCCTACAAATAAACAGACTAAATTTGGCACTTCAGAATAGCTCGGTAACGATCTTCAATGTTTCAGACAAAATTGAATCTATGATTAAAAAATTAGATTTTTGGAGGTCGTGTATTGAAAAAGGCCAGCCTGAGGTATTTGAAACTCTGCACAATTTCCTATCTGAGAACGAGCTGCACCTCTCCCAGGAAATGAGCGAGAAAATAATTGAAAAATTGAAAGGGCTAAAATCATCTTTCGAGAAGTATTTTCCGAAACCTGGAAAAGAGAACTACTGGATTGTAAATCCCTTTGAAGAAGAATATTTCCAAGCAGCCACATTATCAATCAACGAAAAAGAGAAGTTGATTGAACTTTCGACTGATACTATTTTAATAGCTGAATTCAAAATAAAATTCCTTATTAACTTTTGGGGAGACATCAGCAGAGAATATAAACAGCTGACCGACAAGGCGCTTAAGTTTCTGTTGCCATTTACAAATACTGAGCTGGTGGAGAGGGCTTTCTCTTCTTATACCTTTATAAAAAATAAATACCGTAGTCCAGAATGCAGGTCCAGAATTGAGACTGTATCTTACATCACTTGAGCCTGATTTTAAAAAAACTATGTGCCTCAAAACAAGCTCAAGGATCGCACTGAACATTTGTCATGGTCACGTGACATGTGTGTTATAAAAAGTGATTTCAACTTTAAACAATAGCAACGTTTTTATTATTATTATTATTAATAAATTAAATGTGTTAATTTTTTTGTAACTTCTGATTTTTTTAATGTATATGCACTGTTTGTTCACCTTTTTATTACATTGTTTTTTAATCCCGTGGTTGGCCCCTTTATTTCTGGTTATAATCTATAAATTTTGAATAACAGCAAGTATATTAATTTCAAATATTTTGCTAATATTAGGGGTACAATTTATAGAAATGGGCTGCCAAGGGGTACGCAAGTGAAAAAAGGTTGGGAACCGCTGATCTAGAACATACTGGCATTGAATGTCTATGGCTGGAAATAAAACTCCCCAACCTGACCCCCGTTTTAATTGGTTACCTGTACCGAAACCCTAGCTCTTCTACTGTATGGTTTGACACATTCTCACGAATGATGGACAACGTTTGGGCTTCTTCGAAGGAAATTATTCTACTGGGGGATTTCAATATTGACCTTCACAAACCGAACAACACGTGGAATGATATCACCATCTCATTCAACCTCATACAGTTAGTCGATCAACCCACGAGAGTAACAGACTCATCATCTACACTAATTGATCATATCTATACGACCTGCCCAGAAAACATTATAGAATGCACAGTCCCACAGACATCATTAAGTGACCACTATCCTATTTGCTGTACCTGGACGAGAAAGGGGTTTAAAGCACCTAAAATGGAACACATCACAGTCCATTACAGGAATTTCAAAAACTTTAACATTCAATTATTCCTACAAGACCTACAGATATCCCCTCTTTCATACGTGTACCAACTTCCGCATCCAGAAGAAGCCATAACATACTGGACACAAACTTTGAACAACGTATTCGACAAACATGTTCCTATAAAGCAGGTTCGGGTCTAAAACATCAGAAAGACCCCATGGATAACCAACGAAATACTATCAACAATGAGAGAGCGGGACGAAGCACATAAGCTCAAAGATTTCAGCAGGTATCGGATGCTTAGAAACAAAGTACAATACCTCATTCGTCAGGAAAAGAAACTACATTTCAGAAAGATGATTCAAGACAAAGCAAACAGCAAAGAAGTCTGGGCAGCCATTAGAACACTAACACACAAATCAAAGTCACTAGACTCTACCAAAAAGCTGCTCCCTCACGGCAACTCATTTTAGCAACCACTTCAAAACAGAAATTAGCCTTCTCAAGTCGACACTAAAGCCAATGGACTGCGATATTAGTAAATTGACAGCCTTCTGCAACACTGAACACACCACAACAGATCTAAGACATATTCCTTTTCTAACAGTACATGAAGTTCTCAAATATATCTTGGCATTAAAAAACAACAATTCATCTGGGCTTAATGGTATCAGCAATAAGATTCTACGATACGCTGCGCCCATCATTTGCGACTCCTTAACCTATGTATACAACCAATGTATTGCACACAACTACTTCCCCACAGCATTTAAATCTGCCAAAGTGTACCGCCTCTATAAATCTGGCTCACATAGCGATCCCAACAGCTACAGACCAATATCCCTTCTATCATCTCTTTCAAAACCACTAGAGAAACACATTTACAACACCAAATTTCAACACTTAACAACAAACAAACTGCTCATTGAAAGCCAGTCAGGTTTCAGACCCAAACATTCCTGTCACACAGCTCTCACCAAAATGGCAGACAACTGGCTGTCGAACATAAATGATGGAAAATTATGTGGTGCTGTTTTTGTCGACTTCAAGAAAGCATTTGACATGATTGACCACACTATCTTGGTTCAAAAGTTGGAAACCCTCAGAATAGGCCCTAATCCACTAAACATCATCAAATCATTCCTGGCAGATCGACAACAGTTAGTGCTTCACAACAACTCGGCATCAGATTTCTCGAAGGTAGTTACAGGAGTACCGACGGGCTCTATTCTTGGGCCCCTACTCTTCGCAATGTTCATCAACGACCTGCCACTACATCTAAAATATTCAACTTGTGACCTCTTTGCAGATGATTGTACTATCTACACTAGTGACAATGACTGCGTGGCACTTGAAATGACTCTTCAAAGCGATGTAGACAATCTAACAAAATGGAGTAATATGAATCGTATGCCAGTAAACACAACAAAAACGAAATCTATGTTGATTACCACCAGACAGAAACTCCTAAGCTGCACCAAAAGATCGCTACAGCTACACGCGGAATCAATACTAATTGAAAATGTAACAGAACACAAAGTTCTGGGAATCACGATTGACCAGCACTTAACGTGGAACTCCCATGTACGGAATTTAACCAAACACTTAGCACAAAAGACGTACCAGCTAGCCAAAATAAAACACTTCTTAGACGCAGACACTAGACTATTGTTCTACACCTCACATATACAGACACATCTAGATTACTGCTATACACTATGGGATTGTTGCCCTGCTTCCACCTCGAAGAGACTGCACTCCCTGCAAAAGAGAGCAGTACGTCTGATCACCGATAATCGCACGACACCACACACAAGGACAGGAAAAGAACCCAAAATACTGTCGCTAAAAAACGTCTTCTCTACAACAAAGCCAAGCTGACTCACACAATTCTATCTAACAATGCCCCGTCGTACCTAAGATCATTGTTTCAAACCAGTAGAAGGGAGGGACAACGATTACATCAGTTACGTCTGCCCAAACCTAGGATCGACCTGTTCAAAAAGAGTCTAGCCTACTCTGGTGCCTACTTATGGAACAGCCTTCCACACCACCTAAAAAGCCTACCTACACAATATTCTTTTAACAAAGCACTTTTCAAACACTTCCTCAACACTGATTATCTACCCCCATAGAAACAGCATTTGCCTGTCAACATCTCATCCATAGGTCAACATTTCTTTTCCTCTTCCGCTCGTTTTTGTGTGTGTGAATAATTTGTTTTATATCCATGTAATATCATTATTATATTCACTTTAAAATATTATTATATAATATAATGTATGTGTGAATGTACCCACATAATACTGTACTTTAGAAATGTGAGTCGTGAGAATGTTCCCGCTTACCACTGTACTTTAGAAATGTGAACTGTTTTTTTTGTTTTTTTTTGTTTTTTACTGCTAAAAGACTTTTCCTGCCCCAGAAGTGCGTAAGAAAGTGTTATTATTATTATTTCATTTTCCACCAAGAATGTATGGACATAAGCGAGAATGTGTTTATGTAATTTTTGTATTGATGTGTGGTAAAGTGGGATTTTATAAATATCTATAGGGGACTTAGTGTACTGACTGAGATCAGCTGTGAAGGTATCTGTATCTAATAGGTGTAGTGTTTTACAGATAACCTTACTTGCTGCCACATATGTATACCTCAGTCAGAATTATTCTGGAATATTGTGATGACTACGTTATATGTCTAGGGTATGTATATGATGAAGTGTAAGTCACAACAACAACAGACAGATAAACAATTTAATTTATTCCACCACACTTGACAACACTGTGACACTCACATACATGGAACATTCTATGAGACTATCTTAAACGAGTCACTGGTAAATTTTCAAATATCAATATGTATTAATTACTTTTCATTAATATATATGTGTCCTGATTCAAATACAAAGTGAACCAGGAATCACAATCAATTTCAATTATAAGTTATATATATAGAATTTATCAATATGAATCTTGTGGTGACATATTTTATTAATATTATCATATGTGTGTCAGTTGTGTAGTAGTAATATGAGGTAATACTGGTTTTGTTTTTTAAGCTAGGTTGTTATGTGTCATCATGACTTCACGTGTTTGTTTCTGTTGGAACTAGTATCGGAGATGTTCTCAGTTCCTTTCATTAAAACAATTAATTTCCCCTCTTGTTTTAATACAATGTCAGTTTAAGGGGGTATACATAATGTTGAGCTCCGTTGGCCACATAGGCTTAACTTTCGTGATGGCGGCAGGAAAAGACTCCTCTGCTCGATTGCTCCCCTGTGTTCTGGAGACACCTCACTGTTTGCTATATGGACCAAGGAGTATGCTGTCCGCCTCTGGATTCAGCAAAGCTCTGACCAGGTACTGCTCAATAGCTTTAGGACCACAGTCCCTGAAACAAGAAGGTTGTACCTCCTACTTCAGAACTAATTTATACTCTATTTCTACACTGAGCACAATACAGAACAAACACTGAGTTCAGAGCGGTAGGCCAACTGCTATCTTCATCTGAAACAATTTTCACCAGTATTTTCCTCCCTAATGGTTACCACGCCTCTGCAATTCCAGCATTATTTCTTTCTAGTCAATAATATAGGTGTCAGTGTACTGTTTGGCAATTCCATTTAGTTTCACTTTCCTCCGACACCTTCTGTTCAGGCTGGAGCCTATATATAGGCTTTACCTCAAGTTCGCTACTGAACCACACATATATACAGACATAATTTATCAATTTACATTCAATTTTCATTAAAAAGATATCAAACCTTTCAAGCTTACCACAATTCATGGAAATATTACACAGTGACGTTGAATGGCAATGAATATAGCACAACTTCGATCTGCCGATGTCCCAGGCTTTTATTTATAACAATATGCACTGGTGCTCAACGCACTGTTTCTTAGTAGGTTTATTACAAGATGTGGCCCGGAACAGACGCCCTGAATTGAGTATATTGGCAGCTCTAACCAATCATGCCATGTTTACCTACTTTTCAAAAAATATTACCCTTCTCACGTTTCCCCTAACAACAAAGAAGTAGTATTTATAGTCCGACTAATCGTGTTTAGCCTTACATTTATTTTCCGCCAATCCAATAGGAGGTAACATGTCAGCCTATTTCCCGTACAATGGTGGGGTGAAATTCTGCCACTGAGCGATTCTGAATTTGGTGTTGTCTGACACCCTCACTATTTTCTTCTGGCTATAATTTGTTAATTCCTAGACTATTTGCGTAACGTTTAACATATTATTTGTCAGCAAGTCCTAAGGAACCCAAATATATATATTTAATGGAGCCAATATGCATTTTCTTCTAGGATAGTCGTGCTGTTACTATCTCCTCACTTCCAAACTTTAGGGTGTCTGGGTACTGTCATGTTTTCAAACGTAAACCAGTATAATGTCATATTTCCTAATAAGAATTTTGTAAATTTTTAAAACCTAACTCTGGTATGGGTAGTGTTTTTATCACTGTCGATTTGAAAAAAACTAGTGCATGTGGCCTTACACGCGTGATGGCAGCAATTGTGTATCGCGCGACGCGTGTTTAGTGTTGCATGTGTCCCTGCTTTCAGCCCTCCCTTCTTTCTATCTTTAGTCCATCTGTCTTTCGTTTTTTTTTTTAACGTAGTGTATAAAATGACATGAATGGAATTTTAAATCTAGGTCAACTTGCGTATCTCAAGGTTTTTCTTAGAAATGCAGCACATGTTTTATCGTAGAAAGCGGGAATTGAAGCAGTAGGCTTTTACTATCAACGTGAAACGTTACAATTTGCAGACGCAGGAGAAAACAAGGGGGATTTCGCGTACAGTCATTGTGACAGCCCTGTTCTCTTTTACCTTTTCTCTTTCCTTTTATTGAAGTTATTTGTTAGGCTTTACATTTGCCTGATAATTTATATATGTGGATTAGAATATTTCACGACATGATGATTGATGACACATTCAAAAATACAGATTAATTGTAGACGGATTGACCGCATGAGTGAGTGTCGGTATACATAATTTATTTATTGTTTTATTTATTTTATTTTATTATTACTTTTTTCCCCCAATTACTAGCTTGTTTGTTTCAAAAAAAAAAAAAAAAAAACCGACTCACTTTTTTTTTAAATTATGATTGCATACTGTAAATGAATGCTGTTATGGTAACTTTATAATGTTGCATGCCTTTAAATTAATGCTTAAAGCATCATGTGGGAATGAAAGGATAAAGTATGCAAGATTAATGAGAGTGGAAGGGCAGAATGTTAGACGGGCCTGCGCGCCCAATTCTTTACCCTTCGAAAATAAAGTTCGTTCGTTCGTTCGTTCGTTCGTTCCTCCTGTTCTCGGCGTATAGTTATTTTTTTTTGTGGGGGAAGAGAGAATTAACCTACTAGATGTTATCCTAGGTTCTGAATGTATTTCCGCTCTTGTAGCAATTTGCTGGCTCGCTGGTGTATGTCCATCATCTTCGCTAGGAATATTCTCTGTTTCATCCGTTACTACTATCCAGTTGTCTCCAATCCTGTTAACATTATTCCAGCCACTTACGTTAGGTGTTGTTTCTGTCCTGTGTGTATTGTGTGGTGTGTTATTCGGGATCCGTGTATCTCTTTCTTCCCTCTCTCCTATTGTATCTTTTCTATTGTCCGCCTTGACTGATCGTTCTTTCTCTTGCAGCCATATCTGCAATGGTTCATCCTTCTTATTCTTTATCTTGCTGTTATACCTAATGTTGTGGTACCACTTCTGTGTGTGTGTGCCGATACTCCTAGTTGTTTCTATTTGTGTACCAATACTGACCCTGTCTCGCTGTATGTTTTCTTGCTTCTTCACTGTTGTCCTAACCTGACTTTTCCATGGTCTATTCCTATTCCCTTCTTCCTTTGTTATGACATTTTGCTGGCAAGATCCTTTTATCTTTCTCCACACTTCTAGCGGTTCTACCTTCATTTTCCAACCATTCTGTGTTCGTATCTGGCACTTCTGTTGGTTTGCTATGTTGATATTTATTTCTACGGACTTCCCTTTTCTAATTTCTCCCACCAAATTCCTGAACGCTATTCTTGGTCTTCTATTCAGGCTATCACAATGTCCTAACTCATTGTTGCTGTTGAAACGTGGGAGTGTCCTCTCACTGTTATTCCATGTTCTATGTTCCTGCTTATGTTGATATTTTTTACATTTCCATTTCTCCCTTTCACATTCTGTACCGATGTTTCTCCTCTCATGCGTGTGTTGTCTATTCTTGTGTACGACTGAGCTATGCCAATTCATCCTATTTCTGTATTCCTGCCATGTTTGTTGTTGCCGTCCTTTGTCCAACCAACTTCCACGATGGTGTACTGTGGCCCATTGTCTGTGATATAGTTTGTAGTTATCTTTCTCATGTGCGTTTCTTCTAATATGCACAAATGGTTGTCTATCACTTGTTATATTGCTATATCTTTTCCCCTTCTGAAACTTTTTCCGTTCCGCCAAGGTCTCTTTCCCGTATCTACACCTATCGTTTTACTGAGTGTAGGTGTTTGCGTGTTGGACCCTGCCATCGAAGTTAATGACGTCCGGGTTATGTCTGCGAGTGTTAGATATTGGTACCGGGTGTATTCTGCGCAGTCACCCAACCTGGTGGCTGTGTCTACTGTGTGTGTGTTTGAAGGTCTCAACCCGTCTCGCTGGCTGTTGCGGCTCTTGCTGCCTGTATCTACATGCGTAGGACTTGTGCCCAGCTCTGTTACAGACGTAACACGCAGGTGCCCTGTGTTCCTCACTTCTTGGCCTAATAACTATTTGTCTCACTCCTTCCTGCCCAGATGTTCCTCTTCTTTGGCAGTGTCCATTGGCTCTTCTTTCCGTTCTTCATATGCCAGTGTTCTTCCCAGTCTTAAGTCTAACCTCCTCCTCACATTTTCCTCCTCTACAGCTAATGAAATAGCCTGTGTTAGATTCTGAGGATCTGTTCGGAGTAGGTGTAGCTTCATAGGCGCTCCACTGAGTTCGTCGATAAAATTCCCTACTAATTTTTTTTCAACCTCCTGTTGGTTAATATCTAGCCCCATGAATGCTTCCTCAGAGAGGTTCAACAACCTGTCGCTAAACATCTGTATGGATTCTTGTGGTTGTTGCCGTATCTGGCGGAGAAGCGTCCACGCGTAGGAGCTGTCGTGAATAACTCCTAATGAGCTCCTTCTTAAGCTCTTCCTACGTCTCGTTAAGGAAAGCTTCCAACCTCCTTCTAATAAAATCTGTAACTAAACCCTGTGAAGAAAGGTACGCAACGTTCTTGTACTCCGGTTGATCGGCGTTAACCGAAGAGTAATACCTCTGAATGTCTAACAACTACTGCCTACATAACTTGGGATTACCTGAGTAAGGTAATGCCTTTAATGTTCTGAAACCTTGCATTGCCGTCGATGGTAGCCAAAGTCCTGACTAAAGTTAGTTGCATATCCTTTACAGGACGTGGCAATCAACCCCAGCTTTTATTGGCTGTTTGTGATTCTTCTAGGCAATTTTTTTTCATTCAGTAGTTTGCCATTGCTTTCTGAACGGTACGGCGCTTATACCATTGTTAAAAATCCACACAAAGCGGATCTTTTTTTCCGGACTACTTGTTGAATAATGGTTACATTAGGGTCTATGCCCACATTCAGCTGCTGTTGTTGCATGTTGACACCGCCTGTAAAGTGTTAGTATTAATGGAAATGCCTGTGGAAAATATTTTAATAATCTCCTTGCTATCCTGAAAACAAATCTAACCAACTCTAAACAAACATACATGAAAACATTCCCCCCAAAAAATCAAATTGGCAACACTGCCAAATATATAAAAAAAAGTATAAATGCCTAAGTGTAAACAATATATATAAATATCCTCTAACTAATTTAACTAAGTACTACATGTTCCATTAGACAATCTTTGAAGGACCGAGGACTAGAATGGAACCAGGCCAGGAGAAAGACAGCCGATAGGATAGTCTGGCGCTCTCTCTTCCAAACCTCTACACCTCACGGTAGAAGGGGAAAGACTAAGTAAGTAAGTAACTACATGTTCGTGTGCTAACTAATCTGTCTTGTTTGCTTGGATGGGATGACTTATCTCATTATCGTGACTACGCTATGACACCTAGGTAGGATCTTATGGACTACCGCGGATGTACTGTCTTATTTGCGAGCGATTGGCATGCCCTTGTATCAGAATGTCTGTGCACACTGTAGGATACACCTGTAGTTGGTCGGAGGTGCAAAACAAAAAATAAATTGTGATGATTTTTGATGCAGGATTTTGACTTACTCTTTCGTGCTGACTTGATTTTGCGCAGTATTTCTTCGTGATGCCTTGACCTTCGTGTTGGTTTGACTTGACGCAGTATTTCTTCGTGATGCCTTGATCTTCGTGTTGTTTGGACTTGACGCAGTATTTCTTCGTGATGCTTTGATCTTCGTGTTGTTTTGACTTGACGCAGTATTTCTTCGTGATGCCTTGACCTTCTTGTTGACTTGACTTAAGTGCTGTATTTCTGCTTCATCCTTATCCTCACTGACTGCTAGCATTTACCTTGCAACTACTCCGTGTAGGACTGGTCACGAGCGCCAGCTCTACCTTGTATGTTTACTGCGAAGACATCAGTTGATAGTGATAATTACTTGGCAGCAGTAGACATTTAATGTTGATACTTTACTTTGCATGATACAGTGTAGAAATGCTGGTACTTCACGATGGCAGCGGTGGCACACAATTTTGAACATTTATTTGCATCTGCATTTAGCATGCTGACTCATTCGAACTACTTAAATTCCGTCGATGGCAGCTATTCATCTGTACTCAACATTGGCTGTCTCTAAATTCAACTCTGTCCTGATTTATTGTATTGGGAATACTGTCGTAGCGTATCTGTCACATATGTAAATAGTGCAGCATTGCCCCCCCCCCCCCCCCCCCCAGGTTTTTTTTTGCTACATTAACGCCTGATTCACTATCGCAATTAACACGCGAGCCGTCTGGCAATTAAGCACGGTGGAACAGAGCGAAGTGCGCAGCACGGCGTAATCGTTCTTTGATCAGGGAAACACGCGGGCAGAGGCCAGGTGTTAACAGTTTCTTTAAAGAATAGGGCGATAAGTCTGAGACGTACCTTGGATTGTTACTGTGATAGGGTGGGCGAGATGATGATGATGATGATGATGATGATTATATTGTGATGTGTGATCACTCTCTTGCTACACTCGCACCGACCCGAACAACAATAAAACTCTTGATTCTAGAGGCAGGGGCTATATTTATTTTTACAGCCCATTCAGTGACAAAGCAAACATTAAACAAATAAACTAGCGAACATAACACCAAACCAAACAAACACCCAACAGTGCCCGATGCTAATGTGCTCAATGCATTTACAGTTTGGCTCTGTCGTCTGTTCTCTCTGGCGGCTGATACTAGGAAAAGGTCTGCTGGTAGTTCGCTATCTCTTTTTATAGGCACTAGGCTAATCACTCACTTTACTGCGCTAGGCGTATTAATCTTGGCTACTTAAACAACACTCGCGATATTTTGCTCTAGAATGCATGAAAACACAAATAAAACCTACAGCTATTTAATATAACACAATTCTACACCACGACTTAATTTAAATGCATTATTATGGCATTTTCATCAATCTTGAATAATTTACATCTCAGCATGCTTCGCGCACTTCTAAAATACATGGGCGATAAATCTGCCCAAAAACAGGTAGGGGGCGGGCGTCTCCATTTCGGCCCCATCACACATCTCCCTCCTGATTTTGTTGTCGTCCCGACAACATCACTACCTCATCACTACCTCTGGCGCTTCAGTCGAAATCTCTTAGATCGTTGGTGCTGCGCCTGATTATTTCTCAGCGTCGATGTTTTGGGCTCAGATTCTGTATTCGGCACAACCCGGCTGGAGACACTCTTGGTCGTCATGTCTCCAGTTGTACGTTGCCGGGCTGTCAGCCGCTGTGGTCTTGAAGACTCGCTCACCGGTGCCGCGTCGCTGTCTGCCCGTGACATCTGCCTGTCAGTGCTTGTAGCTGTCGAATCTGTAGGGGGATTGCTCCTGACGTGCTTGACACTCGTTTTGCGTGGACGGTGGCCAACATTCCCCACTATCTGCTTTTGATGTGTCTCCTCCTCTGAACCTTGACTTGCACTCCCTCCTCTCTGCTTAAGACGAGTTTCCTCCCCTAACCGACTACCAATCTTCTCGGCTCCCTTAGGGTGACAGTTGTCACGGTCATCTCTTGGCTTGCACCCGGAAGGAAACCTGGTTGTGGTAGCACGTCTCGGGAAAGAGCTCTTTGAGGGACAGGCGGCTATCAAATGTTCAGTTGACTTGCAATGAAAACATCTCTTCGGAAGCGGGCCTTGAGGGCACTTGGCTGCCATGTGGTCTGACAAGTCTCCACAATTGTAGCATCTTATCTTTCTGGGCTTCCTCTGTGCCATGGGTCGCTTTCTGCTGCCCTTACACTCTTGACCGCCAATGCCGCATACATAAATTGCTTCCATGCCCTGGGCCGATGGTTTGCTGTCAAACTCTACTCTCTCATTTCTCGCCAGACTCCGGAATCCCTTTCTGAAGATCTTGGTCTGATGTACAAATACATCAATACCTCCATCATCTGGCGTGATGAATCCCCATCCCCTGCGGACACTGTACCACTTGCAAACTCCTTTTCGCCTTGTCAGTGCAGCTGCACTGGTCGGTACTGTCAGCTCACTGCTTTCGTTAACAACAGCTTGACTCTCACATACCAGAACATGCACCTCCTCGTCGTGCTTTGGCTGTTCCCGCGGACACACCTCCTTGTCTTGCGTTGGCTGTTCCCGCGGACACACCTCCTCGTTGTGCTTTGGCTGCTTCCGCGGCTGGCATGGTGCTCTCTTTCTCTGCACCTCCTCTTGTGCTGGCGAACTGGCCTCTGACATTTGTGCTATCTGGGACTTTAGGAAGGATAATTCTGCTCTGAGTGCCTCCTCCTCCTTCTTAACTTCTGCACTTGCTATCTGGACCCGTGTCTCAGGCTTTTTACTTCCACCATAAACAGCATATTCCCAAGGGAAATTCCTGTTCACCTCACTGACTTGTGGTTGCTCGCTATAGGCTTTTTTTACAATTTCCAGTAACTTCTCAGGGCTGGCCTTGGCTCCACCTTGTATCCGTAACTCTCTAGATACCATTGGTGTAACGTTGTTCCATATCATGTCTAACTTGTCTTCTGCGCAAAAAGGCGCCACCTTCCACGCGGCTTCCACATCCTCCACAAACTCTTGCCAAGTGGGTCTCCCCTCTCCACTAAATAACCTTATCTCTGGCTCCTCCACGTACAGTATCTTCATATGCGCATTAGCCATCTTGCTGCAGGAATGCACTGCTGGGTGTTTACAATATTTGTTCGTTCGCTGTTTGCTCGGTGTCACTGTCTGCCTTATCCTGCCGACGACGCCAATTGTGATAGGGTGGGCGAGATGATGATGATGATGATGATGATGATTATATTGTGATGTGTGATCACTCTCTTGCTACACTCGCACCGACCCGAACAACAATAAAACTCTTGATTCTAGAGGCAGGGGCTATATTTATTTTTACAGCCCATTCAGTGACAAAGCAAACATTAAACAAATAAACTAGCGAACATAACACCAAACCAAACAAACACCCAACAGTGCCCGATGCTAATGTGCTCAATGCATTTACAGTTTGGCTCTGTCGTCTGTTCTCTCTGGCGGCTGATACTAGGAAAAGGTCTGCTGGTAGTTCGCTATCTCTTTTTATAGGCACTAGGCTAATCACTCACTTTACTGCGCTAGGCGTATTAATCTTGGCTACTTAAACAACACTCGCGATATTTTGCTCTAGAATGCATGAAAACACAAATAAAACCTACAGCTATTTAATATAACACAATTCTACACCACGACTTAATTTAAATGCATTATTATGGCATTTTCATCAATCTTGAATAATTTACATCTCAGCATGCTTCGCGCACTTCTAAAATACATGGGCGATAAATCTGCCCAAAAACAGGTAGGGGGCGGGCGTCTCCATTTCGGCCCCATCACATTACATTTTCAGGGGAATTAACTTACGTAGCTGATATGTGGCAGGCGGTGAGAATGAAAGACAAGCCAGAGGTTGTCGGCCGGCAGAGGTGAAGAAAAAACCTTTCATTCAGGAATCGAAACGTAGATGTGCCTGGCTCTGGCCGTAGGTGCGACTTTCGCATTAAGGAGCGAAAGAACGGCATCTATTTATATATACCCGTCTCCCCAAAAGTCATTATCAGTTGCTCAGAGAATTTTCTGAAATAACTAGCTTGATATCCTAAGAGTTTTTCGTACAAAGTGAATGCTTAGATTTGGAGTTGTTTCCATCTTTCTCTGTTTGCGGTAATTTATATACTAGCCGTTAAGTAATTTGGTGTGTTTTTCATTATATTTCACTGGGATTTTCTGTGTTAAATTGAATAGCGTATTAAATAACATATAGCTAAATTTTTCCAGCTGTAAAGTAAATTTAATTACTCGCTATTCCCCAGAAAGAGATGCTATAATTGACTAGTACATACATTAAATAACTGGCTACTGACGGTATATATTATTTACTTATATCCATTTTGTGTAATTTTATAAATGACTAGTGTTCATATCACTTGTTAAAAGCGACAGGATAAGCTAGACATTTGTGGTTTATAATCTAATTTAATAACGCAGTGGTTAAAGAGGTCTTACATTAACACGTGTTAGATATAATATTGATATTTTGGTTAAATGTTTATATTTCTTTCCTAAAATCTAAGCTGATCAAACCCAGCGAACTAGCGGTCTTAGGGTTATATGAAATTATGGTCATATGAACTTATGTCTTATGAACTATGGTCGTATGGTCCATTGGTCTTATAAGTGTATAAGCAACCAGAAACTGTTAATATTGTTGAGTCTTCGGGCTATGACCTGTGCGGTCCATTTTCTTCATTTTATGAGAGAGACCAAACTAGAACAATAATTGTAAATGTTAACTGGACCAGAACTATACCAGATTTTACCTATATAAATCTCATCAGCCAGCTGTAGCAAAATATATTGTCAGCAACATTTGTGTAATTTAACTTAGTGTTTCAGCAACCACCAGAGGCTAGACAACACAGGAAATATATATGTATCATTTCTCCTATGTCGGCGATCACCACGTAGGAACCTTACTCCAACCAACTAAAGGCAGAGATAAAGTATTTATCCAGGAAAACAATTAAATCACCAACTCCAGCGACTACCGTGAAATTTGCAGTCAGCAACTACGGCTAGTCTGGGGCTGGATTTGGCAAAAATTAATATGACACTGAATAGTCTTATTACTTATTAGTGTTTATTTCCACGGAATGCCTGCGACAACTATTGGGTAAGCGAATATGAATGTGGCCAAGTATGAAGGATTGAATGAACCGTAAAAGAGTAACATAATTTTCTGTTGTTACCACTATCATAAAAATCTTTTTTTTTTTTTTTTTTTTTTGTTCTCATTAACCTGAGTATTTACGGGATAGATTAATTAGGGGCTTGTCCTTTGTTTTCTTTGCTGACTATTCCATACACTTATTGTTAACTTTTGATCATTTGGGTGAATTAACCTCTGTTGGGATCTTCTTCTCTTTTCCTTTACCAGAGGGGAAAACCTGTTTGATTAATTTTCATTTTGTCTGTAAACCATGATCTATTGATGTATATGATTTATGTTGTAAAGTTCTAGTGATAAATAAACTTAAGGGGCTCCACTATAATGAAAACTGGATTTTACGTACAAAATATCGATTTTTTACTTTTGAGCTTATTTTATTAAATAATCATCGAGGAATCGATTGAGCAAGGTTTTATAACATAAAAAATGCATTTGATGTATCAAAAAGCATATTGTCGGCACTACCCCCATGCTATGATTTTCAAATTTGTGCCGAAAATGCACGATTTCTCTCTAAAACTATCAAACAGAGGAGTCTCAAATTTGGCATGCATGTAGTACACATCTATATCTTTAAAGTAACACATCTGCATTTTTGATATTTTGGTAATTTTCTTTTATAAATTAAAAAAAAAATATTTTTTTTTAAATTTTTCACACAAATATAGTTTTTTTTTTAAAATCATTAAAAATAGAATTTTAAACTTATCAAAATAATCATGAGTAGTACACATCTATATCTTTAAAGTAACACATCTGCATTTTTGATATCTTGGTAATTTTCTTTTATAAATTTTTTAAAAATATTTAAAAAAATATTTTTTCATACAAATATAGCTTTTTTTTTTTAAATCATTAAAAATAGAATTTTAAACTTATCAAAATAATCATGAGTAAAATTGTTTTGATTGTCAGTCACAACATGTGTGTACAACTTGATACATTTTGGTCAATGGGAAACATAAGTTTTTAGCTCTCGAAAATTGGTGAAAATCCAAAATGGCGGATGTTTTTTTTGGTTACCATGTAGAAGGAAAGAAGAAAAATTAGGCAAGATAAAGGCGAGAGGAGGAGCTGCAGGAAGCTGAAGGAGGGGCACCATATAGTGCTGGACAATTTTAAACACATTCAGCCTCCCAGAATGGAGTATTTTGGACAAGACAAATCACTCGGTGACTAAAATGCATTTTTCTCAAAACTAACATTTTATTAACAAAAAATGTTATTTTTTACAAACTATATAATAGAACAATCTGAAATTTGGCATGCATGTAGGACACATATATACCTTTAAATTGACAAGGGCTTTTTTTGATATTTTGGTAATTTGCTTTGATATATTTTTTTAATATTTTTTTTCCATTGTTTTTCATACAAATATAGTGTATTTTAAAAAATAATAATTAAAAATAGAATTTTAAACTTATTAAAAAAAACCTTTGGCAAATTGTTTTAATTGTCAGTCACAACATGTGTGTGCAATTTGATAAAGTTTGGTCAATGGGAAACATGAGTTTTTAGCTCTCGAAAATTTGTAAAAATCCAAAATGGCGGATGTTTTTTTTGGTTACCATGGTAACCACATGTTTTTTAACAAAATAAACTGTAGAATTTGGTTCATGGACATACACTGTGTCTATTGAGCACTTAAAAATTTTGAAAATGTTATTAGAACAAAAGTTAGTTTTCACTGTAGTCCAGCCCCTTAATAAACCTTAAGTTATTGTGTTGGTCAACCCCTACCCTATCTGTTATCCATAGTTTGTTTTCACTTTTGTGCGTATTTGTCACAGAATTGTGTGCACGTGGGTGCAGTGTAACTTGTATTTTGTATAAGGAGGGAAAGTGCGTCTGATTTTAAATGTAGTCGTACAGATAGTCTGGATTAGAGAAATTACTCAATCCAGAAACTGTCCTTCTCTTACACTATCACCTTACTCTCACATAGTTATCACTATCACCTCTGCTCAGACAGGACGATAAACATCTATTACCTATCTTATAAAATCTACAACAGTATCTTGGATATAAGACTGGCCTAAAACAGCCAGGGGTGAAAATTTCCGCCACTGCCTATGCTTCCCTACTTCAATATTTGCAGTCTATCCTACTGCACTACGCTTTTAGTAGCTGTCTATAATACTGTACTTCATTACTAGTAGCTGTCTATCATATTTCCCTTCACTGATAGTAGCTGTCTATCATACTATACTTCATTACTTGTAGCTATCTATCATATTTCTTCTATGAGTCGACCTTACGTACCATCTGGACTCGGCGCTCTCACCCACCATGGACTGCATATGTTGACACCCTTGTCCTTCGAAATAATACTTGTAGCTGACACCAGCCAAAATCTACGCTAGAGAGTGATGTACTGAGCGGCTAAATGGCTAGATACTTTTTCTGTGACCACAGAAAACCCAACCACCTCAGTAGCTTGTCCGCCCGAATGTACCATTCTAGACCTCGCTCACCACTGTAACATTTTAACACAGCAAGAAATTTGCTTGTCCTAACGCTACTCGCGTTCACAAAAGCAGACTGATTTCATATTTTACCCCTATTTCCGATTACAACAATTATTCGATAAAAGTGTTCAATCTAGTGAATTTTCTCGTGCGCGTTGTTTTTGGTCAACTCACTAAAACCATCAAAGAACGACATTTTAAATCGTCTCCCTTTGCTAACTAAGGCTAAAAGTCATAGACTCTTCTCTGCATACTATAACTTTAATAGCACTATGCAAATTAGTTACATAATATCTGAACTGATCTTATTATATTAACAAAATGCCCAACTTAATTTCCAAAATCACAATTACGGAGTTATCTCCCTTTTCCCCAAAACACCCTCCTGCTATTTTACTTCCCTTTAATAAGGTTATATAGTCTGTTAACAACTTTATGCAAATTTCCTAAAGTATAGACTCACTCTATCTCTTCTGTTTTATACTGCCTTCGCACTGCCTGTCAAACCAGCAATTCGCCAAAGATCTGTAATCATCTCCTTGACCGAGTTCTCGAGTTGAGATCGGTTTTGGTTAAATCCTAAAACCCATTACCAAAAATGCAGAGTTGAGTACCCTGCTGCTGGTACACTATGCTCCAGTAGCTGCTAAACCTCTGAAATCGTCAACATTCAAGCTCACCAAACTTCAGAATAGAGAGCCCATCCCTTCTCTGGTTGTAGACCGGTGGGCCCTGTTCAGTGCAGTATACGCCCAGTCACAATTGAACTGGCCGCGTCTCTCGGGTATATTACGGCGCAAACCTGAGTTTAGACTCATTCAACCCACGGGTCCAGTAAATAGTAGAAGACTTAAGGACATTAGTATAGAACAGAGGGTAGGTCTTTGTCTTGTTTGGACTGACACATACTGTTAATAGGAGAACAACAGAAGTGATTGCGTCATTTAAGGGCTGAGTTGCCCACTGTATACTTCCGGTGTTATCTTGTGTGTTTCGTACTGATAAATAGCCAGCAAAGCATCTTTTTTGGGGATGCCTAGCTGGCCGTGGGGTCAGTGTGATTCGCTTGATAGCTAGGCGGAGTTGTCGTACGGAAGGTACGGGGTTCGAACCCTGGGTAAGCCACTCACGTCTGTTGTTTTTCTGTTGTCCAAGTGTTCTACTTCTTTATTTCTTACGAGTGCCTGAAAACATACCTTTATGTTTGTCTAATATTAATTTACTGTTTACAGGCCTCGGGTTTCCCTTCCTTATGTGTTATTTATGTTTAATTATCATTGGGTCACACTGGAAATATAACTCCCGCTGTCCTTGCAAACCTTGGATTTATCTGATTTATTCGCACCTCGCCGGATAGGCACAAAAGTAGCCATTTAATTGGTTCAAGTCGGAATACAACCTCACTGACAGACAAGAGATTTAACTTAAAGACGTATGGCGACATTAATTAACCTTTTAAGAAACATTGGGGTGGTGCTTATAAGAGGGTGCTTTCCTCTCTACATCATTCATTGTAGGGTTGGGGTTTTATTGGGGGTGTGTTCTTTGCTGTGGGGTGTGTGGTTATATAGCCTAGTTACAGTCGTCTATACTTGAGGCTGGGGACTGTGACACAGATTAAAATTTGGTTTAGATCTTATAGTGCCGATTGTGGATTTTCCTATTTGTTTTTTGGGAGGTTTCTTTGTGTACCACGTTGGTTGTCATTTTGGATTTTTCGAACCAAAATCGGTTGGGGTTGTCTGTTGTTATTGTTGTGTTCATTCATAGTGAATCATACCCTTTGCTTGGATTAATGTTTCTAATCCCTGCCATCGCGCAGATACAGTAATCTTTTATATCTTTTGTAAACAGTAAATAAGTATATATACTCTTACGAGTGCCTGAAAACATACCTTTGTGTTTGTCTAATAATTATTTACTGTTTACAGGCCTCGGGTTTCCCTTCCTTATGTGTTATTAATGTTTATGCAAAGATATATGTTTGATTCTAAATCTTGTAGGGATGTTTCTTTAAATGCAATCTTCTTATCACTTTCTTGCTAGAACAACTTGGGGTGCAGATGAGAAAGTGCTTAAGACGTTGTACACAGGACGAGTGAGGCCAGTTCTTGAATATTGCATGGCAGCATGGGCAACAGCAGCTAAGACAAACTTCGATAAAATTAGCAGACTCCAAAATCAAGCAATGAGAATTATAACGGGAGGCATGAAGTCAACACCTATAAAAGAACTCGAACAGATTACATGCCTCCAGCCAATGACAGATAGAAGAGACTGCAGGGCTCATCAACAGGCCGAAAAATTCAAAAGACTAACAGACCACCCAATGTGCCATAGAATAAATGCTCTTAGAAGGCAAAGACTCAAACGAAGTAATTTTGTAGAATCATCCAAACCACAAATGAGAGCAGTATCCATAGATGAAATATCCACTGTTAAACCCATCTACACTGCACACAAGCTTCCAGTTTGGAAACAAAATCGTTTCCCTAAAATTATAGAAAACATTCCTGGAATTGAAAGTAAAAAGAGCCAAACTGCAACAGATAGAAAATCCATAGCGACAAAATACATAGAGAAACATTATCCACGCAACACTTGGACCCATGCATACACAGATGGATCAGCAACAAATGAAACAGAAAATGGAGGTGGGGGTGTCTTTCTGACCTTAAGCACTGGTGCAGAAAAAAGGCTGTCAGTGGCGACAGGACGATTCTCCAGCAACTTCAGAGCAGAGGCAGAGGCCTTGAAAACTGCAGCAGAGGTTATATTGACAGAAGAAAGGGCAGAGAGACAAGTTGCTTTCTTTACTGATGTACAGTTAGTAATTGCAACGTTGAAAAGCCAAAATAATACAGACCTGGATGATCTCAGAGTAGTGCTCCACAAACTTTGTCAACGATTCAAAAGTGTTGTGATCTAATGGATCATATCTCATTGTAACATCACCGGCAATGAAGAGGCTGACAGAATGGCAAAAGAAGGTTCACATCTACCTCTAATCTTCAGACTCCGCACTGACCACAACAGATTGAGATACCATCTATTCAACAAGCTAAAGATAGGAACTACCGATCAGTGTAAAGTGCATATGGCCGACGCCAGCTCCTTTCGTGGAAAAGCTTTACGGGGATTCAAATAACCTCAAACTGACTACTGCTTTCTTTGAGAACATTCAAGTGGACGCCTGAGAGTGTACGAAGAAGAAGAAGACTTCTCGCATACATTGTAATCGCTTTGTCGTTTATGTGTGCATGTTTTACACCCATATGCTGTAACCTCTAATCAGTAATTTCATTTTATCTCGCATCTGGTTTGCGCTTTACAACAGAACAAGCAGGTCGTCCGCCTTTTGCAGCGTTATAACTATCGGATAAAATTTAGTGCAGTTAATATACTACTGGACAAAAGTTAAGGGCCGCCATTCAGTTTAGACAAGGTTTATATAATTCTTCGTGAGCAGGGTCGATTTTCCAAATGTCCGGTAGCTTGAAATCTCTCAAGAAGTCTCTGAATGGTAGAGTGGGACACTGCTAAACGTCTTGCAACATGACGAACAGATTGACCATCCTGAATCCATGCCATGGCTCGACCACAGTCTACAGTGCTGAGACTTCTCCTTGGTGGAATGGCTAATGCAGTGATCATTTCGACCACTTGTCATACTGATTTATTGCATACCAACGGTGAACACTCTTTACCGATGATCATTTTCCACGTGCATTCAAATTCAACTCACTTTTTCACTTTTTGAACTAGTGGGGTGTGTTGCAAAAACCACGAGTTTTTGCAGCAACAATGGCAATTTTCACGTGCGGGTTAAAGTGACCCAGTTTTTGGGCATTTAAAAAAAAATTAACCTAGTGCACACAGAAATGTATACACATTTCTCTGAGCTCAGTTTTAATGACATTTTCACTTGTCTTTACAGTTTGCCAATCAATTATATAAACCTTGTCTAAACTGAATGGTGGCCCTTAACTTTTGTCCAGTTGTATAAATTGTTATGCACGATGTTGCCGTGATGTATTTGGATTAGTTTTATAGAGTGCTGAAATTTTGACTTAGCTGAATTACTATTGTCAACATGTTGCTGAACAATGTGTTTTCATTCATTCATTCATATCCATCCACTCCCAAAGGAGCATTTGCCTTCCACAAACACATGCCAAGTCCTCCTGTCACGTGCCATCATCTCAAGTTCTTTCCACGTTCTCCTTATCATTTTCATCTCTGTTTCTAGCTCTCTTCTCCATGTGCTTCTTGGTCTACCTCTGCCTCTCTTGCCCTGGGGGTTCCAGAACAAGGACTGCCTTGTAATGCTATCAACAGGTTTCCTCAGTGTGTGTCCTATCCATCGCCATCGTCTTCTTCTCATCTCTTGTTCCACTGGCACTTGTCTATTTATTGTCATCAGTTCCACGTTGGTAACCTTGTCATACCATTTTAATCCCTCTATTCTACGCAAGCACCCATTTATGAAAGTCTGTAGCTTTTTGGTTGTTGTCTTTGTTGTTCTCCATGTCTCAGAGCCATACAATAGGACTGACTTCACATTTGAGTTGAAGATTCTTATTTTCGTGTTGGATCCGATTTCTCTTGATCTCCATATATTTCCCAATGCAATGAAAGCTCCTCTTGCTTTTTGTATTCTTATTTTGATATCACTGTCTGTCCCTCCAACTTTGTCAATATTGCTGCCACGATATGTGTACGATTCTACATCTTGTATTGGTGCTTCTTCAAGTTCAACCCTGTTTTCATTACCTGCATTTATTTTCATTATCTTTGTCTTTTCCCTGTGTATTTTCAGACCCAATTGCTGTGACCTCTCATCGAGTGTTTTCAATTTGTCTTGCATCAGATTACGGTTATGGGACAAAAGAGCCAAGTCATCAGCAAAATCCAGATCATCCAACTGCTTAGTCAGAGTCCACTGGATTCCATTTCTGTTGTGCGTTGTTGATGTTCTCATAACCCAGTCTATTGCTAATAAGAAAAGAAATGGAGACAAGAGGCATCCCTATCGCACTCCTGTTCTTATCCCAAACGGTTCTGTAAGTTGTCCTTCATGAAGAACTCTGCATGTCATGTCTTCATATGTTTTCTTTATTAAATTAATGATCTTCAGGGGAACTCCATAATGCCTCATCAATTTCCAAAGTGATTCTCTGTCTACACTGTCAAATGCCTTTTCGTAGTCCTCAAATCCGATGTATAATGGTGAATTCCATTCCAGACTTTGTTCAACTATTATTCTCAAAGTGGCTATCTGGTCTGTGCAGGATCTGTTTTGTCGAAAACCTGCTTGTTCATCTCTCAGTTTCTTGTCTATGGACTCTTTTAATCCCTCAAGGATAATCCTATTTAATACTTTTCCTGGCACTGATAGTAACATTATTTCTCTATAATTTGTGCACTCTTGTAAATTTCCTTTCTTAGGCAACTTAACCAGATATCCTTCCTTCCATTCTGCTGGTATCTCTTCCTTTTCCCAGACTTTACCAAGTAATTTATATAACATCTCTATAGCCGTGTCGATATCTGCTTTGATGGCCTCTGCTGGAATGCCATCAGGTCCAGACGCTTTTCCATCTCTTAGAAGCTTTCTTTATTTCTTCCTTCGTTGGTCTTTCACCGTTAATTTGTAGCTCTTCTTCTGCTGGCTGGATGTCCGGGGTGATTTGTGGCTCAGGTCTATTGAGAAGGTCCTTAAAATATTCTGTCCACCTCTTCATTTGCTCTTGTATATTATTGCTGAGCAGTTTTCCATTCTTGTCTTTTATGAGGCAACTTGTTTGCTTGTATTTACCTGTCAGCTTCTTTGTGCTGTTATACAGTTCTCTCATATTTCTTTTGGCTGCAGCATCTTCTGCCTCTCTTGCCAACTCCTCAATATATTTCCCCTTGTCTCTTTTGATTCTTCTTTTCACTTCTTTGTTTGCTTCTGTGTACACTTCTTGGGCCTTGGCTTTGGAACTTCTGGTTTTGCTTGTGTTTAAATCTGCTTTCTTGTTTTTTCTGTCTTTTATCTTATTGATGGTTTCTGTTGTTATCGTAGCGAAATTTGGTTCCTCTTGCTTTGTTGTGGAAAAAATGTGTAGCGCGACACCCACACACACACAGCGCAAAATCGGCTCGGAGGGTCTTTCTTTGAAGTTTGAAATGTGAATTACGGTTAAAGCCAGACAATATTACTGAAGAATGAGGAAATAGCTATATAGGAATGTATGGCGGACTTTAAAAGTTTGCATTTACGGGACATTAAATTATTAACTACAAGAGAACGCATGGTTGGAAATCAATTAAATAAAAATAATTCACTAAAGGAGATAGACTAGGAATTATATCCAAAAAGATATTATTCAAATATAAATAGTTTTAAAGATAATTAATATTTTTCGTCGTTATCACATCGGCTAAAAATTAGCTAATAATCTTTACAAATTTATTATAACTACATGCCTAAACGGATTTAAATATAAATTGGATAGAATGAAAGCCTCATATGGGGAAAAGGAAATGATACATGGGAAGGAAGGAAGGATATAAGTGTGTAGTGAACAGAAGAAAAAAACAAGTATAGGAAAAGCACAGATTGCTTCAAATCGCCTCAAACCAGGAGATGAAACGAAAATCTTTTGGGGAATTTTAGAGGTGCTTTCTCGTACGGGCGAGAGACTGAAATATAAGGACAGAGCGGCGCATTGGAAATCACACACACCAAATCCAGAAGCCAGAGTGAGAAACTGGAAGACAGTATCTGCAAGAAAAGTTATTTTTTCACGCTGCATGCAGGGCAGATTAACTTCAACCAAAACAGTCTCACCGTGAGCTTATAAATCCTAAGAGGGTATGTAAGTTTATTAAAGATATATGTACTACTAATATCATTTTATTTCAGATTTTATTTCTGATTGATTGTATCAGATATAAATAAAAAGGGAATGACGCTAACCAGAGATAACCTTCACCGGCATTGTCAGGAAGCATAACCATTAATTGGTTAGCCAAATATATCATGGCTAATTCTTGTTTGGAAGCTTACGACATACCAGCAAGTACATACGTGACTTGGCATCCATGAGTGGAAGGCAAAGGTTATATCGTACCGATGTATCAAAACATATGATTTATTCATGTATTTTGTTAATTCTGCACGGTATACATTATCTTATCATGCTATCTTTTTAGCATACTACCATGATTCATTCATTTATATACAAACACTGAAGACATGGTCGCATCATGAACAGCAGTGAGTGGTGAGATTGTTGGAACACCATGGCCACCTATTACCTTTTGTTCCAGGTTTTATGATCAGTTTTATGATCATTTCTCCCGTAGTTATAGGGCGGGCTGAAGGAAAGTCTTCCGGATTCAAGTGTGTCTCAGGAACCTCGAACTAAGATCAGATGAGTTTTACGTGTATCCATCCAACAAATCCTGTGAGCAGTTTCTAAAACGACTGTTTAATGATGACAACTAGATGGCAATAGATAATGTGACAAACTTGTTTTATAAGTTCAGTGGAAGATAAATCCAAGACTTTTTAGCTTGTTTATTTGATTTGTAACTGTAAATAATCATACATTTTACCATCTTACAACAACCATTTCTCATTACAAGAATATATAGATGTACATAATAAATTGGATAATTGTACTCATTTGACTTGTTAAATTTTTAACTGTTAAATTTCGAGTTACCTTTTCAAATTTAATTATATTATCACATAGGGTTACGATAGCGAAAGTAGCAACTTATACTTCTGAAGCCTAAATCTATTGTCCAGCTCAGAGTATTCACAGCTGTAACTCACTTGTGATACCAGTGTACTTCTCGGGCACTGGAACTTCATACTTTCTGGAGAGAGATTCTACTTCTGCTCTACCACTATCATCATAATAGGAAAACCTTTCGCTACAGTTATCCATGCTTTTTGTTGTTGTTCCATTTTCCCCAGTATTTCTTCACATGTCTCATTCCATACCGTTTTGGTTTGCTGCCAACAGTCTTCTGTATTCTCTACCTCTTCCAGCTGTTGGAGCACTTGGAATTTGTTGAATATTGTGACCGCAAATTTGTCTCTTGTTTCTTGATTTCTTTGATGTCCTACATTAAATTGTTGTCTATAATTTTGCATTGTTGCATATCTCTTGAGTTTCATTTTTACTTTGGCTAGCAGAAGGTGGTGATCTGATGCCACATCTGCTCCTCTATATACCTTTACATCCTGCAATGATGATCTAAACTTCTTGTTTATGCATATATGATCAATCTGATTTTCTGTTCTATGGTCTGGTGATATCCATGTTGCCTTGTGTATTCTCTTATGTGGAAACATGCTTCCTCCAATAGCCAGTTGATTTGAAGCACCGAAGTTTGAGAATAGTTCCCCCTTTTCATTCATTATTCCTAGCCCCTGTTTTCCCATACTTCTTCAAAGCCAGTGTTGACTGTACCTACCTTTGCATTCATTTCACCCATCAAAATTGTGATGTCTCTTCTTTTTACTTTTTCCATAATTTCCTGTAGTCTAGTATAAAATGCTTCTTTCACATTCTTCTTTGTCATTAGTTGGTGCATAACATTGGATGCCATTTACATTTATTTTCTTTTTAGCTGTTTTAAAAGTAGCTATTATTATTCTGGATTCAACGGCTTCTCATTCAATGAGTGCTTTCTGTGCTTCTTTAGATAACATAAGAGCTACCCCTTCACTGTGTTGTGAACTTTCGTCTTCATGTCCTGAGGACAGCACCAATTCACCTGTGATGAAATTCTTCCTATCTACCCCCTTCCACTTTGTTTCACACAGTCCCAGAACCTCGATTTTATATTCCCTCATCTCTGCTGCTACTTGTGCCACCGGAGCCCGAACGGGGAGCAAAGAATAGTAACACTGTTCCCTGCCAAGCATGTCGTAGAAAGCGAATAAGGAGGGTTAGGCATGGGGCCGGTTACCCCCATCCTGTAAAAAATTTAAACCACAAAAAACTTCAACAAACATGGACAAGTCAATTAAAGAAAATAAAACACAGCCATCCAAGACAGGGGAAGGTCCTCTCGTAGGGAGGCGTATGATGCAACACAGAGAAAGCCGAAAGGAGTCTGTGTTACTGACTAACCTTCTTTCTTCTAGGAGAACTTCCAGATTTGGCACCTGGAATGTTAGGACATTAAACGAACAATATGTTTTGCTTTTACATTAATTTTAATACTGCCAGTGTCAGTTTATTCTATTTATAGGAGGCAGTGAGCTAAAAAGATCATAAGATTCATGGCAGAAGATTACAACAACAGAAGCACGAAAAGACGGAGACCTTGTCTTGGTTCGAGCAAACTGCCACAGGTAATACTGATTCTTTGTTCTAAGCAAAATAAGGGAGGAGAAGGAAAGGAAAAATAGAACGAGTTTCAAGAAATAGCCCGTATGCCATAAGAGGCCCTCGTTCTTTAAAGTGGTATCCCTAAAAACCAGATAAAGAATGAAGAATTGCTAGGTTATATAGCTGTCACAGGTTTATAACAAACAGATAATCCTAGCTATTTTGCTGCAAGCTAAAAATTCAACGATGAAGAGAAATCGAATGCTAAAATATTACCCATTATGAAGCTAAGATTTACTGCCGAAACAAAAATAACTCACATAGCAACTGTTGCAAAGATAAAGTGTCCATTAAAAAGTGCAGTCGCAACGTCATCAACAGCGAAGCAGGGACAACAGCGCAAGATTTGGTTCTTCCTATTTTATCCATCTTTGTCCGCAGTGGTCTCTCTCTATTTAAACATTTCCAACTCTTTCATGACGTCCATACTTCTATGATGTCCATATATTTTTTTGACCACCACTTTCCTGGACTTATGCCTCAGTATTTATTCAGTAGATCTTCCTGAGTCTGTTAGCCCCAGTTTGTTTTACAAATCCATTTCTTAGCATCTTTTTCTCATGTAACTGTGTAATAAAGTTTATATAATTAAATTGTCATCCTCGCACACAATACATGTTGTAGATTTATTAAATTGTGTTCTCAATCGTTTGTATGAACGCCTCAAGCGTTCCATGCTGTGCTTGCAGAACAAATGAAAACTGAATCGTTCAGAAAATTCATGATGCCTGCTTAGATGTGGTTAAGAGCAGGGTTTCTAAACAGTATTTATGCAATGAGCCCCTTTAATTGTCCGATGAAGGTCATGGACCATTTTAATTATCCGATGAAGGTCAAAGACCATTTTAATTATCCGATGAAGGTCATAGACCATTTTAATTATCCGATGAAGGTCATGGACCATTTTAATTATCCGATGAAGGTCATGGACTATTTTAATTATCCGATGAAGGTCATGGACCATTTTAATTATCCGATGAAGGTCATGGATCATTTTAATTATCCGATGAAGGTCATGGATCATTTTAATTATCCGATGAATGTCATGGACCATTTTAATTATCCGATGAAGGCTATGGACCCATTTAATTATCCGATGAAGGTCATGGACCATTTTAATTATCCGATGAAGGTCATTGTAACTGTCTTTTTTTCTTTGTTGATGTGATCACTGGCCCAAGACAGTATACATGTTGTTAGATGTGTAGTGCGAGCGTATGATGAATTGAGTGTGGGTGCGAATGAAGACGCGAATGTGTTTAGGCTCGTATAGATGTAGATCCTGCAACCCATACTCTCACATGCAGTAATCAAGGATGCTTTGACACTGCAGGCATGTTTCAAGACATTTATTGACGGGAACACACATAATATCAACAGGAACAGTCAGTGTAACAAGGTCATGCTGACCTGACATCGATAGGTATACATTTGGCATTCAAAAAGGTAAACATCAGAATAGACGTGCATGGTCAATAGCAAAGTTCTTCAATAATGACAGTTCGTAGCGTCGCCCTTGGCGTCTCTGACTAAACGCGTCAGATGCCTTAGTTACTATGACACATAGGTGCAACTTGGCACTCCCCGCCAATTGCACATATCAGGCTGTAGTATAATAGCCGAAAGCACAGGCCTCGTTCTGACGTCGGCCGTGTACTTCTGTTAAATAGGTTATCATCAACCCTGCAGTAATACTTATTGTAGATAGAAGTTCCGCCAATCTGCGGCTCCCACAATATATCTTCGTCACTGGATTTCTGGACAATATAAGACTAACAGTCTTGGATGGCTACCTCGAGCACAAATATATAAGTTCTGAAATGGCGGATCAGTGAGCTGCTGTTCACCCTAGGTAATCCTTTACATGTTCTGCCACCGAAAAGCGTAATAATGCATAAAGGTCGGTATTACCTGGCAAATGAATCCTCAGAACATCACAAGGAATTCTGTCGTCATCCCGACGCACAGAGATTCACTGGGGAAAACTGCCATAGCAGTTACTTCGAAGATTCTCCCCGAAAAACAATGGACTCTTGGTCCCTTCAGAAAAACAGGACCTCCCGGCTTCCCGGAAGTATATCTCACTCCCGCTTAAAAAACCTTCCCATAGGCCTACGCCGAACTGTCAACCTCTGACCCTAAAGGTCAAACACAATGAATGAATAAACAAGGGAAGACAACCCCTAATCAACCTGACATCGCAGGTAAAGACACAATTATACTTATGATACAAACATAAGCAAATAACTTGACAGATGACTCCGTCGAAAATGACAGCAACATTACTACCACCCCCCTGTAAAAAAAAAATGAAATTTTTTTTTTTTAATATGTCCATGAGCAAGATAGCACCAGTATCACTTCTGTGCTCATGCAAACAATGAACCTAATATCAGGTACAATAGAAGAGGGTACAAATCATCTCTCAACATAGGAGAAAATATTTCCTTTAAGCCAAACAAACTAAGGGATACCATTCAAGAAACCTAAGTTGCTGGCAATACCAATCATATATCAAACATTACTAAATAATATAACCATAGCAATATACAAATGTCAATGCTATTTTAGCAACATATCACTGATGGATGGACAAAATGAAATTTGTTAAATTATCTAAACATCATCCAAATACATTTGTATTACAACATATTATGATATTAAGGACAGACCTAAGTCTGAAAATATATCAGGAAAAACTAGGACACAAGATTTAACTGGAATCATGTGGGCATCTAGACAATATGTCCGCCATCACATTATCCGAACCACGGATAGCTCGCACCGTGAAATGGAAAGGCTGAAGAGCAATAGCATAACGAGTAGATCTCGAGCTCTTCAAATCCTTACTTTGCATAGCCGTAAGAGCTTTTTGGTCGGTTTCCATAAAGAAATGCGCGCCCAGAAGGAACCTTTGTAGCTTAAGAATGGACCAAACCATAGCCAACAATTCACGGTCCAAAACCGAGTAATTCCTTTCTGCCGCATTCAGCTTCCTAGAAATATACATTACAGGATGCAGAGTTCCTGAATATTCCTGCATTAGTGCCGCTCCAATGCCAGTGGAAGAGGCATCACTACGAAGGACAAAAGTCTTATCAATCGTCGGTAGTCTTAAGATAGGATGAGATGAGAACAAATTCTTAACCTGATCCAATGAAGTTTGGCATTCTTAGAACCAACGCACCATATTAGGAGAACCTTTTTTCAATAACGTTGAAAGTGGTGCCATAATGGAGGACAGATTCTCAATGAATCTTCCATAGAATTGTATCAATCCCAAGAGACTACGCACTTGCTTTTTTGTCTTCGGAACCGAGATATTTAATATCTTTGAAATGTTTTGGTCCTCTGTCTTCAACAGACCATGACCAACTCGATGACCTAGGAAGGAAATTTCACTAAACCCAACAAAAGCTTTAGAGGGTTTAGCAGTCAAACTATGCTCACGTAGAGTAGATAGCAATTCCTTTAGACCTAAATAGTGTTCTTCCCAAGTATCGCTGAAAAGACAGATGTCGTCTAAATATGCAATGACATCTGCACGATCTGATAGAATTCGTCGCATCATGCGCACGAAAGTCGCTGGGGCGTTCATAAGCCCGAAAGGCATAAAATTCCATTGAAACAGACCCCTAGGTGTCGAAAAAGCAGTGAGAGGTTTAGCGTGTTCCGTCAGTGGGACTTGCCAATAACCTTTCGACAAGTCTAGTTTAGTAAAGAATTTAGCTTTAGAAAGTCTAATAAGTAGATCATCTAATAACGGCATAGGTTCAGCATCGAACTTCGTAACTTGATTTAATTTGCGATAATCAACGCAAAGACGTATGTTATTGTCTTTCTTTCGAACAATAACTATCGACGAAGAATAAGCTGAAGTGGATGGTTCAATTATTTGTAGTTGAATCATTTCATCCAATTCTTTCTCGACTTGTGCTTGAAAATGAATAGGTATTGGGTATGGTCTTACTCTGATCGGATTACGATCAGTAAGTATGATGTCATGTTCTATGACATCTGTGTGTCCAGGAATGTCGGTAAGGACATCCTGATATGATTGTAACGTAGAGGATACTTGACGTTGTTCCTCAAAAGACAAGTTGGAAGAGACTGTAACGTCTCTCCACGATTCCGTTGAAGTAAGTGGAATCGCAGGAAGAGGTAAATTCACGTCAGAAAAAATAGTTTCCTCATCCTGTATAACGGACAGGGATGAGATGTGACCATGTTGAACTGGAGAGTCGTCCGTCGCCTGGAAAATAGGCTGTAAATAGTCTGGACGTTCAATAAACTCTGTTAGCATATTTATATGGAAGGTTTTATGCCTTCCATCCACATCGACAATATAGTCGACATCAGAAATTTTCGAGACTATAGTGTATGGACCCTTCCAAGAAATGAGAAGTCTATTCTCTCTTGAGGGCAGTAAGACATATGCTTTGTCTCCAGGACAAAGTTGACGTAGGCGTCTTTTCTTATTAGCAAATCGCCTAGCTTTTTCTTTCGCAAATTCGGAAGATGAAGTTGCTAACCTGCACGATTCGATAATCTTTTCTCTAAGAGCTATAACATATTCATATGACGATTGTGTATCATCGTCAATATTATCGGAAGTTATCAAATCGTGTAACAAGGACATTGGCCCGCGCGGTTGCGCGCCAAAGACAAGTTCGAAAGGAGAAAACCCTGTATGCTCGTTGGGAACCTCTCTATAGGCAAAGAGGACTGCAGGTAAAACCCTGTCCCAATCTTCAGGATGATCCTCCGTTATCTTGCCAAGTAAGTTCTTTAGTGTCCTGTTAAGACGTTCTACCAATCCATTGGACATTGGATGATAAATACTACTGAGAGACCTTTTAATGTCTAGCGTAGCCATTACCTGAGACATAACGTCCGAAATTAACTGAGTGCCGTGATCCGACAGTATTTCTCTCCGGGGAATCCCAGACGAGAAAATACGAGCCAAAGAGCATCAGCGATATCGACAGTTGATATGCTCTTCAGAGGAATAGCCTCTGGCCAACGCGTGCACATGTCCACGCAAGTGAGGATAAATTGGTGTCCTCTGGCTGACTTAATTTTGAACGGACCAATGATGTCTATAGCCATTTTCTGAAACGGCCGAATCGGAATATCTGCAGCCTGAATAGGAGCAGCATGTCTCGGACCCCTAGACTTGACCTCTTGACAAATTTTGCAAGATCGGCAATAAATTCGGATGTCTTTATTCACGAATGGCCAAAAGAATGACGCAAGGACTCTAGTTTTAGTTCTGGAAAAACCCATGTGTCCCGCACACTGAGAATCGTGTGCATGCCGAAGAATTAAGGCTCTCATACACTTAGGCACAAGAATTTGCGAATGCATAGACTTGTCCGAGTGTTGTACCATTCGTACCAATATACCATTCTTCATAGTAATATACGATTTGTGATTCGTATTTTGATTGGGATCCCCTTTCTTTGCAAGAAGGAAGTATTTCTTCAAAGAAGGATCCTCTTCTTGACGTTTAACAAACGAGTCATGGGAAATCATCAAGTGCTCGTCTTGGCTATCAACTTCATTACTATTATCAGATGAAGTTGGGGGATTAAGAGCTTGAGCTCTTGTCACCACTGCATTGACCGTTTGAATGTTTTTTTCTTCCCAACTAGAAATTTGTTGCGGGGTGCATTCTTTAACCCCATGAATACGACCGATTATAAGATCCGCAATAGGATTAGGAAGAAGACATGCATGGACCTCTCCTGTGAAGAAAGGAGTGTCAATCCTAATAATAGCAGTAGGATAGCTTTCCATAGTACCACCAAATGTAACACATTTGATTGTTTTTTCCAGTGGCACAGCAAGGATCTATCAGAGACTCCTTAACCCCGACGGTAGTACATCCCGAATCGAAAAGTACTGAGACTAGCCTATCATTTATTAGACCTTTATCTAAGATGAGAGATCCTCTCCCATCATGCGCAACTGTAGCAGGTAGAGCAGGAAGAGGGTGACCACAACTTAGCGTAGATATAGTTGATGAGTCAAACAATGTTAAGCATTGGGGGCATTCAGTTGCTCTCCCAAAATCGAAAGCACAACCAGTGATAGCCCTAGAGTTACCACTATCATTTGCTGTATTACAGGCTCCATCAAACTCTTGTTGTGCAGAGTTTGCCTGTTGGTAAGGTCTTTTCTTGTTAAACCTAGGTCTACCTCGATTATCATTTCCCCTGTAATTATTTTGACTATCATTTCCCCTGTAATTATTTCGACTATCTTTTCCCCTGTTATTGTGATCATATTGTCTATTGTACTCATCATTCCGGTTTGAATCCCGGTTTCTAAATTCACCATCGTCATAATCTTGACGTCGAGAATGATTACCTCGAAAATTTGAATAGTTATTATTTGGATAACCTTTGCGAAAGTGTCTCAAATTATTACCACTAAAATTACGAGAACTACCATCTTGTCTCCACTGCATAGACGAAGAACCATCATGTGTTGGATTACTCCGCTTCTGAGTGTAATTTTGATTACTTCCCCTATTCCAATTTTGTTGAGCACCCTGAAATTTTTTTTTGAAATTAGGGCCATATGGTGTTGCCGAAGCAGCTGGCAACCCTTCTTTCACTTTAGAATTGCTAACTGTAGCATGGGGATGTGCTGTGGCATACTGACAACAGTATTCCTCCATTTCTTTTAAGTTTTTAGGCTTACGCTCATGAAGGAATGCAAGAAAAGAATCATTAACAGATGACAAAACCTTATCTCGCAATAATAAGTCCATTAGACCTTCATATGTTTTCTCAATCTGAGACAACTCAACCCATCGTGTAAATGTACGACGTATCTTTGTAACAAAATCAGAGAAATCTACTCCATTTTCTGGCAACATTGTCCTAAAACGAAGACGATAGTCTTCTTGTTTTAGTTGATATTTTTTTTAGCAGTGCTGCCCTGACAACATCATAATTAGTCCTCTCATGTTCGTCTATTGTCATAAGAGTAGTCACTGTGTCACCTGTAAAAAATGGCATCAGTTGTTCAACATATTTTTCCTTTTTCATGTTATGCGTATCGCACAAAAATTGGAATCTATCTAGATAATCTGCTACGTCATCCTTTAAAGGATTGAAATGAGGCAATTTAATCCTACTAACAAACTCCCTTGTCGTACTCGAAGTTGTTTGCTGAGCACCCGTACTCGCCAATTTCAATTTCTCTAACTCCAAAGTTGCGAGTTTTTCATCAAGTTCCATCTTCTGTTTTCTTTCCTCATGTTCCATTTTTCTAATTTCAGCCTCAGCTTGAGCTTTCCTCTCCTCTGCAGCAGCTTGAGCTTTCCTCTCCTCTGCAGCAGCTTGAGCTTTCCTCTCCTCTGCAGCAGCTTGAGCTTTCCTCTCCTCTGCAGCAGCTTCTTTGTCTAATCTCTTTTGTTCAGCTTCTTTGTCTAATCTCTTTTGTTCAGATTCTTTGTCTAATCTCTTTTGTTCAGCTTCAAATCTCCTTTCCTCCACCTGCATCTGCAATTTCTTTTGTTCAGCAGCAATATCAGCTTCTCTGTCTAGCCTTTTTTTGTTCAGCAGCTGCTTCTCTTTCTAATCTCTTCTCTTCAGCCATAGTTTTTTTTTCCTCTGCAGCAGCCCTTCTCTCTTCAGCAGCTAATGCTTTGTCATACTGAGCAACAACCCACTGTTCTAACTGTTGACCAGTCTTATCAAGGGCTCTCCCTTGTGTAATAAAGTAGTCCAATGTAGACATCTTGTCTACTGAGATCAGTAACTTGCAGAAGCAAATATATTAAATTATCCCACTTTAATGGGAGACAAGTCTGAAATGCTAGACTTGTATACTCACTTCACTTTATTTACTGTCTTAGTCTTAGACAAAGACTTTGTATGTTCCTCTTGTTTATAATGTACCCAAAAAATCACTTGAGTACCTGTGGAAAAAAAAAAAAATTCCCTTATATCCCACTCACTATGGGCACAAGTCTTTTTTATAAAGAACTTGAATATGTATTTCACCTTGTCTCAATCTTTGTAGATAACAAGTCTTTTATCAAAGAACTTGTATAAATATCTTATATAATATTTTATTAAGAAACTCTATATGAAGAGTCTACCTTATCAATAATATCAAAACATGACCAAGTATGTGTATGTAGACTGTGTATGACAGTAATGTAGTACAAACAAAAAAAAATACAAAGACAAAGATACAAAACAATACAAATGGCAACACTGTTTTAACCAAAAATGTGTAGAGAAATACACAAGAAAGGAGAGACCTACAGAATACAAACAAAACAAATCGAAAATCAAAACTGAAAAAACAGACAAAATATTACAAAAACAACGTTAAGTACAATTACATCACAGCTAACATCAATAGCGACCAATTGTCACTAGCAAATTTCCAAATTAAGAAAATTTGCACCTACAGAACGCTTACAGTAAGCCTCGATCAAGTGGCATATTTACCGTAAGACCCACCAACCGAAAAACCCGCAGAAAAATACACAAAACAGTAGAAGTAACATAATATAGCAATCAATTTCAATGTGTTGCAGAACAAGTTCAGTCACAGCTGAAACTAAAATAAATTCCTTGCTCCTTGCGAACACAGAAACGAAATGTCAAACGCGCACTGAACGTCAAATCCACTGTAACATAAAGTGGTATTCACGAACCAAAGTTACTATGACCTTCTCAAATTAGGGCTTGCACATTGAATGTTTACAATTTCCACGTACTGTTTACAGACACTTGACCTCCAACAATGTAGCTTGAATGCTCTGACCTAGAAAAGTCTGTTGTTGAATGAAACGTGTAACAACCAGCAGTACTGTTTACAATAGGAACCCGCCTTCTATGCAGTTATGGTCCACGTAGCAAATGCCTAGTAGTTAACTTCAGTACTTGTCTTGTTATGCTTTATGTAGCATTATAATATAAATGCTCGTACTGTTTATTTGGGTCAACCGTTGATGACCTATTTCTGTCCTGTTGTAGCCAAAACTTGCAAGTGTAGAATTAGCGCTGTGTGTTACGGCTGTCCCGTGTGTAGCTTAGACCCACAGATCAGAAGTGTAATGTGTACTTGTCCTTCTTGTAACTTTCTCGACAAAACTGGAGACATCATACATGTAACAGCCAACCAGGAATGTAAATTTCTGGATCCATAAATGTCAACAATAATGTCAAATGCTCGCTCTGTTCTTTTTAAACCCACAGATCTGGTCCATCAGAAATGTAAGTTTCTAGGCCACATTGGCGACAAGAAATGTATCATAAGAGCCCACGTAACTGGCCACCAGAAATGTAACTGTCTTTTTTTCTTTGTTGATGTGATCACTGGCCCAAGACAGTATACATGTTGTTAGATGTGTAGTGCGAGCGTATGATGAATTGAGTGTGGGTGCGAATGAAGACGCGAATGTGTTTAGGCTCGTATAGATGTAGATCCTGCAACCCATACTCTCACATGCAGTAATCAAGGATGCTTTGACACTGCAGGCATGTTTCAAGACATTTATTGACGGGAACACACATAATATCAACAGGAACAGTCAGTGTAACAAGGTCATGCTGACCTGACATCGATAGGTATACATTTGGCATTCAAAAAGGTAAACATCAGAATAGACGTGCATGGTCAATAGCAAAGTTCTTCAATAATGACAGTTCGTAGCGTCGCCCTTGGCGTCTCTGACTAAACGCGTCAGATGCCTTAGTTACTATGACACATAGGTGCAACTTGGCACTCCCCGCCAATTGCACATATCAGGCTGTAGTATAATAGCCGAAAGCACAGGCCTCGTTCTGACGTCGGCCGTGTACTTCTGTTAAATAGGTTATCATCAACCCTGCAGTAATACTTATTGTAGATAGAAGTTCCACCAATCTGCGGCTCCCACAATATATCTTCGTCACTGGATTTCTGGACAATATAAGACTAACAGTCTTGGATGGCTACCTCGAGCACAAATATATAAGTTCTGAAATGGCGGATCAGTGAGCTGCTGTTCACCCTAGGTAATCCTTTACATGTTCTGCCACCGAAAAGCGTAATAATGCATAAAGGTCGGTATTACCTGGCAAATGAATCCTCAGAACATCACAAGGAATTCTGTCGTCATCCCGACGCACAGAGATTCACTGGGGAAAACTGCCATAGCAGTTACTTCGAAGATTCTCCCCGAAAAACAATGGACTCTTGGTCCCTTCAGAAAAACAGGACCTCCCGGCTTCCCGGAAGTATATCTCACTCCCGCTTAAAAAACTTTCCCATAGGCCTACGCCGAACTGTCAACCTCTGACCCTAAAGGTCAAACACAATGAATGAATAAACAAGGGAAGACAACCCCTAATCAACCTGACATCGCAGGTAAAGACACAATTATACTTATGATACAAACATAAGCAAATAACTTGACAGATGACTCCGTCGAAAATGACAGCAACAGTCATGGACAATTTTAATTATCTGATGAAGACTATGGACCCCTTTAATTATCTGATGAAGACTATGGATCCCTTTAATTATCTGATGAAGGCTATGGACCCCTTTAATTATCTGATTAAGACTATGGACCCCTTTAATTATCTGATGAAGGCTATGGACCCCTTTAATTATCTGATGAAGACTATGGACCCCTTTAATTATCTGATGAAGACTATGGACCCCTTTAATTATCTGATGAAGACTATGGACCCCTTTAATTATCTGATGAAGACTATGGACCCCTTTAATTATCTGATGAAGACTATGGACCCCTTTAATTATGTGATGAAGACTATGGACCCCTTTAATTATCTGATGAAGACTATGGACCCCTTTAATTATCTGATGAAGACTATGGACCCCTTTAATTATCTGATGAAGACTATGGACCCCTTTAATTATCTGATGAAGACTATGGACCCCTTTAATTATCTGATGAAGACTATGGACCCCTTTAATTATCCGATGAAGACTATGGACCCCTTTAATTATCTGATGAAGACTATGGAATCCTTTAATTATCTGATGAAGGCTATGGACTCCTTCAATTATCCGATGAAGGCTATGGGCCGTTCAATTATCCGATGAAGGTCATGGACCATTTTAATTATCCGATGAAGGTCATGGACTATTTTAATTATCCGATGAAGGTCATGGACAATTTTAATTATCCGATGAAGGTCATTGTTGCGCACAGATTCTTTTGTGTGGTAGTCTGTGACGCACAGATTACTGTTGGTAGGCATACAAATGTAAAGTAATATCTATTTGTCTGATGAAAAGTATTTATTTGAGAATCAAAATACTTTCTTGATAATTTAAGGGACAGAACCATGATTGGTCGATGTTATATTCGGTTATATGGGTTATCATTTCTTGTGTCTCAACCTGGCGTATGAATACTAGATTTACGTCAGTTTGCTTCTGGTATGGCCAGGAACAGATTGGTCTTGCTTAGAATGTTTATGGCCCGAGTTTATATTTATTCCTTGACTATTTAAGGTGATTCGGTCTTATATCTTTGTATCTTTGTAATGTCTATGTCGGCCTATTTTTTGAGCTGAACTCTGGGGTCAAAGATATTTTCTGCGCATGCGTCGATTTAGTGTCGACGTGAGGCTTCCGTGATGGCGAACTGTGTTTTCGCTTGGACGAAGAAAAGTCCGAAGATTTTGTCATTGTGGTTGATCCTTGGGGAAGGAGAAGTTTTCTCAGTATGACTATAATGTCCGTAATTTCCCCCCCCCCCCCCCCCCCCCAACAGTTATTCTTGACGCCAAGGGATGGCGTGTGCTATTTGCTAGTGTTTTTCTGGACTTAAGGTAAAGGAGAAACATTTCCTGAACTTGCCTTAGGCCTAACTATATGCAGACGTTATACTGTCTGCCGATGTATTTGCTTGATTGTGCTTAGACGACTCTTCTACTAGCAGCACTATGCATTGGACATATGCAACATTTATCATGGGATATGGAAAGCCCAATATATTATTTGAGTAATGAACGGAGCCTTCACTTACGTTTAAGACATCTTCAGAGTGAGCGACGCTCACTGGAACTAGCGCCATTTTGGATCCCATTTTCGGTCTATTCGGATTATCGATCAGAGAACAGGAATGCCTTATTACCTGATGGCGATACCAAGACCTACATGATTGAAGTCCACTCCTTGTCTATTTAAGATTGTCGTCATGAGAGTCGGCTGAATTTACGGCTTGAAAGACTTAGCCAGAAGAAGGTTCTGTCAGTGAACCATTGTTGATGATTATGTATTCACATTAACTGATGCGATTAATCAGTTAAGGCATGAGACGATAGACAACCAGAATATTGAGTGCTTGCCTACTATCGTTCTATTGTATTTACATGCTACATGAATGTCCATTTGATGCTGTCACCCATTTTTCAAGTATACGATGATTTTTGTGCCAACCTGTTCAAGTAACTGTAAACTGTGTTGTCGGAGTGTGCGTCCCATTAAATTATAAGAAAACGTCAACAGTAGTCTATGTCATTGACTTCCAACTATGAGTGAGTGAGTGTCCAGTCAACTTGTCAACTCCACAGAACATTCCATCATTCGCGTACCTTGCACTCTCACTCCAAATAAACATTGCCTTTGCTAGCGCCTCAACACTTGGCGAGCAAGGTGACCTAGATACACAACACTGCGTCGGTCGAGTTGACCATTTGCATCATTCGTGCAGTCTTCATTATTACGAGTATATCCTTGCAACACTGGAGATACCCTAGCTATGCAACACACATCATCATTTACAACAACGACATTGTTTGCTACACTGGTGGCCAATGTGTGTCTGTTACACTGGTGGCCAGATTTCTGGATCTAACCTTCGCAGTGGACAAGATTGAGAAGTCAGCTACTGATACCAGATCGTTTCCTGTGGCCGCATACGACACAAATGAACACCAGCAGTACAAGTTTACAGTCGATGTCAGCTAGTCAGCAGTTTCGTTACGTGACCTGACCTGTCAAGCAGAGCACTAACTAGGTCAGCGCTTGTTGACATTTGGCATAGAACAGACATCATTACACAGCAGGTTTGGATCGAATATTTAAATGTGTTAGCAAAAAGTACAGTGCAGCCGAATTGAGAAGTCCTACTTATTATAACGATAGGAAATATCAACGGTGGATCTTCATGCACTGCTCATTGTTGAACATTGTAATAGTTAAGGCCAGGATAAATTATTAATTAATTGTCAGTACTATTGTATTAGAATAACATCTGAGCCTTCTGTGCAACACATTCCATTACATTCCATTATATGATATAAATGTATTTATGTTTAAATGTTTACATTATATGTATTTGTGTCTTGGTGTGTTTTCTTAGCGGGATTAAGGTTGGGCGGTGACTAATATAAGATTTCCCACGTCATAGAGGGCTTATATTAGTGTTCTGTAGGGGCAATTTTCTTAATTGAAAATTTGCTAGCGACAATTTGTTGCTATTCGTATTAGCTGTGACGACTGTACCTATCGTTGTTTTTGTAATATTTTTTCTGTTTTTCAGTTTTGTTTTGATTTGTTTGTATTTGTAGGTCTCCTCTTTCCTTTTATTTAGTTCTATACAACTTTATATTTATACACTGTGGCGTCATTTGTTTTGTTTATTACTGCGCAGTTATCATCACAATTTTTCTGTGATATTCTTCTTTAGTTTTCCTGTTTGATTTATTTGATTACTGGGAATGTTTTCATATTGTCTTTCTTATTTGTCCTTTGTTTATGTTGTTGGTTGACATATTCTATTGATAGGTATATTTGATGCACTTGTGTGCACTTGTGATATAGAATAAACAGATAGTTTATTATTATCATTATTATTATTATACAAGTTTATTAAAACTTGCTTTCATTGACTTTTTCAGGTAACTAGTCACATATTGTTAGACATTATGTCGACTTTAGATTACTTTATTGAGCTAGGGAAATCCCTGGGCAAGACGGGTGATAAGTTGGAAGAGTATGCTACCAGTCAATATGATAAAGCACAAAAAGTGGAAATAGATAAACTGAAGGCTGAAGAGAAAAAACAAAAAGCTTAAGAGAAAAAATTGGAATCAGAGAATGAACAAAAAAAATTGCAGATGCAGTTTGACGAAAGGAGATTCCAAATGGAAATGGAAAAACAAAAAAGAGAAGCTGAAGCTGAAGAAAAATGATTACAAAGAGATGCTGAAAATAAAAGATTAGAAGCTGAGGAGAGAAAAAAATAAAGATGGAACATGAACATCAAGAAAAACTCTTAGCATTTGAGTTAGAAAATTAAAATTGACAAATATGAGTAATCAGTCATCTGGTAGTAATGGTAAACCTTTTATTTATAAGGTCAAGCTGCCAGCATTCAATCCATCCAGTGATGATATAACATTTTGGCTGGATAGGTTTGAACGTTCTTGTCGAACTCATAATGTGGATAGATCACAATATGCTAATCAGTTGTCAGAGATACTGAGAGGTGACTCTCTGATTAGTTTAAGCTTGGTAGAAGAGGCTGACCATGATAATTATGATGTTATCAGAGCAGCCTATTAAAAAAATATCAGTTGACAGAGGAAGGTTACCGTCTTTTGTTTAAGACAATGGTACCTGAAACAGGGGAAGAATTCTCAGAATTCATTGCAAAAGCACGTCTTACATTTACACGTTGGATTGAGCTGTCCAAAACAGAAAAGACATATGAAGCCTTTATGGACTTGTTGCTCAGAGACAAGGTTATGTCAAGTGTAAATAAACCATTCCTTGAATTCCTACATGAGCGTAAACCCAAAACACTAAAACAAATGGAAGAATATTGTACCCAGTACGTCACTGCACACCCTGACGTAACTATTAGCAACGCTAAGGTTAAGGAAAGTATGCCAGTTGCTTCAGCAACACCATACAATCCTAATTACTCACACACATTTCAAGGACCACAAAATAAGTTTGAAAAAAAGGGTAACCATAATAAATATCAAAATCAAGGTAATCAATCATTTCAAGATTCTTCTTCGAGGAACTGGAGACGAGGCGACAGCCCTTGATACAGGGGTTGCTACAATTATAGAAATTTCCGCAGAGGAAGTCATTATAGGAACTATCAAAGTTATCCATCATGGAGACAACAAGACCATAATTACAGAGATACTCATTATAATGAACATAATAATTGTAACCATGAGAACTATGACTCAAACCCAAATAGGGGTTTCAATAGAGGAAACAATAATAATTGGAGAGGCAATAATAATCGGGGTAGATCTCAATACAGAGGACATAAATCACATTATCAGGCAAACTCTGCACAGCAAGAGTCCCATGAAGCCTGTGATCAGACTAATGATAATAAAAACTCTAATAATATGGCATGTTCTGCTTTTGATTTTGGGAGAGCATCTCAATGCCCCCAATGCAAAACATTATTCGAACAAACTACGGTGTCTACTTTAAGTTGTGGTCACCCTCTCCCTGCTTTTCCTGTGTCAGTCGCGCATGATGGAAGAGGATCTCTTGTCTTACATAAAGGTCTAGTAAATGATAGCCCAGTCTCAATTCTTTTTTATTCTGGATGTACCACCATTGGTGTTAGGCAGTCACTCGTAGATCCTTCCCGTGCCAAGGCAAAGTAGTCAAATGTATAACATTTGGCGGCACCGTAGAGAAATACTCTACTGCTATCATCAATATTGCTACTCCTTTCTTTACGGGAGATGTGCACGCATGTCTTCTGCCGAATCCGATCGCTGATCTTATCATCGGTCGTATTCACGGAGTCAAAGAATGCACTCCGCAACAAATTGCTGCTTGGGAAAATCAAAATATCCAAACTGCTAATGCAGTAGTCACAAGAGCACAAGCTCTCAATATGCCTCAGACTTCATCTACTGAAGATACTGAAGTGCATAACCAAGATGATCCCTTTGTAATTTCTCGTGACTCATTTATAAAACAGCAAGAAGATGATCCCACTCTAAAGAAATTCTTCACTCTTGCAACAAAAGGTGATCTAAATAAAGATACAAATCGAAAATCTTGGATTACAATGAAGAATGGCGTACTTGTGCGTATGGTCCAAGACTCTAAGTCCATGCATTCTCAGATTCTTGTACCCAAGAGTATGAGAGTTAAAGTTTTGCAGCACGCTCATGACTCTCAGTGTGCTGGACATATGGGTTTTTCCCGTACTAAGTCAAGAGTTCTTGCGGCTTTCTTTTGGCCTTTCGTAAACAAAGACATACGGATTTATTGCCGATCTTGTATCGTATGTCAAGAAGTCAAATCCAAAGGTCCACGCCATGCTGCACTTATTCAGGCTGCAGATATTCCTATTCGGCCGTTTCAGAAAATGGCAATAGACATTATTGGTCCATTTAAGATCAAATCTGCCAGAGGACATCAGTTTATCTTAACGTGTGTTGACATGTGCACACGTTGGCCAGAGGCTATCCCTCTAAAGAGCATTTCAACTGCAGATATTGCAGACGCTCTTTGGATCATATTTTCTCGTCTGGGATTCCCCGGAGAAATATTATCAGACCATGGCACCAAACTAATATCGGATACAATGTCTCAATTAATGTCTACTCTGCAGATAGATAGATCATTCAGTAGTATCTATCACCCCATGTCTAATGGGATGGTAGAACGTCTAAACATAACACTCAAAAACTTACTAGGGAAGATAACTGAGGATCATCCTCAAGATTGGGATAGAGTTTTGCCCGCGGCCCTCTTTGCGTACAGAGAGGTTCCCAATGAACATACAGGATTTTCTCCCTTTGAACTTGTCTTCGGCGCGCGACCGCGCGGCCCTATGCCTTTGCTTCATGATCTTATAACCGCTGATAATATTGATGATGACACAAAATCTTCTTACGAATATGTCATCGCGCTTAGACACAAGATTATCGAAGCATGCAGATTAGCAATTTCTTCTTCTGAATTTGCCAAACAGAAGGCCAATAAGAATTGCCAATAAGAAGAGAATCTTACGACAACTTTGCCCTGGGGGCAAAGCATATGTTTTGCTACCTTGTAGGGAAAATAGACTTCTTATCTCATGGAAAGGTCCGTTCGATATAATCTCGAAAATTTCCGATGTTGACTATATTTTCGATATTGATGGGAAGCATAAAACCTTCCACATCAACATGCTTACGGAATTCCACGAACGTCCGGATTATTTGCTGCCTATTATCCAGGCAACGGACGATTCTCCAGTCCCACATGGACAGTACTCATCCCTGTCAGTAATACAGGATGAGGAAACAAGTTTCTTGGATGTAAATCTCCCTCTTCCGGTGATTCCACTTCATTCTATTGAATCATGGAAAAACGTTACTGTTTCTCCTAATTTATCTATGGCAGAACAGCGACAAGTCTCGTCAATGTTACAAACATTTCAGGATGTCCTTACAGACATTCTTGGACATACCCATGTCATTGAACATGACATTATTCTAACTGAGCATAATCCTATTAGGGTCAGACCTTATCCTATTCCTATACATTTTCAAGCACAGGTCGAGAAAGAGTTGGATGAGATGATAGAATTAAAAATAGTCGAACCATCCAGTTCAGCATATTCTTCGCCGATGGTTATTGTTCGGAAAAAAGACAATAACATACGTCTTTGCGTTGATTATCGAAAACTGAATCAAGTTACGAAGTTCGATGCTGAACCTATGCCTTTACTAGAAGAGCTACTTACTAGGCTTTCTAAATCCCATTTCTTCACTAAACTTGATGTGTCTAAGGGATATTGGCAAGTTCCTTTATCTGAACACGCCAAACCTCTTACTGCTTTTTCTACACCTAGGGGTTTGTTTCAATGGAATTTCATGCCTTTCGGCCTTATGAACGCCCAGCTACATTCGTACGCATGATGCGTCGAATCCTATCTCATCGTTCAGATGTCATTGCGTACTTAGACGACATCTGTCTTTTCAGTGATACTTGGGAAGATCACTATTTGGGGTTAGGTGAATTACTGTCTACCTTACGCGAGCATAAGTTGACAGCGAAACCCTCTAAAGCCTGTATTGGTTTTAGCGAAATTTCTTTCCTAGGTCACCGTGTCGGTCATGGTTTCCTAAAGACAGAGGACCATAATACCAGTAAAATACTTAACATCTCTATTCCTAAGACTAAAAAGCAAGTGAGAAGTCTATTAGGTCTTATACAATTTTATGGACGATTTATTCAGAATCTATCCTCTATCATGGCACCTCTTTCTTCGTTACTAAAGAAAGGGTCTCATAATATGGTCCACTGGTCTCAGGAATGCCAATCCTCTTTGGATAAGATTAAAACTTTGTTTTCAACTCCACCTATTTTAGTGTTACCTACTACAGATAAGACATTTGTCCTTCGTAGTGACGCTTCATCCACTGGGATTGGAGCGGCACTAATGCAAGAGTACTCTGAAACTCTGCATCCTGCAATGTATATCTCACGAAAACTTAATGCGGCAGAAATGAATTACTCGGTTTTAGACCGTGAACTTTTGGCAATGGTTTGGTGAATTCTCAAACTTCAAAGATTCCTTCTTGGCGCGCATTTCATAGTGGAAACTGACCAGAAAGCTCTTACAGCTATTCAATGTAAAAACTTGAAGAGCTCGAGATCAACTCGATACGCCATTGCTCTTCAACCTTTTCATTTCTCGGTGCGAGCTATCCGTGGTTCAGAAAATGTGATGGCAGACATTCTGTCTAGATGCCCACATGATTCCACCTAACTGTTAAATCTTGGACTTCCTAATATGTCTAGCTTTACAACAGTTCTTTTTCTATATCAAAATATGTACACATTTGTAATATATGATATAGTGATTGTATAAACATTTAGCGGTTCACTAATTTTTATTCACCGCTAGCCCTTTGATGATTTTTCTTTTGTCAATCATGAACTTATGGTATTTAATATAAAATTGTGATTGAAATTATTGTATGCATTGTGTCATTGCCAGTATTGTAGTATGCGATGGTGACACCTCCCTGGAAATGTTTATACTTAGAGAAATACTTTCTCTGAGATGTTGAGATATATTCTCACCGGTCAATCTATACTTCGACTTTGCCTTAATTTGACGTTATAAATCGCCGATATTTCTCATCTACGCATTATTCGTGCGTCGTGAGCCTATTGTATGTTGCTCTCAGATAAAAAAAAATGATTTCATTTTTTTTCCCGGGAGGTGTGGTAGTCTGTTCCGCACAGATTCTTTTGTGTGGTAGTCTGTGACGCATAGATTACTGTTGGTAGGCATACAAATGTAAAATAATATCTATTTGTCTGATGAAAAGTATTTATTTGAGAATCAAAATACTTTCTTGATAATTTAAGGGACAGAACCCTGATTGGTCGATGTTATATTCGGTTATATGGGTTATCTTTTCTTGTGTCTCAACCTGCCGTATGAATACTAGATTTACGTCAGTTTGCTTCTGGTATGGCCAGGAACAGATTGGTCTTGCTTAGAATGTTTATGGCCCGAGTTTATATTTATTCCTTGACTATTTAAGGTGATTCGGTCTTATATCTTTGTATCTTTGTAATGTCTATGTCGGCCTATTTTTTGAGCTGAACTCTGGGGTCAAAGATATTTTCTGCGCATGCGTCGATTTAGTGTCGACGTGAGGCTTCCGTGATGGCGAACTGTGTTTTCGCTCGGACGAAGAAAAGTCCGAAGATTTTGTCATTGTGGTTGATCCTTGGGGAAGGAGAAGTTTTCTCAGTATGACAATAATGTCCGTAATTCCCCCCAACAGTTATTCTTGACGCCAAGGGATGGCGTGTGCTATTTGCTAGTGTTTTTCTGGACTTAAGGTAAAGCAGAAACATTTACTGAACTTGCCTTAGGCCTAACTATATGCAGACGTTATACTGTCTGCCGATGTATTTGCTTGATTGTGCTTAGACGACTCTTCTACTAGCAGCACTATGCATTGGACATATGCAACATTTATCATGGGATATGGAAAGCCCAATATATTATTTGAGTAATGAACGGAGCCTTCACTTACGTTTAAGACATCTTCAGAGTGAGCGACGCTCACTGGAACTAGCGCCATTTTGGATCCCACTTTCGGTCTATTCGGATTATCGATCAGAGAACAGGAATGCCTTATTACCTGATGGCGATACCAAGACCTATATGATTGAAGTCCACTCCTTGTCTATTTAAGATTGTCGTCATGAGAGTCGGCTGAATTTACGGCTTGAAAGACTTAGCCAGAAGAAGGTTCTGTCAGTGAACCATTGTTGATCATTATGTATTCACATTAACTGATGCGATTAATCAGTTAAGGCATGAGACGATAGACAACCAGAATATTGAGTGCTTGCCTACTATCGTTCTATTGTATTTACATGCTACATGAATGTCCGTTTGATGTTGTCACCCATTTTTCAAGTATACGATGATTTTTGTGCCAACCTGTTCAAGTAACTGTAAACTGTGTATCGGAGTGTGCGTCCCATTAAATTATAAGAAAACGTCAACAGTAGTCTATGTCATTGACTTCCAACTATGAGTGAGTGAGTGTCCAGTCAACTTGTCAACTCCACAGAACATTCCATCATTCGCGTACCTTGCACTCTCACTCCAGATAAACATTGCCTTTGCTAGCGCCTCAACACTTGGCGAGCAAGGTGACCTAGATACACAACACTGCGTCGGTCGAGTTGACCATTTGCATCATTCGTCCAGTCTTCATTATTACGAGTATATCCTTGCAACACTGGAGATACCCTAACTATGCAACACACATCATCATTTACAACAACGACATTGTTTGCTACACTGGTGGTCAATGTGTGTCTGTTACAGTCATGGACCCCGTTAATTATCCGATGAAGGCTATTCTTCTTCTTTGATCCTTAGCCGCCGACCGTTAAAGCAGTCGGTGGCCATTACGCCTGGTGGCGTCTTGTAGGCCAACAACAAATTGATTCCACTTTGCTCGGTCGGCGGCCATCCTTCGTACAGTGCCCCAACTCTGGTTCATTCTTTTCATCTCAGCCTCCACAGTCCTCCGCCAAGTTGTTTTTGGTCGGCCTCTCTTTCGTTTTCCTTCAGGGGTCCATGGCTTAGCAGTTCTTCTGATGGCATCGGGGTCTCTTCTGAGGACATGGCCAACCCAGCTCCAGCGTCTGCCACCTATGATGGTGTGCATGTCCTCTTGCTTGCTCCGAGTAAGCAGATCTTGGTTGGTGATGATATTCGGCCAAAAGATTCGGAGAATTTTTCTTAGGCATGTTGTGTGAAAAGAGGACAATTTCGACATTTCCTTCTCTGTAACTCTTCAGCTCTCTGCGCCATAGAGAAGCACAGAAAGCACACAGCTCTGATATAATCCTAATTTTGTACTTGTGCTGTACTGAAAGGACTTCCAGATGTTGTTTGGACTAAAAAAGGCTGTTCTTGCTTTGTTCATTTTGTTGTTGATGTCTTTGCTTGCTTCGCCGTCTGGTGTTACTTTGCATCCTAGGTATGTGAAGGCATCTGTCTGTTCCAGTTGCTGATTCCTTACTGATATGGGCTCAGGGTTGCTCACATTGAGCGTCATTGTGATAAACGAGCACAAAGGCCTTATTGCTCTATCTTTTCCTACATCTTTCGTATTGTATTTTCTCCGACATTTGCTCTTTCATCCAACATTTGCGATCCACATTTGCTATTTCATCGTTGTGATTAGAGAACCACATTTGTTCTTTCATCGGGGGAAATAAAAGTCCTTTGATCGAGTCCCCATGCCTGAAATTATCGTTTGAAGCCCACATTGCATCGTGATAAATCTGGTGAAAACCCATCTGGTCATCCCAATCAGACATCTGGGCATGCTGTAATTTCTGTGACACCACATTGGACGCCCAGCTTGGCCAGGGGAAAAAGCCGGGTTACCACATTGGACGCCCAGCTTGGCCAGATGAAAACTTCTCATGCTGTAATGGTGTTATCTTTGGTCGGCCACTGTTCAGACAAGCGTTGGGTTACCACATTGGACGCCCAGCTTGGCCAGGTGACTTCCAGAAATATATAATACCGCATAATCTACTAGAGTGAAGCAGTTCAGTTTTTATATTGTGAGGCAGAGATGCAATCCCAAAAACGCCTAGCCTAATACACGTGTTTATTCAGAGTGGATATAATTCAGTTCTGTGATGAATTGTGTTCTTAAAGGATTTTGCGAAGGGAAAAGAAGATTAGTAGATCTTATACAGATTATTAATACATTTTCTTAATTTTTGTTTATTTTAACCTCACAGCTAAAATGTGCGAAAGATAAAGTTTCAAATAATTCTTGGCATAACTGATTAATAAAATCAGAAAATTTTCCTAGAAGATGATAGGATGATAGGAGGTAATTAATAGTTCATACTTCACCTTCATCATCATCACAGTCTCCCATGCGCACACACTCTCATGCACAAGATATTTAACATCATTGGAATTGAACTCAGAGAGAGAGATGAATAATGAGCAGCAGTTTAAATGTAAGTCAACCAGTGATGTTAAATGTGAAAAACTTACGGAGACTTTTGTGTGTCTTCAGTTCACCAGAAGTCTGAGTCTACACGCAACGTGTCTGACGTCTAACCAAAAATAAGTTATCAAAAACGGACATTTGGCTAGCAGAATTTGCCATAGGACATCTTTCATTCCTCACTTAAAAAGGAATATTGTCTCACCCACAAGTCAGAAGGTAGACGCAGCATTTTTCGTCACCATATACTGCTGGCTCACATGTTCAATACAGAGTTATCACAAGTTCAATACATCGTTATCACAAGTTCAATACAGAGTCATCATAAATTCAAATCACTCGAAAGATCATTATTATCTGAAGTCAAGCAAAAGAGCTCAAAAGAGGAATCGCATATTTATACCAAGTGCAACACACTCTTAAACGCATTCTATGAAGCAGACTCTAAAGTATATGAATCACGACTACATACGCAAGATTATGAGTCTACATGGCACTAACATTTCGTGAAGATATCCAGTCTGGCCAGTACCCTCGGGAGATTAGACAACAGACCTTTTGTTCATATGACAACTATTAATTGTTGATCCACACTACAGAGATATACTCAAACAGTGAAGGAATATACATAGATATCTCGTCAGCGTTCTCCGTACGACAACAGTATTCATCAGAACGTCCTCGGCTTAGAGATACCCCATTCGACATAACGTATAACAACTTGGGACAGTGTATGCATACATGCAAATCGTCATATCAATGCGAAGCATTTAGAGACACATGGACTGTGTAGATTACTCACCATTTTGGTAACACGTATCATATCACATCATCATTTCACTTTGCACCAGTTCATTATTAATTAACTATTACTTAATTAACTGCAATTTTATTATCTCATCTGTGTGTTTTGTGTGAATCGTCTTTCACCATCATCACGTTCTAACCATTACTAACCCTATATGTGTGGATATTTCTTTAATAAACGCAACGATCGTTTGATCATTATCTAGTTGGTTAATGTATCACTCGTGCTGTCGGTGTTACATATTCACCTATAGGAACCTTTCTCTACTCAGATGAGGTTGGGGGCTTTTTCTTTACGGGATCTAAGGGCAGAAGCTAAGGTCGTGGGGAAACAGAACTCTTTCCATAATTAATTAGAAAACACTGTCTAGTGGAAAGCATTCGCATTCCTGTCTTCTCGTCCCTATCTCGAATAGGTCTTTATTCTTTCTTAACGAGCCAATTTCTAGAGACCTTATATCTAATATCTCATAGACTATTCCTGGCAAAAACTACTGTCGTAGTTGCCCCAGTGACTCACCACACGACAATTGTGGACTCGTATTGGGATTAGTGAACCCGGAATTAGAAGTGTGATAAATCACATTTTCATCCCTGCTATACAGTTGCGATAATTGCAAAATTTGTTGGCATTTTGAGGGATTACCTTCTAGACTGACTCTTACTATATTTGTCTATTTCATAGGGGGGATAATTTATATCTCTAAAGCACGAGTGTTACTTTTTAAATTGAGTATCAAACGGACAGAGTAAGCACTTTTTTGAGAACAGAGGATACTGTAGGGTACTGATTTTTTTTATCTTTTTCTATAACTGCTGGGAAAATTTTTATCATAAATATTTAGTAAATTTTTCATAGAAAACTTCGAGATAATCTGTTATATAATTTTTCAGAATACACTGAGTGAGTGATTTTTAAGAACTATTTGAACTTGATTACTAATTTAATCCTAGCTGGTTTTAAAGAGATAATTACTTGTGCGAGTCTAATAAATTTGTTGGGAGGTCACTGCCAATTTTTGCCTTTGCGAACCCGTACAGCATATCATGACAGATGCCGTAAATTAGAGCTAGTTTAATGGAGGCAGGGCGTGAATTCGGGTTAAGTGGAAAAGACCTGATGAAATATGTAAGCGAGGAGACTGATAAACTCCATGAAAGGGAGATGGAAATGCAGAAACTTACAATGGAGAAGGCTGCAGCAGAAGCAGCGGAGCGGAAAGAGAAACCTGCAGCAGAAGCAGCGGAGCGGAAAGAGAAAGCTGCAACAGAAGCAGCGGAGCGGAAAGCCGCAACAGAAACAGCAGAGCGGAAAGAAGCAGCAGAGCGGAAAGAAGCAGCAGAATATGCACTTAAGATGAGGCAACTGGAAATCCAGGGACAGACCAATCAGATAGAGCTGGCAAAAAGTGCAGCGGCTTCCAACTGTGATGGAGGGTACTCACCCCGCTCAGATGGTGTGCCTACTTCGCAACCTTCGCCACCCAATGTCATGAACTTTCCACTGGAACCTTTTCCAGAAAGGAACGATACCATGGACGCTTTTTTAGACCGCTTTGAACGCTTTGCAACAGGGTTTGGACTTGAAGAACGGAAGTGGAACTTGAAACTTTCCCAGGGCCTAAGAGGAGCCGCCTACGAAGTTTTTAATAAACTTCCGGCCGGAGAGCAAGATGGCTATCAGGCATTGAAAAAAGCTCTCTTGGTGAGGTACGAGCTTCATTCAGAGGCTTACCGGAAAAAATTTCGAGGTTCTAGGAAGGAGACCGGAGAGACTTTCTCACAGTTCGCCGCCCGTATTGAAGACTACCTAGTGAAGTGGTGTTCACTGGGAAACTTTACCGAGAACTATGACGGGTTGAAAGAGCTGAATGTGATAGAGCAACTAAAAGAGCCTATGTCGGTGGAAATGCGTAGATTTCTCACTGAAAACGGCGATGACCGGTTAGAAAATATTCTTACACTGGCAGAGCGATTCCAAAATGCTCTCATGGAGTCTCAAGGAGCCAGAAAGAAGTTTTCGGATCAGGTGGCAAAGCAACCTGCTCGCTCCCAACCAGATCATCAAAGCAAAGGACCACACATCTCGCATAAACAGCACGCAAAACAAGATAACTACAAAGAGCAAAACAAGAAAAATGCTGCGGCACACCAGAGACAATGAGATAAATGGTGCAAGTACTGTCGCTTGAACAATCACAACACTAATGAGGGCAAGCGCAGACCTCCTCCCCAACATGCTGCCTGTCTGCAGACAAAATCGTCACTCCGGAAGGAGCAGAGGACCGGAAACGTTTCTCATCCTCCCATCATCGAATCAGTCCTCGTAAACAGACAATTTGTGGAGTGCCTTTATGACACAGGACGTGCTTTCGATGCGGTGGTCAGGGCATCTCTTGTCACCCCTGACCAGATAACAGAAGAGAGTGTCGACATCCAAGGTCCGACGAAGGATGTTGCACCCATGACACTGGCAATTGCACTTATCAGAGTGGAATCTCGTTACGTGACAGGAGAGATTCGTGCAGCTATAATGGAAGAACCAATCTACTCTTTCATCTTGGGATGTAGATATGTGTTCCTTGGAGAACCTACTCAACCTCTTGTCATAGCGGCCGTACAGACTAGAGGTTAGTCAAAAAAAGACACAGAGCAGGAACCTCCTACCAATATCCTCCCCGAGGAATTGAAGAGGGCCCAAATGGAAGATTCCTCACTGGCGCCCTGTTTTAAAAAATTACCTAGGACACACAACCCACCTACCAAGGGAGAGTTCTTTATGAAAAATGAATTGATGTATCGCCGAGCTGGAAACGAAGGACAGGAACACAACCAATTAGTAGTTCCTGCAACCTATAGGAGCCATGTGCTGGAGATGGGCCACTCTATCCAATTTAGTGGACACATGGGAATGAGCGCCACGACTCAAAGGATCGCCTGCCACTATTATTGACCAGGGATCACCGGCGACATTGAACGTTTCGTCAAGTCTTGTCCTCAGTGCCAGAAAGTTGCACCAAAACCCTGGACGGCACCCGCGACCCTTGGGGAGATGCCAATCTTAGGCACCCCATTTAAAAGAGTGGCCGTGGATATAATTGGACCTCTGCTGAGAACTAAGAAGAGGAACTCCCATATCCTTACCTTAGTGGACACCTGTTCCATGTGGGGCGAAGCCATAGCCATGCCAGCATGCGACTCAGTTCATGTAGCTGACGCTTTACTGAATATCTTTACTAGATTAGTCTTCCCGCATGAAATTCTCACAGACAACGGGTCACAATTTAGAGGCAAGTTGACAGAGGAGGTGCTTAGAATATTCAAGACTAGGCATATTCATACTTCGCCCTATCACCCCCAAAGTAACGGGCAAGTAGAGCGGTTTAACGGGACGCTCACCTCTATTCTTCGTAAGTTGGCACAGGAGAAGCCAGAAACTTGGGATCAGTATCTTCCTGCCGCATTATTTGCTTATAGGGAAGTACCGCATGCATCAACTGGAGTTCCTCCGGCCACATTACTCTTCGGAAGACCTATTAAAGGTCCATTAGAAGCGTTCCTAAGAACATGGACAGATACCAAGGCAGACGACACTGTCACATCAGCCTTCCAGTACGTCACAGACTTGAAACAACGTCTGAAGACTGGCTGGGAATTAGCCACAGCGAAAGTACGGGAGGCTAGGCGGAAACATGCCAAATATTACAATCGGAATGCGAGGGACCGAGAACTAGCAGTAGGAGAGAAGGTGCTACTTCTTCTGCCAAGTAGCAGTAATAAATTGCAGATTTGCTGGAGGGGACCCTACAAAGTGGTGGAAAAGATTTCTCGCACCAACTATAAAATCGCCGTGAACGGAAAGCAGAAAATTTACCACTTAAATCTGCTTAAGAAGTTTTTACGAGCGAGCCCCTGCTGAACCAGCGCACCTCATGACTATGGCCATTGCTATGCAAATGGAAGAAGAGCCATTATCATCCGTAGAGTACCCGGTGAGACAGGAGGAATCACATTTAGATGTGAAAATAAGCTCCACCTTAACGGAAGCCCAGCAAGAAAAAGTGAGGAGATTAATGGAAAACCACGCCGACTCTCTGACAGACAAACCGGGCCGGACAAACCTGATGGAGTTTGACATGGAAGTCACGGATCCTACGCCCGTCCGAATGAGAACCTATCCGATTCCGTATGCCAAGGCGACGGCATTAAAGCAAGAAATTGATTACTTACTTAAGGAAGGCATAATTTCGAAGTCGGAGTCCCCTTACAGTGCGGGAGTGGTGCTGTTACGCAAACCCAGTGGAGAACACCGCCTGTGCATCGACTACCGACAGCTGAATGCGTTAACACAGTTCCAGCCAGAACCGTTACCGGACCAGAACCAGCTATTTACTAAGCTGAGCAGGGCTCGCTATTTTTCAAAGATCGACCTCAGTAAAGGGTACTATCAAATACCGGCAAAAGCTGAGGTGAGGAACCTGTTAGCCTTCAGTACTCCAGATGGATACTTCGAGTTTAATGTGATGCCATTTGGACTAAACGATGCTCCTAGTGTCTTCACAAGGATTATGCGAAAGTTATTGGATCCTCTGAATCATCCCGCCATCAGCAATTTTATGGATGATATCCTAGTAGCTACTGAATCGTTTGAAGAACATATATCAGCGCTATCCTTGCTGTTTAACAGACTCAGAGAAGCGGGACTAACCGCCCGCCCAACCAAATGTCAAATTGGGTGTGAACAGCTAGAGTTCCTAGGACATACTATATCCCATGGGACCATGTTCCCCGAGACTCAAAACGTTGAGAAGCTGAGAAATGCACCGAGACCGTGCACAAAAACGGATGTCCGGTCATTTGTATCTCTCTGTGGATTCTACCAGAGATATATAAAGGATTTTAATAGCCTCTGTGTGCCGCTTACATCGCTAACCAGGAAAGGAAACCCAGATAAAGTGACATGGTCAGCAGAATGTGAACATGCATATGCACTCTTAAAAGAGAAACTCACCACAAAACCTATTTTACGGCTTCCGGATTTAACTAGAAAATTCATCTTGCGCACAGATGCCAGTAACATTGGAATCGGGGCTACATTACTACAGCCAGATGACAGGAGCCCACCAAATCTATTTCCGGTCGCAAACGCGAGTCGGAAGTTAAACCGAGCAGAACAAAACTATTCCACAATCGAAAAGGAATGTTTGTCCCTCGTCTGGGGAATACAAAAATTTCAAGCATACATGTACGGAAGGAAATTTACAATCCAGAGTGATCACTAACCTCTGACCTTCCTCGCCAATTCAAAGAATTTGAATGCTAGACTGATGAGGTGGTCGCTTGTTCTACAACCTTACACGTTCCAAGTGGACTATATTCAAGGAAAACATAACGTAGGAGCGGATTTTTTAAGCCGTCATCCTATGAGGCAGGACGGAGAGCACAGACAAGTAGAGGAAAGGGTGAAAACCGGAGAGAAAAACGAAGATGGGGAAAAGGATTAAGGAATACCGAGCAAGAAGGCTAAGCTCTCCTGAGTACGATTGACATCACACTTGAGGAGGGGCTATTGTGATAAACGAGCGCAAAGGCCTTATTGCTCTATCTTTTTTTACATCTTTCGTATTGTATTTTCTCCGACATTTGCTTTTTCATCCAACATTTGCGATCCACATTTGCTATTTCATCGTTGTGATTAGAGAACCACATTTGTTCTTTCATCGAGGGAAATAAAAGACCTTTGATTGAGTCCCCATGCCTGACATTATCGTTTGAAGCCCACATTGCATCGTGATAAATCTGGTGAAAAGCCATCTGGTCATCCTAATCAGACATCTGGGCATAATGTAATTTCTGTGACACCACATTGGACGCCCAGCTTGGCCAGGGGAAAAAGCCGGGTCACCACATTGGACGCCCAGCTTGGCCAGATGAAAACGTCTCATGCTGTAATGGTGTTATCTTTGGTCGGCCACTGTTCAGACAAGCGTTGGGTTACCACACTGGACGCCCAGCTTGGCCAGGTGACTTCCAGAAATATATAATACCGCATAATCTACTATAGTGAAGCAGTTCAGTTTTTATATTGTGAGGCAGAGATGCAATCCCAAAAACGCCTAGCCTAATACACGTGTTTATTCAGAGTGGATATAATTCAGTTCTGTGATGAATTGTGTTCTTAAAGGATTTTGCGAAGGGAAAAGAAGGTTAGTAGATCTTATACAGATTATTAATACATTTTCTTAATTTTTGTTTATTTTAACCTCACAGCTAAAATGTGCGAAAGATAAAGTTTCAAATAATTCTTGGCATAACTGATTAATAAAATCAGAAAATTTTCCTAGAAGATGATAGGATGATAGGAGGTAATTAATAGTTCATACTTCACCTTCATCATCATCACAGTCTCCCATGCGCACACACTCTCATGCACAAGATATTTAACATCATTTGAATTGAACTCAGAGAGAGAGATGAATCATGAGCAGTAGTTTAAATGTAAGTCAACCAGTGATGTTCAATGTGAAAAACTTACGGAGACTTTTGTGTGTCTTCAGTTCATCAGAAGTCTGAGTCTACACGCAACGTGTCTGACGTCTAACCAAAAATAAGTTATCAAAAACGGACATTTGGCTAGCAGAATTTGCCATAGGACATCTTTCATTCCTCACTTAAAAAGGAATATTGTCTCACCCACAAGTCAGAAGGTGGACGCAGCATTTTTCGTCACCACATACTGCTGGCTCACATGTTCAATACAGAGTTATCACAAGTTCAATACATCGTTATCACAAGTTCAATACAAAGTCATCATAAATTCAAATCACTCGAAAGATCATTATTATCTGAAGTCAAGCAAAAGAGCTCAAAAGAGGAATCGCATATTTATACCAAGTGCAACACACTCTTAAACGCATTCTATGAAGCAGACTCTAAAGTATATGAATCACTACATACGCAAGATTATGAGTCTACATGTCACTAACATTTCGTGAAGATATCCAGTCTGGCCAGTACCCTCGGGAGATTAGACAACAGACCTTTTGTTCATATGACAACTATTAACTGTTGATCCACACTACAGAGATATACTCAAACAGTGAAGGAATATACATAGATATCTCGTCAGCGTTCTCCGTACGACAACAGTATTCATCAGAACGTCCTCGGCTTAGAGATACCCAACTCGACATAACGTATAACAACTTGGGACAGTGTATGCATACATGTGAATCGTCATATCAATGCGAAACATTTAGAGACACATGGACTGTGTAGATTACTCACCATTTTGGTAACACGTATTATTCACATCATCATTTCACTTTACACCAGTTCATTCTTAATTAACTATTACTTAATTAACTGCAATTTTATTATCTCATCTGTGTGTTTTGTGTGAATCGTCTTTCACCATCATCACGTTCTAACCATTACTAACCCTATATGTGTGGATATTTCATTAATAAACCCAACAATCGTTTGATCATTATCTAGTTGGTTAATGTATCACTCGTGCTGTCGGTGTTACATATTCACCTATAGGAACCTTTCTCTACTCAGATGAGGTTGGGGGCTTTTTCTTTACGGGATCTAAGGGCAGAAGCTAAGGTCGTGGGGAAACAGAACTCTTGCCATAATTAATTAGAAAACACTGTCTAGTGGAAAGCATTCGCATTCCTGTCTTCTCGTCCCTATCTTGAATAGGTCTTTATTCTTTCTTAACGAGCCAATTTCTAGAGACCTTATATCTAATATCTCATAGACTATTCCTGGCAAAAACTACTGTCGTAGTTGCCCCATTGACTTACCACACGACAGTCATGACCTCTGTCTTCTTTAGGTTGATATTCAGTCCCACCTGCTGGCTATTCTTATTATGTTTATCCGTTTTTTCCTGGATGTGTTGATGTGAATGTGCCAGTAGTGCAAAGTCATCTGCATATTCCAGATGAATGCTATGGACCCCTTTAATTATCTGATGAAGGCTATGGACCCCTATTAATTGTCAGATGAAGGCTATGGACCCCTTCTTAGAAAAAAAATTTGCGTAAAAGCATAATTGTACATTTTAGATTTTAGTATATGTACACGGAACTCCTAGAATCCATTCACGTAAACCCAGAGTCGTGGACAGCAGGTTAAGAAATCCTGGTTTAGAGGATTAGAAACATGAAAATGATAAAGTTTGCATTGACACTAAAACAGGAACATAGAAATAAAAAGCATAGGTACAGGGCAGACCTCAGACTCCCACAGACACATGCACACGCTCGCACACACAGACCAATATAGATAAAGCTAAATACATACCAAAGAGCCACTTAAATTCCATCTGCGCCAAGCACGTGTTTGTAAAAAACACGATGGAGATGAAGAAGACATTAGCAACAATTTTACGTTGACGTTTTCTGTTTCTGCTGTTCTTACAGTCCATCCTGCATATTCTGAAGTGATACATTCACTCACATTTATATTGTATCCATAGGAAAGAAAACTGCTGCATTAATCGAGTAATCCATCTAAAAACACTCACGCGACGCTGCACAATGTAAATCGTTTGATACCACAGATATCAACTGATGGTCAAACTGAGGCGCACTTGAAATCCTGCTGTAAAACAGGTCACTTCATGAAATATTTCGTCTATATTCCAACATGAAAGTCACGCAGAAAATATAACAGTCGTCTCTTGATGTTCACAGAATAAACAGTACTTCATAAAATATCTGGTCATAAGCACACATTGCTGACAAATATTTTTATAAACAAAGGTATGATTGATGTCAAAGCTGTGGCACACAGTGGTATCCAATACCACTAGATGAACAATAACCGTATTAACTAGATTCCCTTTGATATCCCAGCTCTTTGATATATTTGAATTTCGCATCAGCTGATGAAATCACCGATAAAACGTGTAATAAACATCGTTATAAATTGGGTTAGGAAGATTACAATTAGCACCTTGTCCTAATGGTTCTAAAACTACAATGTTCGGTATATTTCCAGTCGGGGGAAAAAGGACTTTGCTCTCTATGCAGTAGAAATTTAACTTGTCAGCTGAAATGAGTCTGGTTTCAAAGTGCGAATATTTAAAAAAAGATGTCAGACACTGAGTTTGTACGTGGTTTCTGTAAACAATGTGACCGGTTATTCTCTGGAGGATGTCAGCAGAACTTGGAAGAGTCTTGATGAGTGATCTTCTGTGAACAAGAGTAAAAAATTATATCAGTACTAGAAAATGTCACGAATTATATTGTAAGGACAGATAGGAAGATAAACGAAACATTTAAGGGGAAACACAGAAATTAAATTAAGACACTATTACAAAAGGATGGAACTATGATTCTAATGAGGTCTAACCGTAGCCGCATTACAAATGCAAATGAAGAGGTTAGAGTGAAAAATGTTATGTTGATAATATACTTGTATTTGGGAGTGTTTTGCATATAATTACTTCTTGCGTAATTAATGAACTTAATTAGGCATTAGTGCTAAACACCTTATCCCTTTTTAATGATGTCTTTTTGTTTTACAATCATTAACGAATATCATTCTTCACATTGTCCGTTGTGTTAAAATATCTACCAGATATTGTCTTTTCGCACCTATTGTCTTTTCACACTTGTCGGATAGAGACTTCTTCAGTTGTCTTCTTCGTTCATTTAGAAGTAAAAATTGATCCTGGATCCTTCAGTAGATTTCTCTTCTGGCTGTATAAAATGGAAGCAAATACTGGAAAGGTAAGCCTCAGAGAATGTGTTGATTATGAACTAAACAGGTTAACCGGATAAAACGTTACAGTGCATAGCAGAAAACTGTCAGTAACTCAAAATGTTGCATCTATATGGCATCGTCGGGTCTCTGTATATATATACACGCGCTCATGTATATCATTATTTTCCTATGTCATTATTATCTGATATTAATTTTTAACAAGGAAAATTATATGGAAATCTTTTGCTGGATTCGTGAAAAAGTCCGTGGTTGCAAGATGGCGTTAAGCAAAACTAAAGATTCATGGCCAAATGGAGGACAGGTTTTGCTTCCCCTCTTAACATGCTTTTGAACCATGTTTTCGTGACTTGTCCTATGTTTCCACAGATGCCGAATTTCATGATTCTACACGCTTGCATTAGACTTGGTGTTCCATCAGCCCAAATAATTTTGTTGTCATTAGGTGCCGCTTTCATTATCCCTCCCTCTCTTCCTTCCCTGTTACAGAATGACCTCGAAACTTTTCATTTCTTATGCCATCCCGTAATTTATTTTGTGCTCTTCACGTTAGATTTTCCTACCTCTGAAAATATTTAGTATTTTCGAGTCATTGTTTACACTTCTTCCTGTAGTAATTCGTCATGTCTGTTTACCTGATCATCCCTGCTGAGACAGGTGATGTAATATTGATAGACAGTCATGTTGGTAACATTTTCGTGTACCAGACATTGGGCGCCGGATTAACACGAAGATCGCCCCGCGAGCTTGGTTGGCGCTGATATGGCTGTTGTAAGCTCCTAATTTCTCTCGTGGAGAGAACCCAGTCCATATGGTCACACAATGAATGTTTGCCTGCACAGGTACAGGGCAATACATTATCCAGGTGGTGACCTATAACAGACACGCACCTGAGACGACAGACATGTTGTATTGCTTCCGGGAAGATATGATCAGTAATAAATTTAGGAAAGTTGCGAGTTGTAAATGTGAAAATCCTAGACGGAAAATCACACTACCATACATGGAGAGTGACCGTTTGAATTTCTCAAACGTCACACAGAAAATTCCATGAGGAATGTTATCATAACACGCAGGATTAAATACAATTGGCTGAGCACTTCTAGATGTTATAAACAACACTTAATGATTGGAGCCTGGTCAGACAGTAAAAACCACGTGCGTAGGATGAAAGTTGCAATATAATCTGACACTTTCGCCTGTTTAGAGTACTGTAAAACCCACCTCGTCAAGAGCCAGCTAGCCAGAGTAAGGAATAGGATCAGAATGCAATTTATCGGACCGGACCTTGTTTGAGCATCTTGTGGAAATATATCCCAGGAAAACTCTACCTATATTAACACGGAAAGCCAGAATCCTAGGAATCTGAACACAAAAGTCGGAGTGGGAGCATGTGTAAAGTAATACCGCAGAGTGCGCGTAAGAGGCAAGTTGCTGTAACTATTTCTCTGAGCCAGGAGTCAGTATTCCTAATGAGATTTTATAGTGAGGTGTACATTTTAAAATTCTATATTTTGCATTTATTAACATGTGAAAATTGCTAATGGATGTACAAGTCACCTGAGGCTGGCAACCTCAACATATAGAATTATGGTTTCATGAATGTCGTGAGTTTTAGATAGGCCTTTTTGTTATGGTCCCAATCGAGCCTAGGTGAGATGGTGAAATCTATCTGAGAGAAAGGTGTGAGAAATAGTCCTGTTTACGAGGAGTACAGGTGTAGGAGAAAAAAATACTGTCTTGGATTTAATAATAGTTTCAATCCAACCTATCTAGTACGACACACTTACTGGAGACGTATTTTCTCACTAGATATTGATTGATTACACTATCCACTCGTACGGTACACACACAAACAATTTTTGTGACATAAATACGTACATACGTAGAAACGAACAGGTAAACGATGAGGGGTCACAAATAAATATATATATCAGGGGAGGGTTTTGACCGACACAAATAGTTTTAAGGGTTTTGTATAGGTTTATTATGTCTTTAAAAGAAAAAAATAGGTTACAACAGTTAATACATCGTTATCATGTCATCAGGTGAAATAATAGTTACATAAAGGGAAAATAAATAAACAATATATATTCTCATAGACCTTCCCTCTGGAACATGGAAAAACTAGGAAAAAAGGATCCCACCCGAGGTTGTTTACTCAACAGATCAAACAAAGGATTGACAATGGGAGTGGGGTTAGTCGGGACGGGTAACCGGTATGTCCTTAGTTTAACTGTCCAGTGGGCCTTCGGACTTAGGAGAGATAGATATAAGAAGGTGTTATATTAGTAGTAAACTTAAGTAAACTAAATTCTTTCGTTCCGTTTTTCCACTCTCAACATTCATGCAGTGAGCGCTCACAACAGTCAAACTTACCCTCTGCCGACACTGCATACGTCCAAAGAATTTATCAAACACAAATGTATTAAAGACTATTATATGTCCTGTGAATTTTTGTCCCGTCCAGCCCCAGAAATCACCGTATAGGCACTGCTATTTTCTCTCGGAGTTTCGCTGGATGAGTGAGTTGATTTATAATTTTTCTGTCGGGGTCTTCTTCGTCGGATTGCAGGTATTTAAATTGGGAATAAGTTTGTTTTCTAGGATTCTGTCGTAATGACTGGGAAATATCTCAAACAGCGGAATGGTACTCCCAGGCTGTTCTTGGAAAAGAAATAGCCGAACATGTTCTCTGTAGAAGTTGGTGGTAGGAACACAGTTTACTGTCATATGGGTTTAATTAAATAAATTTGAACTGTAAGTTCTGCCTCCTCAGGCCAGGGAACTTTATAGAATTAATTTATAGAAATCTGCTGGAATTGTCCGTTCCAGTTAACCGTTAACACAAGTAAACAATTGACCGTTCTGGTTATTTAACCGCTCTCATGGGTTTAAACGGTGGACCTATAAGTGTCTCCAACAATCAGATTATGGTATAGTCAATGTTATTATGTTTGGAACATATACTTTGGGATGCCATAAGCCATCTGAACATGACTCTCTATATAATAAAACCGTTGGATCGCAAGGTCTGATCACCTGTATAAAGAGAATATATAAAACAGGTAATTCTACTATAATTATTTCTAACACCCGCGTTATTCGGTAAGACCTGTAAAATCACTCTGGTATTAATTATTTATATTAAAGAAATTTCACAAGTGACTAGCCAATGTATCGATTTAATTACCACTAGCTATGAACAGTTAATTACTTAAAATTTACGCAAAGATGAAATAGAAATATAAGGTTAAAAAAACCACTTCGCTCGCCTAGCGTTTAAGATTATGTTGCACATCTATTATCTCGGGAAATAACGGATAGTTATATTATTCAATTTACATCTGGAAAACTTTGCTTATGAATTTATTTAATATGTTTAAATTAATCACAAAATCCAGTGAAATAAATGAAGAAACTAAACGACTCAATCACTCAAGACTAATATATTTTACCGTAGCACAGAATGAATTAGACTCCAATATAGAAGAAAATCCAAAAGAAATCTAGTTAGATTCTACTTTAAGCTAGTACTCCTTCCAATCTCTGGGCAACGAATGATAAACTGCATTTTCGGCGATGCCAATATATAGTTAATGACATGAAAAGTAATAGCGACATGCGAAGATTCACGCCTTATCTGAAATCAGGGAACTTTTCAGTTTTGCCGCTAGACTTTCTCCGTCTCTCCTTCGTTCGATTTCCCCCTGTATCTCTCGGTCCGGCAGAAATATGAACGCGTAAACCGTAGGTGTGAAAAACTGCTTCGTTCTTCTGGGACCACCACAGTCTTTTGATACTGACCGCGTGCCGTCTCCTCTTGGCAACGTCTTCTTGAATGGGGTGGCAGAAAAAGAACTAGAAAATGCTTGATGCTCATAGCTCTAGAGATAACCCGTAGGCGTGGCTAAACTAAAATTAAAGACAAAGCGATACTCCTGGATCCTCATGATAGCTGTTTACATATTAATTATCCAGCGTGGGGAAAAATCCACGTGGAAATATGTTGCGATTTAACTACACACAAATTCAGGGGCCTCGATGCTATTCAAGGGTACTCTTGTTATCATCCGTCAATTCAGGGACGGCTGAATTTCATCCTATCCGTCACAATGAACCACCACTGCAAGAGGTGGTGACTGTTTTATGCAGGTTTCTCATATAGAACCAAAAGCAGACGTAGTCCCAAGAACCATATGGAGCAGGGAGTGGATGATGATAGAACTGATGTACATACTTATTATATTATTCACCTTTTCAACCAGTGCAAATGTAAAAATATTCAGTATAAATGTAATGAATGTTTTCCGCTCACTGAGAATTAATGCTCAGAGAGGGTAAAGTTCTGAGGTAGATGGGATGATGGAATGAAAAAAAAAGGGGGGGGGGGCACATGATTGTGTGTCAGGAAACCCAATACTCAGAAGGGTTTTTGTTTCTCTTCTTTCATAATACTAGTCGGTGGTACCAGTTGTGGGTGCTATTTCTGGAACAAAGTGTGTGGTATAAGTGCCTGCTGTCAACGCTAGACACCATCATCAGATGAGTCTTGAAGACGCTGGACCAGCTTCGTGATTATTCACTGATATTTCATGAAACCTCCAGGCTTGACCAGGGACGAGAGTGCACCAGACTATAACCTGCAAAGAACCAAACATCGGCTGGAGCAGAAACCAACAAACTTACTGGCAGCTAAGTACGAACATAAAAGCTGTCATGTTAACTTTCAGACAGCTCTCTTGTAACGACTGTTGTTTGTTTCTGTTTGTAGTGGGTCTATTAATTTGAGTACATCGTACTGACAACACGAATGCATAAGGGCATTGTCACCACAGGACGTGAAAACTGGCAGAAGAACAAAAGTCGCCTGGTAATGGGTCCACGATACACGTCGTACAATATTTATTTAGTTCTTCACAAAATTCAAGCAATGGCAAAAAATGGAGAATCTTGAACATCTGTCTCCTCAAATAAATGCATGGTTAGTCCATAAGTATGAAAGCATGCATGTTGATATATCATAAATATATTCGTCTCATCTATTCAGTTCTGGCCGTTGTACTAGTAGGTGCGTTTAAAACCACGGACACCCAAGTAATGCGAACCCGAAAACGTGAATTTATATTTCTTGAATAAAATACTTCTCTATAAGGTGCGGAACTTTTTCATAAGTTCGGGACAATCTTAACGATCGTTGAAAACAAGTGGCGGCCTTCGAAAATATATTAATGCCACATAAAGGTACCAAATTCCTCCACAACTCCGGGAGCTCAAAAAATACGTCTTGCTTGGACGAATGAAGTATACGAAAGGCCCAGAATATTAGCCGTTAGAATAAATTAGCGCTACCGCGTTACGTCATAGACAACCGGTAACGTATCAAAGTATACGTGTTCAATACAAGTTAAAGATCGTACACAACATGCATTACCACAAATTGACATATTAACTTTATTCCTTAACATCCCTCAATATCCATAAAATCACTCTGTGATAACCTTTTTTTAAAAGAATTTTTCATTTTACGCTGTTAAATATAATTGATTATTAAATTTGTTATTTGTATACACATTTATAGTTGATTTAATCCTTTTGAGTGAACTGCACCTATATGTCTCAGTCACTTTAAATAAACTTAAAACAGCTACGAAATTAAATTAAATCATTTGGGGGCTTGAACGACCTAAATCATACAATATATATCTTCAAAAAAGTTGTCGGGCAGATAATAAGTTAACTGTGCTAAGACACACTCAACATTGTTCTTGATTTCTGAATATCTTATTAACACTCCCTCAAGGTAGAAGCATCATCATCCTTCTATTTGCATCTCTGCCAAGAGTAATCTTGTGCGAAGGTAGATACCTTTGAAGACCCACATTAGATACTTTAAGTTTTGGCGATTGCTGGACAATTACTGCAGAACAAAGGGGAGGCAATCCACACACTTCCCCCCGATTTTACTTAGCAGCATTACTTTAAGAGCGAGTGTAATTCCCGAGGTCTCTGATAAGTTAACAAAAGAATAGGTCTACTGGTTCCCTAGGTAACGTCGTAAAAGGCGAATAATTAGAGGTTGCGTTAGATGCTGGCAACCTCATCTTGTTTAACAAATTGCTACACAAACTGCCTCGTCCTATTATTATTTCGTTTACTTATTCTTTCCTCACTTCTCTCGGTCGGTACATACTACATCATCTCCTTTTTCTTCTCATCCGATCATTATCTTCCTTTTACTCCTTCATCTAGCGATAATATGTGACCATTATAGGTCACTTCCACACGATTAAGCTTAGTACTCGAGTAGCCAGACGGAACAATAAGATTAATTCAACATTTCGTCTGCCGTTTTATTGTTTTTATAGACGGGCTACTGATATATAAGCAGGTATTCTGCTTCCGCTGTCATAAGGTCTGACCGCTATAAAATATAAATTTATTAGCCACAAAGAACTATTTATAAGGACAACAATTAATCCCCATATATATATATATATATATATATATATATATATATATATATATATATATATATATATATATATATATATATATATATATATATATCCACATCAATGAGTTTCACACAATGTAACACAAGTAGTGGTGAGCATAGGAATCAAGAAAAGTATAACAGTCCTCGTCTTAAGGTCGGCCAATTCGTTAACCCGTCAATACTCCAGGAATTGAGTCACAGTTAATAATTTCCATCTCCCTGTAACTTATCCAGGTATAAGGACAAGACAGGAAATCTGGTGAATGGAAAATATTTTTCTTCTGCACAGTCTTTTGGAATCCGCTGGGTGGCTGAATGGCAGATATGCTAATAATCCACAGTAGAATTGGTGTGGGGATTCGGTGGTTCACTGTCCCTAACTCTTTGCAATTAAAATTAGCCTCTAGTGTCGTAGAAGACGTAGCGTAGCCGTGTTTACGAGGATGTGTTGACTTTTAGGAAAGCAAAGACAATGGCCACCGGTGGGTGGCTAGCGTTAGCTGTAAGTGCCAGTGGACCACACAAGTATGCACACTGCTTGGGAGGGTGGACTGGTAATAGTTGGCTCTGTTAATGCAGACACAGCAATGAAATCCACTCACTCCTAGATGCGTTGCAAAATAATTAAGCTTGGTGTTACAATGCTTGGTGGGTTTAGATGTTATGAATGTTGGTGTTGTATATAATTTGTAACTGAGTGAGGTCATGCTGTGAAGGCCCCTGAGTCTAACAATTTATGAGGTGTGTTCTCAGGGAACCTTTCTGCTACCACACTAAGATCTCACTCAGAGTTATATTTTATATTTATATAAATGATGACTACGTCTAAAATGTCTAGGGTAATGTAAGTGTGGTTTGATGGTAACCCAATACACACACACAGACACACAGACAGACACACACACACACAGACACACAGACAGACACACACACACACACACACAGACACACACACACAGATATTAAATTCTATGATCAACTCAACTAACACAGTGTTTTAGGTTTGGTATTTAACAAATCTTTTTACAATTTATTTAGTCCTGAATATAATATTATTTTGGTCAGGACTATCAAAATCAAAAGAAATCAATATATATATATATATATATATATATATATATATATATATATATATATATATATATATATATATATATATATATATATATATATATGTGTGTGTGTGTATGTGTATGTGTATGTGTATGTGTATGTGTATGTATATGTATATATATATATATATATATATATATATATATATATATATATATATATATATATATATATATATATATATATATGACAGTGGGGGTCCTTACTAGTTGATAGCTAGGTGACTGAGGCAGGCCTAGTTATCGATCATTCACTTTTCTTTCTTCCTCCAGGTGAGACTATTTCTCTTACTTGCCCCCTTGTTCCGCCAGAGATGGTAGTTCCTGGATGAAATTTGGTTCGACCTTTAATTCCAGTATCCGTTCTTCCCTCCTTGGTGGTCAACAGCGATTCCCTCGTACTAGTGGTGTTGGGTGTAAATTATTTATAATGGCCTTGCATTCAGACTTCTACTTCTCTCTCTCTTATATATAAAGGCTATCGAAATAGTTGTTACGGTATATGATATTAACGCCGTCTGCTAAAGGTTACCAGACGTGCAATTGTAAAGGTTAAGACATTTAATATATTGCGATAGATGTTTCAATTACTGAACGCTTCATACACGATCGATTATGACGTGTATAGCGTTGTTTAGGACACAGTCGGTAACTAAGAAACGCTACCCTTTTTTACATTGACCGTCAAGCTGTTAAGACGCGTCTGACTTTCCTTCCAATGTTGAGCATGGTATTGCCATACAGATATATTTTATGCAAGTACGGACATGGGTCAGTCCATTGCTATTACGAAGATTTGAAATGATTAAAGGTCAGTACGAAAGTGAAAATTAAGGAAGGATGAATTACAGTCCATAGTATTTGATTTTACCAGACTCATAGACTCACTGTCGGCCGTTGGAAAACCCCAACCGCGCGTGCATACAGCTATGACAATCTGCATACAGTAATTTGATTATTGGACAAGGACTGATAGGATATCTACATATCTATGCCATATATTTTCAAGTTATAATATGTACCTTTGTGATCAACATGCATGAATCGTCTTGACGTGTAAACTGTATTAAATATTTGTGGACTCTATGAACCGACTTGTCACATCAATCGTATTCCAAGGTTCAATTATTGTTCAGAATCTTCCACCCCTGCATTCGCGTAATCTTACATAGAAGGCACGATACACGATCACTCAAGAATATCAAGAAGATAAAACAATGGCCAGACATTTATAACTGTTTTATTAATATCACATGGAACATTGTTCAGAGCTAACCAAACCACGCCTTGCAACAGATCCACTTGCAACAATAGTAAAGTGCAACATAATGGGTTTATTTACATATTCCATGGAGGTACAATTCATCAGCAAAAATTCTCCCTTGCAACTTTCTTATTGCCTTCTACAGCCTATTAACTTAATGCAAAGTATTCGTACACTTGTATAATGTCTCAGTTTCAATACCTGACAGCTAATCCCATTATCTGCATCAATGATAATCTTTGGTCTTACTTCAAAGTCTCTGCTTCTTTACCTGACAGCGCACCCTGGTTATCATTCATATAACCATTATCCTCGGTTTTACTCTCTTTAGTCATGCTTCTGTGTCTCAACTACAATATTCTTTCTTGCTGATTTACCTTGTGATGTGGGCAACATTACCCTCTGAAAAAGTTGCTGAAAGTCTAAAAAATAGTTCAAAGTTCATCTTACCGTTATATACCTATCACTGTCCTACTAGCACCACCTAAGAGCTAATCCTACGTTTGATAGCACAAATTATCAATCAAATCTAAATGTTCTCCTGAATTCCTATTACTACCTTTCTATATCTAGCTATTTCTGTAGACCTTCTGCAAACCGCAGGTTTCACATTTCTTGAGAGCCCAGCAAAACTTGACTTGCTCTGTTAAGGTTTCTGGTGGGACTAATCTCTTTTCGTCCTTCAAATCGTCAACCCGTCATCCATTTCTTTGTTTTCCAATCCATGCGATTGGTCCATAGTTTTACTCACTCACCTAACGCCACCTACACGCTTAATTCTATGCTGTCAAACTCCGTGAACTGTGCTACATAACTGTTTACATTTCGCTCACTTTTCACGTGCGGTTTATTCTACTCTGCATTCTCTTAACTGTAAAGGGGCTAATAATATTGTTATTCCCCTTAGTACTTTTTACCTTAGTTTCATTTTTCCTTCTATGTCTTTACTAAAACTAGTATGATATGCAAATTTGGTAACCTCTAATGATATATACTTAGATTACTTTAAAGTCTAAAAAGGTTCCCTCCCTTACAAAAAACACTACATTTTCATTCTTTTATCTCCCATGTTAAGAACGAATAGCCTATCACTTAAATTATTCTGATTTTCTAACCCATTTTTATATACTCTTTCATCTTGTTAACCCCAAATAACTGTTCGACTGCCTTAAACCTACAGTGTATTTTACACTGTACACCCACACGGTGACATACGTCCCGGGGCCGTTCAAATGTATCCCGCAGGGAAACATTTGTGTTCTATCAAAAAAAACTATTATCTATTTACCCCACTAACATCTCTAATACTATTACCATAGACGACTCGAAATACAAGCAAATTAAATCGTAATAGTGAGACTACATTATAAACCTAATATCAATGCTACAACTAGAGCATCTCATTAATTACTACTTCAACATAAAATCATTACATGAATATATAAAAGGCATAAATGAACATTGTATTTACTTAATTCATTACCATCATCTCTCAAACAAGTAGTACCCAATAATGCAACCAAGTTTTATCCCTTGTATCTCTACATAACCAGTGCTATAAAAGATATATATATATATATAGGGACGTTCCTCCTCAGTGTAATATTTGCTTAAGTCCATGAGTAAGACTCCATATGACTAAGTCTGGATCATTTCTCATCTCTGTTCTCTTTTTTTTTTCTAGTCCTGAACACCTCTATGCCTGAGATAGGTACATTATACCAATTAACATGCACTTAAGGTACTATACATTTTTTTTAACCAATGTCAGTGTTGATCATGTAGTATGCCATATCTTGTACCTTGGGAAGAAGTCTATTAAGTTTCCCAAGACTATGTGTAGTTATTGTAGTTTGTCACACTCTTAAGATTATATATGTCTATTCTAGCATCTCATTAACATCGTATTGGAAAAACAAGTAAACATTGTACTTAATACTTCTCAAACATTATCATTATACATTCTATTTATATACATATATATAGGGGCGACATGGTACTGCCTCTGGAAGCAGAGGTTTGTCAGTCCGTAATATGTCTTGTATATCTGCCGTCAATGTCAGTATTCATTGCAACGGTCAGATAGGCAGAGTAGTAGAAATATAATATATAGCGTCACCAAGCATGCATTTCTAAACATCCCCAAAGTGACAGCAAGAAATGTGTTACTACGTCAGGATGTGATGTGCTCGGCTGATTCTAGCCTTGGATGCATCAGTCGAGTTACCAGTCATGTATGCAACTAATCACGCGAAATCCTACCATCTGTCTTGGGGCAATAGCGAAAGATTTATGTCACTATTGTCAGAACAGGATGTGCTCGGCTGATTCTAGCCTTTGATGCATCTGTCGAAACCGTAAGCTCAGTCTGTTACTATATACATGTACCCCTGTATGTCGGAGGTAACCAAAATATTCAATACCAAAATGCCTCAACTCAATGCGGACATGACCATGTAAGGATCATCTGTGTTGTATCTTACCCAACCAGTAATCAATACCAATTGTGGAGACATCTCATTTCGAAGTCACCTGTATAAACACTGTCACATGGAATAAGGCCCTTTATCTACCGTCTAATGTGCGCAGCGCTGAGGGAGTAGTTTTTTTCTTCTTTCACTACTGCAACACCCTGGATTGGTCTGTGACATCTGTCTTCTTACATCTTTCCTTCTTTTAACCGGTCCTAAACAAAATATATCTGAAATACATACCCATTATAAGTCAACCATGCACATTGTTCTATATAAGCTAATTAACAGTGTTGATCTGTTATGGCAAGCCTTGTCCTATGCAGAATCTTGTTATTGTCTTTCTAGAAATCTGTGTCTTTTCTAATCTTGGTATAAACTAGTTTGATCAGTTATAACGGTCTGTTTCTAAGCTTTCTTTATCACTGGAATATGTCATGTGATTAGTCAAACTTTATCCTTCATCTCTATATGATCAATGTACTTTCATAAGTTAATGCACTACACAGTTACGTTTCTTTGCAAAGTTCTACGCTTCTGTTCACAACGTTAGTGTATTTTGTAAATGTCTAAGTGTATTTCGAACTATCACTAACCACTATTTTGAGCATTAATAGATCTGATTAGCTAACTAATCGTTGGATACCGTTGATAGAGGTACCGTGATTAAGCACTATAGCTGGGGAAGTGCTGTGAATTAGTACTATATGCTGGGGAAGTACTTTACGGCGATTACACTGTTTGTATGAGTTTGGAGATCTCTTTTGCAAGCTCCATCAGTGTAAATTTCTCTACTGTAGAGACGACTGTCGTACTGATGAAGTTGATATCAGTTGTGATGGTATTTATAGTCGCTCTGCAGGAGGATGAGGACGAACGAATTTCTGTTGTTGTTGTCAGTATGACAATAGCTTGTTTACTTGATGTTTACATTCTGAGTTTGGTGTTGGTAAAGTCGTCCATTCTTTCAATGTTATTTTCTTTGCTTTATGTTGATAAGTCTGACTGTATAGGAACTATCATCTTGTCAGCAATATTGTTGCTAAAGTTTATAAGCTGTGCTGTAGGTCTTTGATGATGATAAGTTTTGTTGTTTCTCTGTGGTTGTAAGGATATCTCATCTTCATCATCCCAACTGTAGTATATAAGCTGGGGTTAGCTTGGCTAGTGGTTGTGGTTGTTGACTCATTCTTCCTTCTGTACGGCTCCGGTTCTGCTGCATAGTTCCATCTTGTTGCTTGTATGTCACTTGTCATCACCTGTTCGCTTCACATGATCACTGGGGATGCGACAGGTGTCACAGGGAATATGTTATGGCTGACGTAGGGATAGGGAATGATGGGTGTGACCATGTGACTAACATTGCGAACACTGATGTAGTGCATCTAGTTTCTCATGTGCTTCTTGCTTCCTTATTTCTTCTGTAAGGCTTCGACTCCGCTGTAGTATGTCATTTCCCGTTGACTGCAAAGGTCTCCCATCTTCAATGTCCCGACTTGATCGTCTAGGCTGATGTCAACTTGTGGCTGGTAGTCATGGTTGGCTTCTGTTTCCTTCTGTAAAGTTCCAATTCGGCTGATACTTCTGAAGGTGTGAGTGATCGTCTTCTGTCATCACATGTTTGCTTCACATGATCACTGGGGTTGCAACAGGTGTTGCAGGGAGTATGTTGGGGTTAACGAAGGAATAGGGAATGATGGTTGTGACCATGTGACTAACATTGCGAACACTGATGTGTTGTCTTCGTGTAGTGCGGCTAGACTCCTGGTGTGATTCTTGCTTCAGTATTTCGTCTGTAAGGCTTGGACTCCGCTGTACTGTTTCTTCTTGTTGATTGTAAAAGTCTATTATCTTCCATGTCCCGTCTTGATCATATAAGCTAGGATTAACTTGTAGCTGATAGTTGTAGTTGATACTTTATTTCGTTCCATAATTGCTGTCTTCTTGTGGTGCTTCATCAAAAATCTAAGTCTGTAGTATTTCTGCCGTCGTCACCACGACTTTTCACAAAAATTTTCTTGCCGTGCTACCGCGGCCTCAAATGTACGTCTTACATCTCCTTTACTCGACTCCCCTACTGCAATGCCCTATTGGTCAGGTATACTCAGTTCTCTCTTGTGTGCGGTATAGACCAATTATACTTAGGCTTCTCAAGACTAAGTTGCCGCCGCCATATTGTTTATTTATAGTGCTATGATTCTCCTCATATAGCCTCTATCTCTCCCTATTTCCTCACTACTTCATCTCCAAAATTTCTTCCGTCGTCACCACGACTTTTCAATATAATTTTTCCCTTCTCGCACTCCCTGAGTTCCTCTCAGGTTCTATGTCGCTACCGCGACCTCTAATTATACTCCTATTTCTCTCCTCCTCGAAGTCAAACTCTCCCTATAGCTCAAGAGTGGTGCTATTGAGAAAGCCGAGTGGTGAACACAGGTTATGTATTGACTACCGGAAGCTTAATGCGATCACAGAATCTCAGGTGTACCCATTACCTGACCCCAACCAGCTGTTCTCTACACTGAGTAAGGCTAGGTATTTATCGAAGGTAGATCTAAGCAAGGGATACTACCAAATACCAGTGAAACCAGAAGTTAGGAAAATGCTGGCATTTAGTACATCAGACGGACACTACGAGTTTAATATACTACCTTTTGGGCTGAAAAATGCTCCCAGTATCTTTTCAAGAATGATGAGGAAATTATTGGAACCTCTACAAAATCCCCATATCACTAACTTTATGGATGACATTCTTGTTGCTACAAACACATTTGAAGAGCATATAGTAGCGCTCTCCATGTTGTTTGACAGACTGAGAGAAACTGGATTGACTGCACGTCCAACCAAGTGCTATATCGGTTGTAAGGAGTTGGAATTCCTAGGTCACACTATTTCTACAGGTCATATGTCTCCTGACCCAAAGAATATAGAGAAGCTAAAGAAGGCACCCAGACCTCAAACGAAGAAAGATGTGAGATCATTCGTGTCATTATGTGGGTTCTATCAGAAGTACATACCCCACTTTAACTCTCTGTGTGCACCATTAACTAACTTAACGAAGAAAGGACAGCCTGATAAAATCCAATGGAATGCTGATTGTGAAAAAGCTTACACAGAGCTAAAAGCAAAACTCACCAGCAAACCCATCCTTACACTACCCGATATCACACAGGAATTTGTATTAAGAACGGACGCTAGCAGTATAGGTATTGGTGCAACTCTCTTGCAGAAATCAAAAGCCCAGTCGGAGGAACTTTTACCAGTCGCCTACGCCAGTAGGAAGCTGAATGCAGCTGAGTTGAATTACTCGACCATAGAGAAAGAATGTTAGCTCTAATTTGGTCCATCAACAAATTTTCACCTTATCTGTATGGGACACACTTCATTGTCCAAAGCGATCACCAACCTTTAACATTCTTGGCTGCATCTAAAAAGCTAAATTCGAGATTGTTAAGGTGGAGTCTGCTTCTGGCGCCTTATTCCTTTACCGTGAATTACATTCCGGGAAGAGACAATGTAGGAGCTGATTTTTTAAGTCGACACCCTAGTACTCTGGAAGGACAGACGCAAAAGGATTAACCACAGCAGGGGTTTACACGTCAGCTATGACAAGTCACAGCTAGGAAAGGAGGGGGCTATGTCGTGAAACGAAGTGTAACCCACTACTTTGTTAATCACTATGTCGAGATACAGATTTGCTTCAACCAATCAACTTGCACCGTTCACCAGTCTCTAAGACAGAATAAATTATACTGTTCACGCAGTTCACGCAAGATGGCGGCTAAAAACTAAATAAAATTAGGCTGTATGAGCAAAAGACGAAACCGGAGGAAACCAATCATTTTGCTCCGCCAGGAACCAACCGAAAGCCTTTCTTAAGCAGTTACCTGCCTATATATTCGGGCGGAATTTTATGCTAACCACGCAATCCCGAACTTGACGCCAGAGATACTGACTGAAGAGGAAGAAGCTGTCACCTCTTGATTTATAGTTTACCTGAGGGCATCGACCTGCAACCTACTTCACTAGTCGAGTCAAACTGGCCGTTTTTTAAATCTTGTAGGGTAATTATAAATTTACGATAACCTTTAGGAAAATAGGCCTTCAGCAGGCATATAATGTTGGTATTTGTTGTGTGTCATTATACTACCTACACCTGTATATATTTAATATATTTTGGGTTCCCTATGAATGTATATGATTGAATAGACGAAGACTAATAGGACTCATACTTCAATCTATTGTCTCCTATATTCAGTCTATTGTCTCTGATAATTCCAAAACTGCAAATATAACCATAACAGTCCTTGTTAGGCCAAAACAGTCCTTGTTAGGACTCAATCTATTGTCTCCTATACTTCAATCTATTGTCTCAGATAAGACCAACTGAATATAACCAAAACAATCCTTGTCAGGACTCAATCTATTGTCGCATCTAACTCCAATCTATTGTCTCCTATAACTCCCACCTGATATATCACCAAACAGTCCTCGTCTCATATACTCCTATCATAAGAACATAACAATATTGTTAGGATATATGTTACCAGCTAGTATAGCACTTGACAGAGAGGACGTGGTATAGTATAGGGGGAAGGACATTGTTGTATCACACCTAGGTGTACATATTATTGGATTTATTCATGTATTGATTTATATTATGGGATGTATTCATGTATTAAATGTATTCATGTATTGAATCTATATTATTGAATGTATCCATGTATTAGTTTATCAGAAAGAATGCTTTGCAAGTAGACACCTGTCTTGTCTCGCTATTGCTAAATCATACTGAGCCATGTTGTCATTCATCCTACATGCATACATCTGAGACACGCTCATTTCACTCACACTAGAAATAGGTGGGCTTGAGGACAGAAATTAGCCCCTATTTTTGCTTTGTTATAGGTTTTTTTGTGTCCTAAAAACCTGAGGTCGTATGTTCGAGTCAATCCCGCTGCCTGGAGCTTCTCAGGAGCATAGAGATTGTACAGAAGCTACATCTTTAGTCCCCCTCAGTCTTGGGTGGGCTAAAGTAACGAGCCTCAGCAGGAGTGGTGTGAACCAAACTAAGGAGAACAGAACGTTTTAAGAGATGAGTACACATTCGTACCATTTCTGTCAGCATTGTGAGCATAGAAACTGTCAGTGATGAGAAAGTGACTTAACATAGCAAGAGACAAAATTAATAGCATAGCTGAGAAGTGTTATATCCTTAATTAACAGCACAGCTGATATAATTTTTGTTCCTATAATTGGAAAACTTGTTGTCTATATAAATATAAATATTTGTAAAATATATGTAAACTTACAAATTCATTACGTTCCATTTTTTTTTTCAACATTCACCCTTCAGCACAAGAGTGGATAGTGTATATACTAAATAAAATATAAGGAAATTGTATTTTGAACGACTTGTCAATTTTATCATTGTTAAGTAAAAATCTGTTTCCTTGTTTTGTTTAATATCACAGTTAGTTACACAGCGGAGGTGGCACTTTATGTCGGTCTCCTCTCTACTATTGTTTCGAGATCAGATCATTCACAGCCGTAACTAATTTGTGATACCAGTAGTCCTCTCAGACACTGGGACTTCACCATTTTCTGCAGAAATTCTATTTCTGTAATTTTCAGTACTATACTGATCCTACAACCAAATACAACCTCTCGCCACACTGCCATATCGTTTATGTATATGAGGAAGAGGGTGCGGCTTAGGGCCGAGCCTTGTGGGAGGTCTTCTTGGATGGTTCTTTTCCCTGATGTTGTTCCGTTGAACGTTGTGAAGATGGTTCTATTTGTGAGGAAACCTATTATCCAACGAAACATTCTTCCTTCTTTGCCCCTCTTCTGCATCTTGAAATATATCTCTCAATACTCGGTCGTATGCCTGCTTGAGGTCTACGAAAACTGCGGCCACATGATTTTTATCATGGAAAGCATCAGCAATCTGTTGCACCAATCGGATTACCTGGTCAACAGTCTGTCTTCCTCTTCTAAATCCTGCTTGGTTAGGATGGAGGGCGTTCCCTTACTCTAACCATCAGTAGAGGCGTGCATTTATCATACGTTCTACCATTTTTCCAATGCACGAAGTCAGGGAGATGGGCTGGTAGCTACTAACTTCGCTTGGTGGTTTACCTTTTTTGAGAATTGGGATAATGTTAGCCGTTTTCCATCCTGTAGGTACAGTACTGCTTCTCCACGTCTTGTTTATGAATTCCAGGATCGTCAGCAAGCCTTTTCCCCCAAGTTTGACTATCATGTCGTTGGTAACCTGGTCTGGCCCTGGTGCTATTTTGAATTTGGTCTTTAGGAGACTGGATTGTAGTTCAGTTAGCTGAATTCCTGATCAAAGATACTGTCCACAGCCTTGTGTGCTTTTAGCATGCGTTTTGTTAAGTGTCTTGATGGCTTTATCTAGATTGGCTCTTTTATATGTTTTATTGACTTCAGCAAAGAATCGATTTACGGCTCGTGCTTTTTCTCTGTTGGAGGTAGCTGTGTTACTGTTTGGAAGTTTTATAGGGATTGGGTTTTTCTTCTGGGATGTCCATGCCATGTTGTCAATGAGTTTCCCTGCTTTCTTCCCTTTTTTATTGAGGTCGAGGTTTTCCCATTTTCTTTCCAGGTTTCCATTTTGGCTTTTCTGCTCGCTAGCTTAACCTGTGCAGTGAGTCTGTTGTATGTGGTTTTGCTTTCACGGCTACGATTTTTCTGAGCTGTTTTCCGTGCCTTGCGTCTTAGTTGTACTAGGTGTTCTAATTCCTCATTCCAGAAGATGCTGTATTTGATACGACTGCCTTTGGGGATTATCTTGCAGGCTTAGAGATCCGCTTAACGGTTAACTCGAAAGGGGGGAGAGAGACATGAGGTATACAGGTATGTCCTCGCGCGAAAGGGCAAGAATGTAAATATATACACGTTTAGGCTCAAGCCTCTTTTGCCGACACTTAATAAGTGTGATCATCTATATCGCTATGTGCGAAAAAAGAAAAATAATTATATATAAATATGGAGTAGTCCTCCCTGTTTCTGAGAGAAGCCTAGAAAAACAATTGGTTTTTACATATTGGGCCAACAAGGTGTCAGGGATTACTCAAGAGAATGAATTACTTCTGCAGCAATTTACCCAACATTTGGTTTTACAGTTGTACAAAAAGTAATATGCTCATCATAAGTTTACAACACAAATGAAGATTTCTCGGGCTGGTAGGAAAATTATTATAATCAATATCTTTATAGAGGTATATACATTCTTTTGGAAATTTACTTGTAGTTAACTAACTGGTAGAAAAATTTAATTAATTACCACATTTATATACAGTCTTTTGTAAAAATTAACACTTAGGGATTTGTAATGTTAGCCATTATTGGACCCTTACTGCAGAGCAGAGGAAACAACCCACGACAACAAGATTTGCTTTCAATTCAGCACGAGCCTTTTTTCTATTGTGTACAAGAACACTCGTAAGTCCTACGTGATAGACGCAGACAACCTCATTACTTGCATTACATATTGGTCAGACACGAGTGTCACATAATTTCGGGTTGATCTCTTCTTCACTACGGCAGTAATCAGTTATATTTGTTGTACGTGCTGATCACCTGGAATTTCCGGGGGATCGACACATTTTATTATCTCTTATCAAACAGATATTTGGTATTTACAATCATTTGACACTCCTTTTTGGTGATAATTCGTCACATTTGCTTGGCGCTTCACAGCTTTGCGGAGGTTAACGCAAGTAAAACCCATATGGACCAGTCAGTTTTGCATAGTTTTGTTTGCTCAACCCGCGCGAGGCGATAAAATTACTAGCGGGGGTTCTAAATAGATGAACCACCAAATTCCTGATTGGACCCTGCCTAAATCGTAAACAAAGTACTGAAAGGGAGGCGAAGTGCAATACAACCTGACACTTTTGCAGTTTTAAGACACTGTGAAAATTTCACCTCGCGCCAAGACGAAAACGAGACTGCCAGAGTTAGAATCATAATTCCATTTATCAGACCGGGCTTCGTTGGAGCATTTAGAAGGACGTTATGAGCCCAGGAAAATTCTATCATTTTAATAAGGAAAACCGGGATCTGAGGAAACTCAACACATAGAGTCAAAGTGAGAACGTATTGTTAAAGTAATGACCCACAAGAACACGCGTAAAAGGCATTTGCTAGTGCTTTAACCTACTTCTCTGAGCAAACAGTCTGTGAGCCAAGATTGGCGCAAGTTGTACATTTTACATTCTACATTTTTCATTACTAACATGTGAACTAATGTGTATATATTGCCATGTGAATATTAATATGTGAAAATTGTTAGTGGATGTCCAAGTCATTTGAGGCTGGCAACCTAAGCGTATAGAATGATGATTTCATGAACCACCACTGCAAGGGCTAGTGACTGCTTTATTGCGAGTTCCTTACAGAGAGCTAAAAGCATAGGTAGTCCCAAGTTCCATATGGAGCAGGGAGGGAATGGAGAAAGAAATGATGTACATTCTAATTATAATATTTACAGTTTTCAACCGGTGTAGATGTAAATGAAAACATTTTCAATCTAAATTGTGAACATTTTTCAACTAGTGTAGATGTAAATGTAAACATATTCTATCTATACTATTAACCTTTTCATTTAAATGTAAAGTAGAGATTAAGCTTAATTCCCATCGAGGGTAAAGTCTGAGGTAGATGTGATGGTGGAATAGGAAGAAGTGGACACATAACTATGTGTCGGAAACGCAATACTCAGGAAGGTGTTTGTTCTATTCTTTTACCATACTTGTTGGTGGTACCAGTTGAGGGTACTATCTCTTGAACAAGAAGGGTACAAGTGGACTGAAGTCGAAGCTATACATCATCATCAGACGGGGCTTAAAGACGAGGGACCAACTTCGTAGACACTCCGTGACACTTCTAGGAACGTGCTGCCCCCTACAACCTTGACCAGTGACAAGCGGGATCAGCGATCCAGTCTACCAATGACCAAAACATCAGAAGGAGCAGAACCGTCACGGACAGCTAAGTAACATATAAAAGCTGCCAAGTGACCTCCTTTACAAACTACCATTACATCACACAGTGATGATAATTTTCTGATAAATAATTATTCATTTGTTAAAACCCTGGTAAAACCTAAGTGATTATTACTGTAAATTATGTTATTTGTAAATATACAAATTTAACGTCGATTTAATCATTTTGAATGTACGGCATGTTTGTCTCAGTCAATTTGCTAAATACACTCTAAACAGGGCTATACCAGAATAAAAAGAATTCCACTGAGTAAATCAGGGTGGGGGCTTGAACGAGCTTAAACTAATCATTGCTTAATTCTTCACAAAAAGCGACGGATCAGATATAAGTTAATAATAGCCCTGCCCAACACAGCATTGTTCTTGACTTCTGAAATATCTTATGAATACTCCCTTGAGATAAAAGCATCAAGACCTAAAAACCCAACCCCTGCAGACCCAAGTAGAACAGTCCCAACAGATGGTTTGGCCATGTCTGCAGAATGGGAGAAGATCGGCTACCACGACAAGCATGGGAAACTAAGAGCTAGGGATCCAGACCTCCAGGACGACCCAAAGTCCGCTGGGAGGACAACATTAGACAATCTTTGAAGAATCGAGGACTAGAATGGAACCAAGCCAGGAGGAAGACAGCCGACAGAATAGTATGGCGCTCTCTCTTACAAATCTCTACACCTCACGGTAGAAGAGGAACGACTAAGTAAGTAGGATAGAAGCATCACTATCCTTCTATCTACAACTCTGCCAAGAGTAATCTTGTGCGAAGGTAGACACCTTTGAAAACACATATTAGATACTCTTGAGTTTTGGCAAAGCAGGGTAGGCTATTCCGTGACAACAATGAAACATTATTTATAAAGGTTAATAGAAGATAGACGTAGGAAGCTTACAAACGGCGCAGTTTTTCTGAGATCAAATTAGTTTATTTATTACACGATTTCTTCTGTAAGTCTGGCTAGAAAACACCTTATTAGATCCATATGAAGTAAAAGGAAAAAATCAATACAAAAATGAAATACTTAAATCCTACATAAATGAGCCAAGAAAGCTACGTCCCGCCATCACCTTCCTAGCTTTTTTCCCAGCTCATAAACCTAAATCCCCTCTTTCAACGCCGTCCTTAAATTACCAGCTAACCAAGAGCGGGGCAGTGAATGCATATCTTACGTCGGCTCTGCCGTCCGGGTACAGGAACCTATAGGGAGAAAGCCAAGACTAAACTGGCACAAAGTCGTGGATAGCACAGTCACTCCACAAGCAAGACGTATAGATGGAAGGCCAGATTTAGGAAGAGAAAAAATTGACATTTTCTGTTACTCAAGCATTTTGTCTGTTTCTAACAGCTCTCGGTGTCTTTTTATGTGTTAACTGCTCTGTCGGCTTATATGTACTGTTCTTTCACCACGCATTTCAAGAAAGTGCTTAGTAGTCTACAGCATGGTGATACTGTTACAGAGAACTGAGAGCAGCTGCGGAACACCATTCAAAGTACTGCGCTTGCCACCTTTTGTAAGAAGACAGCAAAGTCAAATGACTGGTTTGATGCTTCATCAGATGTGATGACACCTGTGATTGAAGTTAAGCGCAGTGCTGCTCTTGAATACAAACGTTCACAGAGTGCTAGAACCCTACAGATCCTGAAAGCTAAGTCCAACAAACTGCTCGACGTTGAGCAAATGATTATTGGCTCCAGCTCAGCAAGAACATCCAGACCGCAGTGCTAACAGGCAATACTAGACAAATGTATGACAGTATAAAGAAAGCCCTTGGTTCCCCCAACAAATAAGCTGGTAGATTTCTCTCTGCCAGCTTTAGGAAAAATCGAAAGAGCAGAAAAGGCCTTTATATATCGCCTTCATAGACCTCACAAAGGCATTTGACCTGGTTAGTAGGGATGGAAATTTCAAAATCCTCCTGAAAACAGGCTGCCCCGCTAAATTGCTGAAAATGATAAAGTCATTCCATGAAGACATGAAGGGAACAGTCTGTCACAAGGTGGATTTTCGTGCGTCCTCTTTCCTCTCTCTTTTACTACGGCAGTATCAGTTATATTTTTGTACTGATTTCGTTGCGATTTTGTTTCCAAGTTGCACCCTTTTCTTTCTGTTTGCTATGTAGCAGAGAGCTTGTTTGTTCAAACATCTGGCACCTCTTGTTGGTGATAATACATCGCGTTTGCCAGGGTGCGGCAAAGCTTTGCTAAGATTAGGCCCGTGTGCGCGGCAGATAAGATATTAATCGTCTGTGCGACACATTCTGGACAGTCAAGCTTGACATAATCGTTTCTGGTACAAAGACATTACTTTAGCGAAAGTAATAATTTGTTACATCTTACACACATTGTCGTGTGAGGTTACCTATATGTCTGTAAGTTCGCCTGCCGGCAATCGGATATTTCATTTTCAGAAAAGTAATGTTTGAAATGTTGCACTAAATGAGTCATGCAAAATATTCAAATCAGATTGGCTGATCGTTTGAGCCCCATAACAAACAGGGCGGAGTAATAACAATGAAAATAACCTGACACATTTCAGTGGTTTTTTCAATGTGAGATATACGCTTGCCAAAGACACCAGACGTGCCAGTTAGAGTTCAGAATTTCCATTTATCAGACCGAACACCTTTTATTTGAGTATTCATCTTATGGAACTTGGAACACAAGAAGTATAAATGGGAAGGAAGAGGAGCTGGTGGAAGAGATGAGGAAAGCAAAACTAGAAATCCTGGCTATAACGGAAACGAAGAAAAAAGGACAAGGAGTCATGGATCTCGATGGCAACATGTTGCTCTACAGTGGTGTACCCATATCTGAAAGAGCTAAAGGGGGCGTGGGTTGCATTGTGGCCCAAAATCAAAAAGATAGTATCAAGGGATGGAACTTTGTCTCGGAGCGCATTATGGTTGTAAAACTAAAAGAAGGAGAAACCATAGTCAACCTGGTCATAGTGTATGGGCCAAATGAGGATGAGAGAGCAGAGGTCAAGGAGGAATTCTTCGAGCTGCTTCAAAGGACAGTGGATGACTGCCTAGATGAAGTTATCATGCTCGGAGATTTTAATGCCAGAGTTGGAAATGACCATGCTAGATGGGATGGAATTATCGGAAGATATGGAGAAGATACTCTCAATGACAATGGAAAGCGACTCCTTAGATTCTGCAGTGAGCAGAATCTGATCATTACAAACACAAAGTTCCCCCATAAGCGCATACATGCATACACTAGATGTGAACCAACCAAGAATGAGAAGTCAGTGATCGACTATGCCATTGTTCGGAGAAGCTCATTCAGATATGTCCGAGATGCAAGAGTCAGGAGGGGGCCAGAGATTGGAAGTGATCACTACCTGCTAACAATCAAACGAACAACTGAAAGAGTTGCTCAGCCTAGGAACTGCCCAACATCACGCAAGAAACCAAGTAAACAAGCAGGAGAAATGAGCATTAGGACCTACAAGCTGAGAGAGCCAGAAATTAAGACCAGATATCAGGGGCTTATTGCTACAGCAGTGAGCAACACAGAAGAACGACCTGATGACTTGGAAACCCTCTGGAATAAATTCAAGGATATCATAAAGACAGCTGCTGCAGAAGCATGCAGTGAAGTCTGACTTGGGAACCAGAGAAAGAGGACACCTTGGTGGACAGAGGAAGTCAAAGAGAAAATAAGAGAGAAGAAAATGGCATGGAAACAATACTTAGGAGCTAAAATCACAACAGGACAAATGGAAAAATATAGAGAATATGTGACTCTCAGAACAGAAGCAAAGAACAAAGTGCTAGCAGCAAAACAGAAGTCCTGGGAAGAATTTGGAGAAAAGCTAGAAAAAGATGCACAAGAAAACCAGAAATTTTTCTATAAGACCCTAAAGAACACGAGGAAGAAAAAACAATGCCCTCTCAAATTTATAAAGGACAAGCAAGGCAAATTGCTTACTGCCCCGAAGGAAGTAATGGAAAGATGGAAAGAATATTTCTCAGAACTCCTGGATGGTGAGCATGGTGAAGCAACAGAAATGATAACCACTAGCACAGAAGAGAAAACCAATGATGGTGAAGATGACATAAAGATGGAAGAACTGAGGGCAGCACTAGAGAAAATCAAGATGAGCAAAGCAGCAGGGCATGATGGTATAACACCAGATATGGTTAAGTACATGGGAGCATCAGGCGACCTATTACTCTTAAAGGTCCTACAGGCAGCATGGTGCAACAAGACCATACCAAAGGATTGGGAGATTGCCATCATAACACCAATTTTCAAAAAGGGTGACAATCGACAATGTGGAAACCATAGAGGCATATCCCTTCTCAGTGTCCCTGGTAAAATCTACTCTAGAATCCTAGAGCAGAGACTCCGACGCCTAGCTGAGCCACAATTGGATGAGGTCCAGTGCAGATTCCGAGCAAACCGAAGTACTCAAGACCTAATCTTCACACTCAGACAGCTGAGTGAAAAGGCCCTTGAGTATAAGAGTGAGATCCATCTTTGTTTCATAGATCTGGAAAAGGCGTTTGACAGGGTCCACTGGAGCAAACTTTGGGACTGTTTGGCAAGGAAGAATATTCCAGCACAGCACCTCTGATTCATGCTATACAGAGCTTCTACAAGTCTTGCAGAAATTATGTGAGGACAGATAACCATAAGTCAGAAGAGTTCAGGACCACCATTGGTGTAAGACAAGGTGATATCCTATCACCTTACCTCTTCATACTCCTTATGGACGATGTCATCAAGGCATGTAAGGAGAGAACAAGAAAGTATTCAGTGGGGTACTGGAAGATGAGACAGGTCTATATTTCGGAGCTGGCATTTGCTGATGATGTTGCCCTGATTGCTAAATCAGAGGCACATCTCCAATCCAACCTGCAAGTCTGGAAGGAAGAGCTGGAGAAGAGAGGGATGGTCATAAGCAGCTCTAAAACAAAATCCATGGTGATATCACGAGAAGAAAGAAAACATCAGATTAAGTTGGGAGAACAGGTCCTGGAGCAGGTCGACCACTTTAAATTTCTCGGAGCTATTATAGACCGAAAGGGAGGCATCAAAGAAGAGTTGGCCACTCGAAAAGCAGCGGCTGGGAGACTTTTTCAGGCCATAAATCGTGGATTCCTCAGCAAGAAAGAGGTTGGTAAGAAAACGAAGATGGCTGTATACCGCTCCACCTATGTCCCAGTCTTGACATATGGATGCGAGTCGTGGGCAATGACTACAACCCACAAAAGCCAGATCCAAACATCAGAAATGAGGTATCTGAGGAAAGTGGTTGAAGTAACAAGAAGAGACATGGTCCGCAACCAGACGATCCGTCAAGGCCTGAAATCCCATCCGCTGCAGACCCAAATAGAACAGTCCCAACTAAGATGGTTTGGCCATGTCTGCAGAATTGGAGAAGATCGGCTACCACGACAAGCATGGGAAACAAAGAGCCAGGGATCCAGACCTCCAGGACGACCCAGAGTCCGCTGGGAGGACAACATTAGACAATCTTTGAAGGACCGAGGACTAGAATGGAACCAGGCCAGGAAGAAGACAGCTGATAGAATGGTCTGGCGCTCTCTCTTCCAAACCTCTACACCTCACGGTAGAAGGGGAACGACTAAGTAAGTAAGTAAGAAATCATTTTAATAAGGAAAGCCGCTGTCTGAGGAAACTAAAAGAAACACACGGAGTCAGAAAGGGAATTAAAGTTCAAATTAACGACCCCAAGTACACGAGTAATAAGGCAACTGCAAGTGCCTTTTAATCATCTAAGCAAAATGTCTGTGAGCCAGGATTGGCGTAAGTTGTGATTTTACATTCTATATTTTATTACTAACATGTGAACTAACATATATATGTATATTGCCATGTGAATTTTAATATATGAAGATCGCTAGTGGATGTCCCAGTCGTTTGAGACTGGCAACCTCAACGTATAGAATGATGATTCATGAACCACTACTGCATGGGCTAGTGATTGATTTATTGCTAGTTTCGTAAAGAGAACTAAACGCATAAAGGGTTCCAGGTTCCATACTGAGCAAGGAGGGAAAGATGAAAGAAATGATGTACATTCTAAATATAATACTTACAGTTTCGAACCAGTGTAAATGCCGATGTTAACATGTGCACTTTAAAATTAATGGAAGTTTAAAACTTTTCAAATCAGTGTAAGCATAAATGAAAACATATTCAATTTATATTGTGAACACTTTTCAATCAGTGGAAATGTAAATGTAAATATATTCTATCTGAGCTATTAACCTTTTCGTTTAAATGTAATGTAAAGCTAAAGCTATTCAATTTAAATGAAAAAGAGAGTTTTATCCTGAGGAATTAAATGTAATTCTCATCGACGGTAAATTCTGAGATAAATGGGATGGTAGAATAGAAGAAAGAGGACACATAAGTATGTGTCGGGAAATGCAAAACTCAGAAGAGCGTTTCGTTTCTGTTCTTTGTTATAGTTATTGGTGGTACCAGCAGAAAGTACTCTCTCTAGAACAAGAAGGGAACAGCGGCCTACGCTTTAAGACGAAGGACCAACTTTGTAGACTCTCCTTGACATTTCTGGGAAACGAGCTACACACGAAAACCTTGACCAGCGAAGAGCGAGAGCAGTATAAACAGAACCAACCCATCAGAAGGAGCAGAACCGTCATTGGCATCTAAGTTCCAAATATAAGCTCCAAAGTGAACTTTTTTCCATCGTGTCTATTATCCATAAATGATGAAACTTTTCTTCTAAACTTTTCAACTTATTTTAAAACTTTTAAAACTTAAGTAATTATTAAATTGTGTTATTTGTAATTTTACAAATTTAACTTCGATTTAATAATTTTAAAGTTACTGCATGTTTGTCTCAGTCAATTTACAACACACACTCTAAACTGAGCTATACCAGAATAATAAGAATTACCCTGAGTTAATCAGAGGTGGGGGCTTAACGAGCTAACATTAATCTTCACAAAAGTTGTCGACAGAATCTAGAATTAACGTGCTGAGCCAAACGCAGCATTGTTTTCGCTTTACTAGAATACCTTTGTGGTAGAAGCATCATTAACCTTCTATCTACATATCTGTCAAGAGTAATCTTGTGCGAAGGTAGACACCTTTGGAGCCCATATTAGATACTCTTGAGTTTTGGTCACCGCAAGGGAGGCAATATCGTCACACAGTCTGGAAGCACAGCACAGTCCTTTGATATACACAGTGGTATTAACATGTATTCAGAGATGCTTACTTACTTACTTAGTCGTTCCCCTTCTACCGTGAGGTGTAGAGGTTTGGAAGAGAGAGCGCCAGACTATCCTATCGGCTGTTTTCCTCCTGGCCTGGTTCCACTCCAGTCCTCGGTCCTTCAAAGATTGTCTAATGTTGTCCTCCCAGCGGACTCTGGGTCGTCCGGGGGTCTTTGTTTCCCATGCTTGTCGTGGTAGCCGATCTTCTCCCATTCTGCAGACATGGCCAAACCATCTTAGTTGGGACTGTTCTACTTGGGTCTGCAGGGTGTGGGATTTTAGGCCTTTACGTATCGTCTGGTTGCGGACCATGTCTCTTCTTGTTACTTCAACCACCTTCCTCAGATACCTCATTTCTGAGGTTTGGGTCTGGCTTTTGTGCGTTGTAGTCCGTTGTTTGTCCGTGACTCGCATCCATATGTCAGGACTGGGACATAGGTGGAGCGGTATACAGCCATCTTCGTTTTCTTACCAACCTCTCTCTTGCTGAGGAATCCTCGATTTATGGCCTGAAAAAGTCTCCCAGCTGCTGCTTTTCGGGTGGCCAACTCTCCTTTGATGCCACCCTTTCGGTCTATAATAGCTCCGAGGTATTTAAAGTGGTATTCAGAGATACAACTGAAGGAATATGCCTTCACACCAGGTCAGGTTGCCGACTGTTTAACCTCGCAAGGCTGAAGGCAAAAACAAAAATAAGAAGGGTCACATTAAGAGATTTGTTATTCGCTGATGACGCTGCAGTCGTCACTAAAAGTTAACAGGAGCTTCAGAGATTGATGAATAACTTCACCTAAGCATGCAAGTACTTTGGCTCCACAATAAGTCTAAAGAAAAGCTGATTCAGGATGTAGACGTTGCACCAGCTATCACTATCGATAACTATGAATTGGCAGTGGTGCAGCACTTCACATACCTGGGGTCTACCATTAACGACAAACTTTCTCTCGACACTGAAATTGACAGCCGCATTGGCAAAGCAGCAGTTACCTTTGACCGCCTGACAACACGTGTATGGCGAAACTCCAAACTCACAGCGAAGACCAAAGCTGTGGTATATAACGCCTGCGTCACCAGCATATTGCTATATGACAGCGAGATATGGGAAACCTATGCTAAGCAAGAAGGAAGGCTCAATACCTTCCATCTACGGTGTCTACGCCACATCCTCGGTATGTCGTGGAAAGACAAAGTGACAAATGTCGAGGTGTTGTCACGTGGTGGCCTTCAGAGTATGTATACACTGCTTAGATAGCGCAGACTACGCTGGCTTGGACATGTCCGCCGCATGGAAGAGGGTCGCATCCCGAAAGATATCTTCTACGGACAACTGGCAGATGGCAAAAGAACAGTTGGGCGACCACAGAAGAGATTCAAAGATGTGTGCGAGAGAGACATGACATAAATCCAGTAACCTGTTAGGATGAAGCTCTCGATCGCACTAAGTGGCGATGCTATCTACTGCGCCACCTCAGGTTGAGCGAAAAGAAGCTCTCACAGCAAGCAGAAGAGAGGAGAAAATGTCGAAAGGAACACCAAGGAAATAAGCATCAGAGGGCTGTCGCCCAGTGTCACATTCGTATAGTCAGTTATGACTGAAAGGGCTATTATTATTATTATTATTGTTATGCACATTGCGCCTGCTGTTAATTGTTTTCTCATACAATGTATTATATATTGTTAAATTGTCCCTCTGAATATCTATATTGTTAGTATTCACTCTGTAGGAAAGGAAACTAGTTTTGTTTTTGCTGGCATCGGGAAACCCGGAGAAAGCAAAGAAATGACTGATTTTGGATTTTAAACACGAATTTTAATCACGTTTTGGGCAGAAAAAGATGGCGACCAGCAAAACATCATTAAACAGAAAAAGAACATTAATGGACATATGATTATGAAGTGACAACATTTGTGACAAAAACATGTCACAGGTGAAGATATTTAGAACAGAAACAGGGTCAACAAACAAGAAAACAGAAAGTGAATTTGACGTGAACATAAACTGAGGGGGTAAGTGTCTCGTGTACATCTGAAGGAACCGGCATGGAACGAACGAACGAACGAACGAACTTTATTTTCGAAGGGTAAAGAATTGGGCGCGCAGGCCCGTCTAACATTCTGCCAGACGACACAAAGAAGACTAGCACACTGACACAGCTGAAGGATTGGTGCAAACAAGGATGAAGAGGGTGGCAGAGAGACAAATGTAACACTGTCATCGCTGACCTGTGCCACAAAATGAACTGTGGCGAAAGGTTTTTATGAGTGTGAAGTATCAGTAGTATTACTGAAGGAACAGAAATAGAAATTCTGTATGAGAAGGGTGAAGTCCCAGTGAAGGAGAAAACCACTGGTATAACAAGTTAGTTACGGCTGTGAATGATCTGAGTTAGAAAGTAGTATAGCACATCAGAACATAAAGCGCCACCTTCGCTTTGTAACCACCTGTGATAAGTAATTAAACTAGAAAAAACTCAACTTCAACAGTTATAAACTTGACAAGTCAAATGAGTACAATTTCACAGTTTAATATATACATCTATCTAATTTTGTGCTGAATGGTGAATGTTGGAAGATGGTAATCAATGGATAAGTATATTTACAAAATGTGATTTTATATTTAAGTATTTAACTTAAGAAAAAGTCCGCCTTGGATCTTCCAATAGAATTTAAAAAAGTTTATCCACTGTGCTGTTACACTAGTCTTTGGCTATTCTAGAATCAATTATTATCATCATAGACGTTTGACAGCTCACATATGCGGCATGAAATGGTCCTATGTTATACTCAACTTTGAGTAAGCTCTGTCCTTGGTAGCATTGACACATAACACTGAGTTCTGAAAATCTTCACTTTAGCCCACCCAACACTGGTACTAAGGCTCTGGTACAGGTACAACCACTAAGCTCCTGTGAGGTTCCAGGCAGCTGGATTGAACTGACTGCTAGACTTCAGCTTTTGATGACTCAATAAAACCTGTAACAGGTAGTGATATGTGGCTAGACCGTATGATGGAGCTCACACATCCCTAGGGTATATGATATGAGCGTGTCTCAGATGTCTGCATGTTTGATGAATGATACATGGCTCAGTATGATTCAGCAATAGCGAGACAAGACAAGTGCCTACTGCAGATCATTTTCTCAATTAATATAATACGTGAATAACTCAAATTAATATGTTTACATGAGTATGATGCAACCGTTGCCTTCCACATATAAAATCCCACGTCAGCTCTGAAAAAGGCTGTACTTGCTGGTAGGTTATAATAATCCTGACAAGAACTGATAAGGTTATATTAGTCCTGAGAAGGATTGTTATTCTAGCCCTGACAAGGACTGGTGTATTAGTCCTGACAAGGACTGTGGAGGTTATATTGTCGGTTTCCATCTTCAGCAATCATACCCGTAAATACAAACATTATGCCCGATACATTCAAATCTTAACTAAATTCATGAAATAGAGTGATATTAATTTCATAAATATATACAGTAATTCTACATACACTATAGAATAAATGTAAGCTCATATTTAGACTTGATTTGGTGAAGTAATTCTGCACGGCATACAAATAGTAAAGTATTAACCTTGGCAGCTCTCTTCTTCTGTCTATCACTGGCTTGTCTTGTGTTAGTGTGCAGTATTGAATGGAACGGTGCCTCTTTTTATAGGTAGAGTGCGGATGCATAAGGGAACACGGTCGATTGGTTCGTTTTGGTCTTCGAAGATTTCATCCTGAAACTGTTTATTATCCCTACAAACTTCTCCTCTGCACAACTAAACCCGTCTATCCATCACTTTCTCATATATTTCCTTTTGTTTCCCCAATTGACAGCTTCCTTTTCATATAATTGAAATTGAAGTTGGTTAGGGTATGTATTATTTACAGAATATTAAAGTATATCGACTTGATAGTATTCGATGTTGTCGCAGGTAGGAATAAATAGATGATAGACTATGTCTGAGTTCAGACAGATTATGAATGAAAAGATGTGAAGTAGATAAGAATAGAGTCACTGATTAATTTATGGGGAGAGATGTGACTTCTGAAGAGTGGGTGTGCAACGTCTTCAGCCACCTACGACTGATTTTTATTAAGTCAACCTCACACCTGTTCTCTCTGAACGAATAGAATTAAAGATTCTAAGCAGTAAGAACAACGTTACGACATTCAGTGACAGTTATAAAAAGAAGATATCCTGACCACAGGATAGGTTTTTATAATTATTAAACAATACACAAAAAAAAACGACACCACAGCATGAAAAAAAACCCAACCCGTATGCCTTCACACTGTCTGAAGGCTACAGGGATACGTTAAAATCACCAAAAACAAAATGAAGGTCAACGCCTACCTATCACTCCACTAGGCTCAAAAGCACACACGCCAACCTCGCCTAGCTACCCCTCCACACATACTCTTCCTGGCACGCTTAAAATGTCCAAATAAAGGGGTTAGGCCCCCAACTATCAAACAATGACAGCGGCCAAATCCTTTTGGGGCACCAAAGCTTGTCAGGTACTCTCCTCCTCTGCTAGGAAAAATCGCTCTGTTCCACCTAAGGTTTTATATCCTCGGAATATGGAGTTAAGCTCCCACTGGAAACAGGAAAATAAATCCCAAGACTATCACTTTATATCGCGGGTGGCCACCACTAAATCAGCGAACTAAACTGTAACCCTGGTTGGAGCGAATTTCTCTCACTGATTAAAATAGATACAAAGAGCGAATCAGTGAATTTCAGCTAGGAAATCGGGTTATCCAGGAACAACGCGAAGCGTATCCATCTCTGATAAAGATAATAACGACTGGAAAAATCGCTGGCTTCTACTGGGTGTTTGAGTCAAAATACTCCACGATGACGGGGCGTAAGTGGACAGGTCACGGTTGCCCTAAGAATGGAAGGCAATGGCATCAACCGAAGGCGCTATTAATTTGTAATACGCCGTATGTAAATAATCCACGAATGACCGGCTAGTGGCTAGTAAATGAAGACTGCAGTACTAGTAAACCTCAAAGGGCACGTTATTTTATATGCCACGAATATTTCTGGAGGGTTCCGTAGTGCCCGATTCAAAAGCACAATACCGTTTGACCATAGCTGAAAATAAACAGTCGAGAAACAGTTTATAACATAATATAGTCATTACTAGCGCGTACTACCAAATCACACAGTACTTTCTCTCACTCAATCATAATAATAAACACATCCCTCGCACTCTCCCCGCTTCTCCTATGATACACGAAACGAAAACACACGTCTTCCCCTCCTCTCTTTCTGATAAGCCTAGACAATAGTACGGGTCACTTCAACCAGGCTTGACGGCTGGCCTGTCAAGGCGCGCGCGTCTGACCCCTCACATACTCGGTATTGCTGACATTTTAAACAAATCCATGTTACTCATTCAAAACATGAATGGGAAAATACAAGCGCCCACATCAACAAAAGTAATTGGGACTGTACTGGAAGTTATAAATTTAAGGTGGCGATGACACACACTACCATCAAACGAGTATCAAAACTCTATACAAAATTAATTATACATCTATTAAAAATGGAACATACAACACCAAAATAAAATAAATCAACTCCCCCTTTTCTGTCTTTCAAATATATCTCTGTCTTGCCGTACTTCTTAGTGAAGTTAAAATTGGTAGCTAGCAAAATGAAGTTATACCTCCCCGGTTACGTCCAACAATTACTTTACATTAAGCCATATATATTAAAAGAAATAAAGTAATGAAGTCTCCTTACTCCATATTGTTAATCTACCAAGGAAAACTCCGAGAAAAATTGACTAAGTAAATTTGCTTACCAAATCAAAGAATTCCGATTTACACTCTCTAACAGTGGCTAGCTTTTAATTCAACAACGCGTCATTAGACAACAAAATCCTTGAATAGACAACTGGTCAAGACTGATAGAGACATGTACTTAAACACTAAGAAGAATGCGAGGTGTTCGAAGAGCGTTTCCCGCACGTGTGCGGATGAAACGAAGAATCCATGTAAGACAGACGTAAGAGTGTCTACGGTCTCCCGTTCTATGCTCGCCCTGTGCTCGGGATGGAGGATCGAAGGCGGCTGGAAATGAAAAACCGAGACATTCTCTGAGCGACCGGGGGACTCCGTATCTCAAACGAACACAGAAACTTGCCGCTTGTTAAATAGAGACCTCTTTGGCAGGAATGCCGCTGAAAACTTAGAGGAGCAAAGAGTTCCCTCTTTGTTCCCTCATCACAGGGACCAGGGAACTTTAGTTTCCCTGAATGCCGACATAAAAGATATTTTGACATCAAGCCGCTTCGCACGTGCAAAGAGGTGTGTCTAAACTGGGCTCTTGCAAGTTGACAGAATCGGAGAGAAAATAATAGCTGTTTAAAATAAAAAATGGCAGAATAATTGGGCGATAAGTTGAAACAGGAAAGAAAACAGACAGGCCAACTCAGACAAAGGCAGACAATTCTAACCATCTGTGACAGATGTGTTGACTAGGTCACATTTCAGTTTCCTCCATAACTACTAATTTCCTCTAATATTCCTTTGAAATTCACATTTCTGGTTATATCCTCTGAAAAACCATCTAACTCCCAATACTTTTAAATAACGCATGTGCCAATAGCAAATAAAATACGTCCAGAAGTTAAAACTTTGATATCGACATATTAACTCTCCATTACAGACCCTTCCTTCCCCTGCGAACAAGAGATGTGCTGGCTTTTGATTGGCTGATATCTTCGTCCTTCCAAGAAACAGTCCGCGCATCGTCTACTTATTAGGCGTACTGTTCCTGTCTCTTTATTCAATACAAAGCGTGTTTTACAATCTCGCTACATGAACAAATGTCTTTGAGACATGCAATCATATTACATTTCAAATGTTACAATTAAAAATAAACTGGTTTGCAAGCGTGCATGAAAGAATAGAGTAATTAAACTAAAACTTGATGATATAAAAATCATCTGGTGTTGAGTTCAGAGAATACCCCCCCAAAAAAAAAAAAATGATCGAAAAAAAAAGATTGTGGTAAATGTACGGTAATATATTAAAAATGATGAAATAAAATGTTACAGGACAACAAAAATGTTATAAAACAATATAAATTGTGTGGTGAACAAAGGAACCTTAAGCAGAGAGTTTGGAAGAGAACGAAAAAATTTGAGAATGAAAGTTACACACTTATTTCAACAAGTATAGACATTGAATGAGCACAGGCAAGCGTGAGCATAGATGAAAGCAGCGATGTTAAAAATAATATTTGGGATATCAATAGAATGATTCGAATAAGAGACAACAGAAAGATAAAATGTTCGAATTTGGTGCAGATGGGTATACTTGTCACATACGAACAGAAATTAAATTTATAGTGCATTCTGATCGTAAACACTACTCAAGCTGGGACCGATTACGGTAATGCCACAGCATTATAAACTTATAATGAACTGACAGACATCTAAAACATATTGTCTGGAATTAGAGACACTATATGTCTTAATTAAAGGATAGCCACCGACCGAGCAAATGGGAAAAATTGTTGCTTCCCTACAAGACGCTGCAAGGCGTAATGACCACTGGCTGTTTTGTCAGTTAGGGGCTAAGAATCCAAGAATAAGAAGAAGATGTCTTAATTATAACCCATCAAAGGTTGAACGGGGTATTTTCTTCATAATTAAAAAAAACATGTAAATAAAATGTGTGGCATAAGATCCAATTGTAAAGCAATAGATTCAGCGTTTTAAAATAGTAATAGTAAATGTTGTCCTGAGATAATAGGATGAAATCCCAAGACAATATTTTTTAAAGACATGTATTAAAGTTAACATTTTTAAGAGCAGACAGTTATTAAAGTAAAAGAACATAAACATCGTCTTGGGATTTTAATTTAAGATACGGTATTTCCATGAACGTTATTTGCTCAATTTTCTTAAATAGTCTGATATTACACGAAACTTCAGTTTCAACAGAACCATCGCTGAACATTGCGGGGCTTACATGATAACAACCTCCAGCATGAGAATGGAGGTCGAGGCAGTTATTGCTGCCTTAAGATGGCTGACTGAGACTTTATTAACAAAGGCAGTAATTGTATCAGACTCACAATCCATGCTTCGAAAGGTCCAAAATGGTTGGCTTCGACATGAATGGAAAACGTCCATAGAAGCATCGAATCTTCAAGAAATGATATGGATCTACTGTCCTGGTCATGCCGGGGTACGCGGCAATGAAAGAGCTTACAGACTAGCTTCATTAATTCATTCATAACCCTCCACTCCCAAAGGAGCATAGGCCTTCAACAAACACATGGCAAGTCCTCCTGTCACGTGCCATCATCTCAAGTTCTTTCCACGTTTTCCTTATCATTTTCACCTCTGTTTCCAGCTCTCTTCTCCATGTGCTTCTTGGTCTACCTCTGCCTCTCTTGCCCTGGGGGTTCCAGAACAAGGACTGCCTTGTAATGCTATCAACAGGTCTCCTCAGTGTGTGTTCAATCCATCGCCATCGTCTTCTTCTCATCTCTTGTTCCACTGGCACTTGTCTAGTTCATGTCCTCAGTTCCACGTTGGTGACCTTGTCATACCATTTTAATCCCTCTATTCTACGCAAGCACCCATTTATGAAAGTCTGTAGCTTTTTGGTAGTTGTCTTTGTTGTTCTCCATGTCTCAGAGCCATACAATAGGACTGATTTCACATTTGAGTTGAAGATTCTTATTTTCGTGTTGGATCCAATTTCTCTTAATCTCCATATATTTCCCAATGCAATGAAAGCTCCTCTTGCTTTTTGTATTCTTATTTTGATATCGCTGTCTGTCCCTCCAACTTTGTCTATATTACTGCCAAGATATGTGTACGATTCTATATCTTGTATTGGTGTTTCTTCAAGTTCAACCCTGTTATCATTACCTGCATTTATTCTCATTATTTTTGTCTTTTCCCTGTGTATTTTCAGACCCAGTTGCTGTGACCTCTTATCGAGTGTTTTCAATTTGTCCTGCATCTGATTACGGTTATGGGACAGAAGAGCCAAGTGATCAGCAAAATCCAGATCATCCAACTGCTTAGTCAGAGTCCACTGGATTCCATTTCTGTTGTGTGTTGTTGATGATCTCATAAACCAGTCTATTGCTAGTAAGAAAAGAAATGGAGACAAGAGGCATCCCTGTCGCACTCCTGTTCTTATCCCAAACAGTTATGTAAGCTGTCCTTCGTGAAGAACTCTGCATGTCATTTCTTCATTGTAGTAAAGTACTCCGTGTCATAACCCGCTCAAAATTCCCCGATTCAAAAATCTAGTAACGTAAACTTACAACCTATAAACCACTCCTACTATATTTGAAAAAGTGCCAAGGACAAGGTCAAACGTACCGCTAAAACTTGGACAACATCATTCGAATTTTCCACTATTACAGTTAAAAATCTATAAATAAATTCCATGTTTGGCCTTGGGCACATCTAACCGCTAATATTTAAACTCAAGAGTTTGGATTTTGTAATGCCAAGCGGAAAAAAATAACCCCCCCCCCCCCTTTCCCCAAAACACACACATGCGCAAGCTCGACCCTTCCTAATATTTATGACGAAAGCCGTCAAGCTTGGCCGCGAACCACATTTTTTTTTGCTTCGTTTAGAGGGGAGAGAGAGATGGTGGATTACAATGGAAATCAAACCTAACTTTGTACGTTTGAAAAGAAACTTAGATAATTTAAAAATAACAAGGGATGTATTGAAGGGTAGCGCTAACATTAGTTAATATATATATTAACATTTTCAATTATAATAAATTATCTGGCCTTAGAAAATTATTGTATTAATATTTTAGTCTAAAGAACCGAGCACTATAAATAAGGAAAAAATTACCAAGATGAAAACGAAGATAAATGGGTAAAGAAAAACTATATATGAAGATAGAGGACAGTGGTCCCTTTAATAATCACTTTGAATATTTAAAATTGACCCGTTAATAACGAAGATATGGTAGAAATAAAAATTTAGACAGACGGACAAACACACTTGTGAACTGCTCAATTTGGTTGCGTGAGAAAAATTGGAATTTCTTGACCCGCGTTCTGATTGGTCAAGGCGTAGAGTAGCTTGGGGAAATAAAATTAACCTTTCGTTGGCAAAAACCGCCACATGAAAATAAAACTATCTACAGCTGACATCAGCGGGAGAGTCTTTATGACCAAAGCTTTCACCGTCTGGACATTTTAAGCAGTGTTAACTGCCAAAGTCAAGCTTATGATATGTGATATTCTTGTTTGAGGGTAAGGCACAATAAATATTTGTATTGCTTTAATTAACTTGCAGGCCACTATGTGTGTTACGGTAGCCAAAATAGGAATGCAGTCTTTCTGGGTGAAAGAAAGGCATAAAATATGTGCTAGTGGCTTACAAATTTTGCGCATGCCAATGCAGTAACACAAAAAGGATATTGTCTTTTGCAGTGCCATAAATGTTTAAATATTATGTAAAATCATGTAGAGAATGTTAGAAAGAATTTATCCACAGGTTCCGTGCTAGAGTAAGCACACCCTATCTATTGTATGAACGAAAAAACCCGGTATGGGATGTCGTAGGAGATATTAAGGGATCACAAGCCATGTATTGTACACCCCTATCTATTGTACGGAAGAGGCTTCTTGGAGAAGGAGATGTAGTGAAATTGACAGAGATACAACGGTAAAATACCTCCAAAGATAACATGTAAGGATAAAAACATAATGCGTAGGCTGCTGATAGTACATGATCGCCCAGACCGCGGGTCATCACCCTCCATAAAAATTGACTTGCTAGACAGGAGGGGAACGGCGGATAAAAAGGAAAAAATATGACTGGAAAGATTGCGTGAGACTAGAAAGGCTAAGGAGACGCAATTGGGGGGGAAACGGAGAAAAGTCACGTTTCCCAAGTTAACATAAAGTAAGGAACTCGACAGAAGGGACCTTGGATATGTTACGCCACAGTCATTTATTGGTCGCTTTTGCGATACCAAGCCTTTGATTTGAATTCAGCGGCAGAACGCCGATGTTTGGAATATTACAAAAATTAAAAAGTAACTTTTTCATAATATTAATGTTAGGAATATAAAAATTAGCTGGCCGGATGGCCCATTCTGAGCAGTGAACTAATATGTTCTTAATTTTACAGACGGATAGATAATATTGAAGATAATGACAAAAGACAGTGTTGTTCACATCAACGACAGACTGTATGGAATAAAAAGTGTCGCTATTTGCACAAAAAAACACGACCTTGAGAAGCAGGTGTTCAAATCAACTTAGTAGGGAAGCGAAGGGACATTGGTGGGAGCTGTGTCTAAATATAACTTTTAACGACAAAATTTTGGAGGGGAGAGAAAGGTTGGTTCAAAAATCAAGTACGTTTTGAAAAAAAAAAACAAGTAGAGACGGACAGACTAACAGATAAACATCCATACTTGACTGAAGCATGACTGAAATGACTTTAGGGTAGGAAATTTGAATTTGAAATAAACCTAGGCAGTGATTGGCCACAGACAATCATTTTATCGGCGCTCAGACGCGCAAGTGGGGCCATTCCTCAATAGTTGTTCGATGATAGACACAGTATTTTAAAGTGTGGTGATTTCCAAATGAAAGAAAGTGAAATAAGTTCAGGGACGCCATACTATAGCCAGCAGCTCAGCTGAGTTTTGCTAGCATTTCTGTGTTCTTTATTCATAATCTGGTAAGATTGAAATTATTTCTTTGCATATTTTGAATATTGTTTAATGTTCGAGTGATTTGATACTGCCATATCGAAATCTAGCCTTACAAACAAGTAGGGATTTGCTCTAGACCCCCCGCCCAAGTCAGGGTCTAGGGACCAACAATATACATAAACTCCAGCAAGGGTTAGGAAAGACAGATCAAGTGTTGAGAATAATGAAACCTATTACCTATCCACTTTTAGGGAAGGAAACTAATAAATATTTTTCAGAATCTATAGTCTGGGAGGACCTATCTGATGTAAAACCACCATGGTAAATGTGCTGTTTGGTCAGAGAGATCTGACCTGTCTGTATGATGTGGTTGTTGTGTCCGTGTTGTGTCCAGACGTGGGTAGAGAATAGAATTTTGACACATAGCCAATACTTTGATTGCAGAGCTGTGAGTTTCAGTTGTCAACAAGGCGGTGTCTATTCAGTTGGTGATTTTACTCGAGTGTATCTGTGCAGTACATTGTGACAGAGACCACTATTATTGCCCGCCAGCACGGAGAGGTGGGACCACCAGATTTCAGCACCAGAGCTACATATGCAAGATGAGTGAGCCTCTGGTCTGCTGGAAGTTCACCAACGCCTTTTAGTTACTAATACCCCATAAAATTCCTGCAATTTTCTGGACACTGTGTAGTCAATATAGACAGGTGTGATGAGGCCACCCCAACAGCACAAGCATTAACTATCCTCCCAAGTAGATGACTAAAAAAACATTTTAATAAAACTAACTAGTCTAGTACTTATATATGTACACTCTTGCATTTATTATGTAACATTCCATGCATTTCTTTCATAAATTTTAAATCCTTTTTTTAAAAAAAGTTCTGGTCAACATAAAACTTGATCCAGAACAAATAAATGTAATATAATTCTATCAAAAATTTTACACTCTTGAGTTAGTTCAGTGTATTATAATATTTGTTAAATATTATTAGTCTGCTTAAATATCTGTGGGTGTATCTATAACTATCACACCACATTACATATCATTACCCTAGACATTTTACATAGATACATTCATTAAAAAAAAAAAATTGAGTGTGAGGTCGTAGTGGTAGCAAGAAAGGCCTTCTGACAATTCACAACTACATTTTATCTCAGGAGCCTTCACAGCTGGCCTCATACATTACATTTAGTAATATCACCATCATACAATACCATCAAACCCACTACATACATTGGGGTCTTGTCCAGGGATAATTAGCCCAACAGTAATATTAGGATCTCCTGGTTGGAGAAATAAAATTAGGGGAAAAAAAAATTGTGAAATTCCCTTTAAAATTAAAAGTGTCCCTGCAGATAAAAGTTGGTGAATCTTCACAGCCAGTGATAATTAATTAGTTAACTGGTTAGTTAGAATTAGTTAGACTATAGTCATAAGAAGTACTTAGTGTATTTACTGGTTAGAGATTTAGCTTGTATATTATTATATTGTCTGAAAAGTATGGCGGAGCTAGCAAAATTCCGATCAGCTGCTGTGCTGACCGCAAAGGAGATGGGAATGGATGGTCAGATTTTAATTCAATATGTAACGGCTGAATGTGATAAATATATTGAAAGGGAAGATAGAAAGTTAGCTGAAGAAAAGAGGTTACAAATTGAGGCAGAAGAAAAACGACAGCAAAGGGAGGCAGAAGAAAAACGACAGCAAAGGGAGGCAGAAGAGAAAAGATTGACTGCCGAAAGGGAGGCAGAAGATAGAAGGTTGCAGAGGGAGCACGAATTACGACTAAGGGAGCTGGAATTACAAGGCCCGGCTCCTGAAAATGGTGCCAGCCCTTTTGCCTCAGATGCTACGCCCAGTCTGGGAGCCTCAAACTCAGCTATGGGGTTTCATTTAGACCATTTTGTTGAAAAAGACGATGACATAGAGGGGTACCTAGGACGTTTTGAGTTATTAGCTACTACATATGGGTTAGAGAGAGAGAGGTGGAGTTTAAAGCTATCACAGGGATTGAGAGGTACTTCTTATGAAGTATTTGCCAAAATGAACAGGGAAGACCAAGACAATTATGACATGTTAAAGCAGGCTTTGTTATTAAGGTACGAGAAGAATGGTGAATTTTATCGTAAGAAATTTAGAAATGCCAAACTGTTGTCTGGGGAGACATACCACCAATTCTCTGCTAGACTAGAAACCTATTTGGAGAAATGGACGGCTCTGGGGAAGACCCAAGATCTTAAAGAAATGATCATGATTGAGCAATTGAGAGAGTCCATGGCTCCAGACATGAGAAAATTTCTCATGGAACAAGGTGCAGAGAAGTTGGGGGAAATTTTAAATGTTGCTGAGAGGTATCAGGCAGCTCAGGCAGAGGTAAGTGGTGCTAAAAAGAAGCACATAGACAATTTTAAAGCTCCACAGCAATTTAATAAATTTGATAATAGAGAGCAGGGAAATAAAGGTAGGACAAACTTTGAGCGGCCAAGAAATGACTATCGCGACAGAAACTCACAGTTCAATGACCAAAAGTTCAATGAAAGAAAACCGTTGAACCAAGGAAAAAGATGGTGTAAATGGTGCAAGAAGGATAACCATAACACCGAATTTTGTAGAAGGAAACCTTCAAACATTGCTGCAATGAAGTCGGGGACGCGAAGATTAAAGGTTAATCCTAATGGACAACAGGAACCTTATCACCCCCCAGTTTGTGAGGATGTTATTTGTAATGGGGTCACCATAAGGTGCCTTTATGATACAGGTTTGGATTATGATTCAGTTGTGAAGTCTAGCCTAGTGGACCCAAGTCAGTATACCACAGAAACAGTGGAAATACAAGGGGCGACTAAGGACATACCACTCATGACACTTCCCATCGCAAGGATAACGGTGAAAACTCGCTATGTGGAAGGAGAAATCAGAGCAGCAGTGATAGATGAACCAATCTACCCTCTGATATTGGGGTGTAGATACGTCTTCTTGGGGAATCCCGAGAAACCTGTGATCATGGCGACAGTGCAGACCAGGTCACAGAAGAAGGAGGAAGAAGGTGAACCTATAAATGCTCATCCAGAGGAGATGAGGAAGGCGCAGGCTGAGGATAGGACACTCAAGCCCTGTTTTAAAAAATTGCCCAAATGCCACACACCTCCGAGCAAGGGGGAATATTTCATGAAGAACAAACTCTTATACAGGAAGGCCGGAACTGGAACAAATGGTCATAACCAACTGGTTCTTCCCACTTCATATAGAGATAAAGTGATGGAACTCGGGCATGCGATTCCCTTCAGTGGTCACATGGGGATCAGCGCCACAGGACAGCGTATAGCTTGTCATTACTTCTGGCCAGGGATAACGGAGGATATAAAAAGATATGTCAAATCCTGCCCAGAATGTCAAAGGGTAGCTCCAAAGCACTGGACTGCTCCTGCAACTCTAGGGGAAATGCCCATAGTGGGAACACCTTTTGAGAGGGTTGCAGTGGATATTGTAGGACCTCTCACTCGGACCAAGAGGAGGAACAGTTACATCCTTACTCTGGTGGACACTTGTTCTATGTGGGGAGAGGCGGTAGCCCTGCCATCAATTGATTCAAAACATGTAGCCGAGGCACTACTTACAATATTTACCCGATTAGGATTCCCGCATCAAATCTTGACGGATAATGGTTCTCAGTTCAAGGGGAAACTAACGGAAGAAGTTTTTAAGCTATTTCAAGCCAGACACTTTCATTGTAGTCCGTACCATCCACAAGGGAACGGCCAGGTAGAGAGGTTCAACGGGACTCTCATTTCTATCCTGAGAAAGCTGGCACACGAAAAACCGGATCTGTGGGATCAATTCCTGCCCGCCGCATTGTTTGCGTACTGGGAGGTACCACATAGTTCAACCGGGATGGCTCCCGCAACTCTGCTATTTGGGAGGCCAATAAAAGGTCCATTAGAAGCTCTATTAAGGACCTGGACAGATGAGAAGGCGGAAGAGACTGTTACCTCATCGTATCAATACGTGAACGAACTGACCACTCGTTTGAAAGCTGGATGGAAACTGGCAAATGATAATTTGAAGCAAGCCAGGAAGAAACATGCAGCATATTTTAATAGGAAGGCAAAGGACAGGGAACTGGCAGTCGGAGAGAAGGTGCTGCTTCTACTACCCGGAAGCCAGAATAAATTACAAATTGGTTGGCAAGGTCCATATACGGTTCTAGAGAAGGTGTCTAGAACAAACTATAAAATTGACAAAAAGGGGAAGGAGAAAGTTTATCATGTAAACCTGTTAAAGAAGTATCTGGACAGACCACTCCAGGAAAGCACCCCCTTATTGACCTTAGCTATTGCAACCCAGATGCAAAAAGAACCACTCACCTCACATGAATACCCATTACATCCTTGTGAAACAGCAGCACAGGTAAAAGTCAGCAAGCACCTGACTAAAAACCAGAGGGAGAGAGTTCAACAGGTTCTGGAGGAACATACAGATGTATTAACAGATAAACCAGGCCATACAAATTTGCTACAGTATGACATGAAACTGGTAGACTCAAACCCAATCTGTATGAGAGCCTATTCTATTCCGTTCGCGAAGGAGAAGGCATTGAAGGAAGAAATAGAGTATTTGTTGAAGGAGGGGATTATTTCGCACAGTGAATCATCTTTTAGTTCTAGTGTCGTTTTGTTGAGAAAACCGTCTGGGGAACACAGACTGTGCATAGATTACAGGAAACTGAATGCTGTCACAGAAGGACAAGTGGATCCATTACCAGACACAAAACAGTTATTTGCCAGACTGAACAAGGCAAAATACTTTTCAAAGGTGGATCTTAGTAAAGGCTATTACCAGATCCCAGTGAAGCCTGAAGTGAGACCTTATTTGGCTTTTAGCACTTCGGATGGACATTATGAATTCAATATGCTACCATTCGGACTGAAAAATGCTCCGAGTGTGTTTTCAAGGATGATACGCAAATTGTTGGATCCCCTGAATAACCCATGTATCACGAATTTCATGGATGATATTCTCGTCGCCACAGAGACATTTGAAGAACACATTGAAGCTCTGGAGATGTTGTTTGATAGACTTCGGGAGGCGAACTTAACTGCTAGGCCAACAAAATGTTGTATTGGATGCAAAGAGTTGGAATTCTTGGGACACACTGTATATCAGGGTAATATGACCCCTGATCCTAAGAACTTGGAAAAACTGCAGAGAGCACCTAGGCCGCAAACAAAAAAAGACGTGCGATCATTTGTGTCGTTATGCGGATTTTATCAGAAATACATCAAGAATTTTAACGCTATTTGTGCTCCTCTGACTGATCTGACTCGCAAGGGACTTCCAGATAAAATTATTTGGACTGCACAATGTGAACTAGCGTTCCAAGAGTTAAAGGAAAAACTCACTAGCAAGCCTATTCTCAAACTGCCTGATTTGACACAGGACTTTGTCTTAAGAACCGATGCAAGTAATGTAGGACTAGGAGGGGCTTTGTTGCAAAGATCATCTTCACCTGATGGGGAACTGAAACCAGTCGCTTATGCAAGCCGTAAATTGAATAAGGCGGAACAAGGATACTCCACAAGCGAAAAAGAATGTTTAGCGTTAATCTGGGCAATAAAGAAGTTTAAAATCTATCTGTATGGTAGGACTTTTGTGGTGGAGACGGACCATCAGCCTCTCGTATTCTTATCTCAGGCTAAGCATGAAAACGCAAGATTGCTGAGGTGGTCTTTATTGCTTCAACCTTATCAGTTCAGTATCCAATATATCCCAGGCAAATTGAATGTCGGTGCAGATTTCCTCAGTCGGCACCCCTGTGATCCAAATTAGAGTAGTGGCAGACGTGAGGAGTAATTTTACCTATGTGTATCGCTGGTTTTGGAACTTGCCATAGGCATGTTTTCAAGTGGGGAGATGTGTAGTGAAATTGACAGAGATACAACGGTAAAATACCTCCAAAGATAACATGTAAGGATAAAAACATAATGCGTAGGCTGCTGATAGTACATGATCGCCCAGACCGCGGGTCATCACCCTCCATAAAAATTGACTTGCTAGACAGGAGGGGAACGGCGGATAAAAAGGAAAAAATATGACTGGAAAGATTGCGTGAGACTAGAAAGGCTAAGGAGACGCAATTGGGGGGGAAACAGAGAAAAGTCACGTTTCCCAAGTTAACATAAAGTAAGGAACTCGACAGAAGGGACCTTGGATATGTTACGCCACAGTCATTTATTGGTCGCTTTTGCGATACCAAGCCTTTGATTTGAATTCAGCGGCAGAACGCCGATGTTTGGAATATTACAAAAATTAAAAAAAGTATTTTTTTCATAATATTAATGTTAGGAATATAAAAATTAGCTGGCCGGATGGCCCATTCTGAGCAGTGAACTAATATGTTCTTAATTTTACAGACGGATAGATAATATTGAAGATAATGACAAAAGACAGTGTTGTTCACATCAACGACAGACTGTATGGAATAAAAAGTGTCGCTATTTGCACAAAAAACACGACCTTGAGAAGCAGGTGTTCAAATCAACTTAGTAGGGAAGCGAAGGGACATTGGTGGGAGCTGTGTCTAAATATAACTTTTAACGACAAAATTTTGGAGGGGAGAGAAAGGTTGGTTCAAAAATCAAGTACGTTTTTTGAAAAAAAAAAACAAGTAGAGACGGACAGACTAACAGATAAACATCCATACTTGACTGAAGCATGACTGAAATGACTTTAGGGTAGGAAATTTGAATTTGAAATAAACCTAGGCAGTGATTGGCCACAGACAATCATTTTATCGGCGCTCAGACGCGCAAGTGGGGCCATTCCTCAATAGTTGTTCGATGATAGACACAGTATTTTAAAGTGTGGTGATTTCCAAATGAAAGAAAGTGAAATAAGTTCAGGGACGCCATACTATAGCCAGCAGCTCAGCTGAGTTTTGCTAGCATTTCTGTGTTCTTTATTCATAATCTGGTAAGATTGAAATTATTTCTTTGCATATTTTGAATATTGTTTAATGTTCGAGTGATTTGATACTGCCATATCGAAATCTAGCCTTACAAACAAGTAGGGATTTGCTCTAGACCCCCCGCCCAAGTCAGGGTCTAGGGACCAACAATATACATAAACTCCAGCAAGGGTTAGGAAAGACAGATCAAGTGTTGAGAATAATGAAACCTATTACCTATCCACTTTTAGGGAAGGAAACTAATAAATATTTTTCAGAATCTATAGTCTGGGAGGACCTATCTGATGTAAAACCACCATGGTAAATGTGCTGTTTGGTCAGAGAGATCTGACCTGTCTGTATGATGTGGTTGTTGTGTCCGTGTTGTGTCCAGACGTGGGTAGAGAATAGAATTTTGACACATAGCCAATACTTTGATTGCAGAGCTGTGAGTTTCAGTTGTCAACAAGGCGGTGTCTATTCAGTTGGTGATTTTACTCGAGTGTATCTGTGCAGTACATTGTGACAGAGACCACTATTATTGCCCGCCAGCACGGAGAGGTGGGACCACCAGATTTCAGCACCAGAGCTACATATGCAAGATGAGTGAGCCTCTGGTCTGCTGGAAGTTCACCAACGCCTTTTAGTTACTAATACCCCATAAAATTCCTGCAATTTTCTGGACACTGTGTAGTCAATATAGACAGGTGTGATGAGGCCACCCCAACAGCACAAGCATTAACTATCCTCCCAAGTAGATGACTAAAAGAACATTTTAATAAAACTAACTAGTCTAGTACTTATATATGTACACTCTTGCATTTATTATGTAACATTCCATTCATTTCTTTCATAAATTTTAAATCCTTCTTTTAAAACAAGTTCTGGTCAACATAAAACTTGATCCAGAACAAATAAATGTAATATAATTCTATCAAAAATTTTACACTCTTGAGTTAGTTCAGTGTATTATAATATTTGTTAAATATTATTATTCTGCTTAAATATCTGTGGGTGTATCTATAACTATCACACCACATTACATATCATTACCCTAGACATTTTACATAGATACATTCATTAAAAAAAAAAATTGAGTGTGAGGTCGTAGTGGTAGCAAGAAAGGCCTTCTGACAATTCACAACTACATTTTATCTCAGGAGCCTTCACAGCTGGCCTCATACATTACATTTAGTAATATCACCATCATACAATACCACCAAACCCACTACAGGAGACAAGAGCTTGGTACTGTCACTGTAGAAGAATGTTTACACAGCAGTGGTGTTAAACAATGGAATATACAGATTAGTGCAATGATCAACACACATAGCTGATCAGGGTGAGTTGTCACTGTGTTTGTGTGTGGAAGTTAATATTAGATGAGATCTATAAGGAGAGGGCATTTTCCTCTTATTGCAGGTCCTATACCAGCATACTATTGGTGGCAGGAAACCGGTTGAGGGGAGAAACTTTGGGAGGAACGCTCAGCCTTGTTGCCGCAGCTACCCCAGTTCTTCAGCTCTAAAGGCCATTGACTGTATTTGAGAACCAAAGGGCCAACAGTTGTCTTCATTTTACCAGATAAGTCCGTTATACCAGCACTGAAAATATTACATCAAATATTCCACCACAATCATAAAAATAATAAATAAAAATGAACAAAATAATCTGTACAACATATGAACAGTGATACGTACAAGCAGATAGACAGATCAGTGGGTGAAATTCGTATAGTGATCTTTATTCCTAGAAATATGATACTTGGACAGAGTTCCAGTTATTTATTTTAAATAGTGTACATATACAAATTTATTGAGTTTGACACTCCCTGTCCAAAAGAAATTGAGGCACAGGGAGAATAAATTGTAAGATAATTACCTAAACTTTAACAAAAGTCTTACTCACTTTGATATTATTGAGTTACAGTTCTGTTTACGTTTTATTTAGTCCATATATATATATATATATATATATATATATATATATATATATATATATATATATATATATATATATATATATATATATATATATATATATATATATATATATATATATATATATATATATATATATATATATATATATATATGATACATTACCATAGACACACTCAGCCACACAACATCACAGAGCCTATTTTACACAGATTGAGATCTGAGAGGTGGCGGATAGGGACTCTGAGATTCATCACCATCAACAATTAGACTCAAAAAACTTACACAGCTTGACCTCAGTCTGTTTATCACTAATTTATAACACCTTTAACCTCATTCACCCCATATTGGGGTCCTGTCCGGGATTAAAGTAAACACCAGACCCTGGGGCTCTATAAATAAATAAATAGAAAAGTAATAAGTGGTGGAATTTGATGAACTGTCAGTGCCTTTATTAATTAGTTAGATTGTTTGTTAATTTAAAATATATTATTGATAAATTTGTATTGAAAGAAAGGATGGCAGACTTAGCTAAATTCAGATCTTCCACTGTACAGACGGCGAAAGAACTTGGCATGGAGGGAAGCCTTCTGATTCAGTATGTGACTTCAGAATGTGATAAGTTTATTGAAAGGGAAGATAGATTAGCAGAAGATAAGAGATTACAGCTAGAGGCTGCTAATGAGGTTAAGAGATTACAATTAGAGGCTGATAGAGAGGCTAAGAAATTAGAGGCTGATAGGGAGGATGAAGTTAAAAGGTTGTAGTTAGAGGAAATGAGGTTGCAAAGGGAGGCAGAAGAAAAAAGATTGGAAAGGGAGGCAGAAGAAAAAAGATTGCAAAGGGAGGCAGAAGAAAAAAGATTGCAGATGGAGGCGGAAAAAGAGGAAAAACGTTTGCAAAGAGAACATGAGCTCAGACTCAAGGAACTGGAACTGCAAGGACATGTTCCAGAAAATGGAAGCAGCCCATCTACCTCTGATACTACTGCAAGTCAGGGGGCCTCTTATTCAGCCATGAACTTTCACTTAGATCCTTTTGTAGAGAAAGAGGATGACATTGAGTCATTGCTCAATAGATACGAACGACTAGCTACAAATTATGGGTTAGAAAGGGAGAAGTGGAGTTTAAAATTATCACAAGGACTTAGGGGTACATCTTATGAAGTCTTCTCCAAATTGAGCAGAGAAGAGCAAAAAGATTATGATATTCTAAAACAAGCTCTCTTAGTCAGATATGAGAAGAACAGTGAATTCTATAGGAAGAGATTTAGGAATGCTAAGCTACTGTCTGGGGAGATTTACCACCAATTCTCTGCCAGATTGGAAACTTATTTGGAGAAATGGACTGCTCTAGGGAAAACCCAAGATGTGAAGGAAATGATTATGATGGAGCAGTTAAGAGAGTCCATGGCTCCAGACTTGAGAAATTTTCTCATGGAACAAGGTGCAGAGAAATTGGGGGAGATTCTCAATGTTGCTGAGAGATATCAGGCAGCCCAGTCAGAAGTAGCTGGCATTAAAAAGAAACCAGTAGATAATAAAACCCCACATACTCAGACTAAGCTTGACAATAGAGAACAAGGCCCTAAGTTTAAACCAAACTATGATAGGCAAAGATATGATCCTAGAGATAGAAACCCTCAAACAAATGACAAGAAACCTTACAGGCCAGAAGGAAGATGCTGTAAATTTTGCAAGTTGAACAATCATAACACCCGAGACTGTAAGAAGAAACCTCCATATTACGCTGCATGACTTAAAACAGGGAACAAGGGAAAGAAGGAACAACCTACTGGACAGCAGGAACCTCATCATCCCCCTGTATGTGAAGATGTAGTATGCAATGGGGCCACCATTAGGTGCCTTTATGATACTGGATTGGATTTTGACTCAGTCGTGAGTTCTCACCTAGTGCACCCAGATCAATATACCACAGAAACAGTGGAGATCCAAGGGGCGACTAAGGAAGTAGCAACCATGACACTTCCCATTGCAAGAATCAATGTAAAAACTCGCTATGTGGAAGGAGGGATTAGAGCAGCAGTGATAAACGAACCAATATACCCTCTGATACTGGGGTGTAGATATGTGTTTTTGGGAAGTCCCAAAAGACCAGTGATCATGGAACCGGTACAGACCAGGTCACAGTCAAGGAAGGAGGAAGAAAACCAAATAAATACTCATCCAGAGGAGATGAGGAGAGCACAGGCTGAGGATAGGTCACTAAGCCGTGTTTCAGGAAACTCCCAAAAAGCCATACCCCTCCAAACAAAGGAGATTTTTATATGAAGAACAAATTTATGTATAGGAAGGCTGGAACTGGTTCAAATGGTCTTGGACAGCTAGTTCTTCCCACTTCATACAGGGAAAAGGTGATGGAGTTCGGACATGCTATCCCCTTCAGTGGTCATATGGGGATTAGCGCCACAGGACAACGTATAGCTTGTCATTACTTCTGGCCAGGAATAACAGAGGATATAAAGAGATATGTGAAATCCTGCCCAGAATGTTAAAGGGTAGCTCCAAAACATTGGACTGCACCTGCAACTCTAGGGGAGATGCCAATCATGGAACCCCTTTCGAGAGAGTTGCAGTGCATATTGTTGGACCTCTCACACGTACCAAGAGGAGAAACAGTTACATTCTTACTCTGGTGGACACTTGTTCTATGTGGGGAGAGGCAGTAGCCATGTCATCAACTGATTCCAAACATGTGGCAGAGGCGTTACTTACAATATTCACAAGGTTAGGTTTTCCCACCAGATCTTGACTGATAATGGATCACAGTTCAAGGGGAGGCTAACTGAGGAAGTTTTCAGGATCTTCCAAGCCAGACACTTTCATTGTAGTCCGTATCACCCCAAGGGAACGGGCAGGTGGAAAGATTTAACGGGACACTTATTTCCATCCTCAGAAAGTTGGCACATGAGAAACCTGATTCCAGGGATCAATACTTACCCACGGCCCTCTTTGCTTACCGGGAAGTTCCTCATAATTCAACAATAATGGCGCCGGCAACTTTGCTATTTGGCCGGCCCATAAAAGGTCCATTGGAAGCCTTATTGAGGACATGGACTGATGAGAAAGCAGAAGAGACTGTAAACTCATCATATCAGTATGTGAACGAGCTGACCACTCGATTAAAAACTGGCTGGAAATTGGCAAAAGACAAGCCAGGAAGAAACATGCTGCATATTATAATAAGAAAGCGAAGGATAGGGAGCTTGCCGTGGGAGAGAAGGTGCTTCTTCTGTTACCCGGCAGTAGCAACAAACTTCAGATAGGATGGCAAGGTCCATACACAGTTCTGGAAAGGGTATCTAGAACAAATTATAAGATAGACAAGAAGGGAAAGGAAAAAGTCTAACATGTGAACCTCCTTAAGAAATACCATGACAGAAAAACCTTGGAAGGGGCACACCTAATGACCTTTGCCATAGCTACTGAGATGAAAAACGAACCTCTCACCTCTTACGAATACCCCCTAAAACCATGTGAAACTCTTGTACAGGTGAAAGTCAGTAATCATCTGACAAAAGGGCAGAGGGAGAAGATTCAAGAGGTTCTGGAAAATCATACATACGTGTTAACGGACAGACCGGGGCACACTAACTTGTTGGAATATGATATGAAACTGCTAAACCCAACACCCATCTGTATGAGAGCCTATACTATCCCATTCGCAAAAGAGAAAGCTTTAAAATAGGAGATAGATTATCTGTTACAAGAAGGGATTATTTCTCACAGTGAATCTCCTTATAGCTCCAGTGTGGTATTGTTGAGGAAACCCTCTGGTGAACATAGACTGTGCATAGATTACAGGAAACTGAATGCTGTCACAGAAAGTCAGGTGGATCCATTACCTGATACTAACCAACTATTTGCTAGGTTGAATAAGGCAAAATATTTCTCAAAAGTAGATCTCAGTAAGGGATATTACCAGATTCCAGTGAAGCCTGAGATTCGACCTTATCTAGCTTTTAGCACATCGGAAGGGCACTATGAATTCAATATGTTACCATTTGGGTTGAAAAACGCTCCGAGTGTGTTCTCTAAAATGATGAGAATACTATTGGATCCCCTGAAAAACCCATGTATTACAAATTTCATGGATGATATCCTCATCGCTACGGAAACCTTTGAAGAACACGTTAACTCTTTGAATATGCTATTTGATAGACTCAGAGAGGCAAACTTAACTGCTAGACCAACAAAATGTTGTATTGGATGCAAGGAATTGGAATTCTTGGGACATACTGTACATCAGGGTAGCATGACCCCTGACCCTAAGAACTTGGAGAAATTGCAGAGAGCACCCAGACCCCAGACTAAGAAGGATGTGAGATCCTTCGTCTCACTTTGTGGGTTTTACCAAAAATATATTAAAAATTTTAACTCGGTGTGTGCTCTTCTGACAGATTTAACTCGTTAAGGGAAACCTGATAAAATAGAATGGTCGGCAGAATGTGAACTGGCATACCACGAGTTAAAGCAAAATCTCACCAGTAAGCACATATTGAAATTACCTGATTTGAGTCAGGAATTCGTGGTGAGAACCGATGCAAGTAATGTAGGATTGGGAGCCACATTGTTGCAAAGGTCCTCTTCACCAGACGGAGAGTTGAACCCAGTTGCGTATTCCAGCCGCAAATTAAACAGAGCAGAACAAAACTACTCAACTATCGAAAACGAATGTTTGGCTTTAGTCTGGGCGATAAAGAAATTCCAGATCTATCTGTATGGTAGACATTTTGTGGTTCAAAGCGATCATCAGCTACTAGATTTTCTGGCCCAGGCGAAACATGGTAACGCACGTTTGTTAAGGTGGTTACTCCTCATCCAACCTTACTCGTTTACCATTGAGTATATTCCGGGTTCACAGAACGTTGGGGCAGATTTCTTGAGTAGGCATCCACCTGCAGAAACCCAGGATCCTCATAAAGCCTAGTTGAGTTAATTTGATCGGGATTGTAACACAGAACAGAAAGCTGCACTAGTTGTCCAGGCTTTTTAAGAGGGGAGATGTGTAGTAAAGTACTCCGTATCACACCCCACTCAAATTTCCCCGATTCAAAAATCTAGTAACGTAAACTTACAACCTATAAACCACTCTTACTATATTTGAAAAATTGCCAAGGACAAGGTCAAACGTACCGCTAAAACTTGGACAACATCATTCGAATTTTCCACTATTGCAGTTAAAAATCTATAAATAAATTCCATGTTTGGCCTTGGGCACATCTAACCGCTAATATTTAAACTAAAGAGTTTGAATTTTCTAACGCCAAGCGGAAAAAATAACACCCCCCCCCCCCCTTTTCCCCAAAACACACACATGCGCAAGCTCGTCCCTTCCCAATATTTATGACGAAAGCCGTCAAGCTTGGCCGCGAACCACATTTTTTTTGCTTCGTTTAGAGGGGAGAGAGAGAGATGGTGGATTACAATGGAAATCAAACCTTACTTTGTACGTTTGAAAAGAAACTTAGATAATTTATAAATAACAAGGGATGTATTGAAGGGTAGCGCTAACATTAGTTAATATATATATTAAAATTTTCCCTTATAATAAATTATCTGGCCTTAGAAAATTATTGTATTAATATTTTAGTCTAAAGAACCGAGCACTATAAATAAGGAAAAAATTACCAAGATGAAAACGAAGATAAATGGGTAAAGGAAAACTATATATGAAGATAGAGGACAGTAGTCCCTTTAATAATCACTTTGAATATTTAAAATTGACCCGTTAATAACGAAGATATGGTAGAAATAGAAATTTAGACAGACGGACAAACACACTTGTGAACTGCTCAATTTGGTTGCGTGAGAAAAATTGGAATTTCTTGACCCGCGTTCTGATTGGTCAAGGCGTAGAGTAGCTTGGGGAAATAAAATTAACCTTTCGTTGGCAAAAACCCCCACTTGAAAATAAAACTATCTACAGCTGACATCAGCGGGAGAGTCTTTATGACCAAAGCTTTCACCGTCTGGACATTTTAAGCAGTGTTAACTGCCAAAGTCAAGCTTATGATATGTGATATTCTTGTTTGAGGGTAAGGCACAATAAATATTTGTATTGCTTTAATTAACTTGCAGGCCACTATGTGTGTTACGATAGCCAAAATAGGAATGCAGTCTTTCTGGGTGAAAGAAAGGCATAAAATATGTGCTAGTGGCTTACAAATTTTGCGCATGCCAATGCAGTAACACAAAAAGGATATTGTCTTTTGCAGTGCCATAAATGTTTAAATATTATGTAAAATCATGTAGAGAATGTTAGAAAGAATTTATCCACAGGTTCCGTGCTAGAGTAAGCACACCCTATCTATTGTATGAACGAAAAAACCCGGTATGGGATATCGTAGGAGATATTAAGGGATCACAAGCCATGTATTGTACACCCCTATCTATTGTATGGAAGAGGCTTCTTGGAGAAGGAGACAAGAGCTTGGTACTGTCACTGTAGAAGAATGTTTACACAGCAGTGGTGTTAAACAATGGAATATACAGATTAGTGCAATGATCAGCACACATAGCTGATCAGGGTGAGTTGTCACCGTGTTTGTGTGTGGAAGTTAATATTAGATGAGATCTATAAGGAGAGGGCATTTTCCTCTTATTGCAGGTCCTATACCAGCATACTATTGGTGGCAGGAAACCAGTTGAGGGGAGAAACTTTGGGAGGAACGCTCAGCCTTGTTGCCGCAGCTACCCCAGTTCTTCAGCTCTAAAGGCCATTGACTGTATTTGAGAACCAAAGGGCCAACAGTTGTCTTCATTTTACCAGATAAGTCCGTTATACCAGCACTGAAAGTATTACATCAAATATTCCACCACAATCATAAAAATAATAAATATTAACTCACCGTGATATGATGAATAAAATAATATGTCCAACATACGAACAGTGATACGTACAAGCAGATAGACAGATCAGTGGGTGAAATTCGTATAGTGATCTTTATTCCTAGAAATATGATACTTGGACAGAGTTCCAGTTATTTATTTTAAATAGTGTACATATACAAATTTATTGAGTTTGACACTCCTGTTGCTGTCATTTTCGGCGGAGTCATCTGTCAAGTTATTTGCCTATGTTTTATCATAAGTATAATTGTGTCTTTACCTGCGATGTCAGGTTGATTAGGGGTTGTCTTCCCTTGTTTATTCATTCATTGTGTTTTGACCTTTAGGGTCAAAGGTTGACAGTTCGGGCGTAGGCCTATGGGAAGGTTTTTTAAGCGGGGGAGAGTTATACTTCCGGCAAGCCGGGAAGGTCCTGTTTTTCTGAAGGGACCAAGAGTCCATTGTTTTTCGGGGAGAATCTTCGAAGTAACTGCTATGGCAGTTTTCCCCAGTGAATCTCTGTGCGTCGGGATGACGACAGAATTCCTTGTTATGTTCTGAGGATTCATTTTCCAGGTAATACCGACCTTTATGCATTATTACGCTTTTCGGTGGCAGAACATGTAAAAGGATTACTTAGTGTGAACTGCAGCTCACCGATCCTATATATTTCAGAACTTATATATTTGTGCTCGAGGTAGCCATCCAAGACTGTTAGTCTTTATCTTGTCCAGAAATCCAGTGACGAAGATATATTGTGGGAACCGCAGATTGGCGGGATTTATGTCTACAATAAGCATTACTGCGGGGTTGATGATAACCTATTTAACAGAAGTACACAGCCGACGTCAGAACGAGGCCTGTGCTTTCGGCTATTATACTACAGCCTGATAATGTGCAATTGGCGGGGAATGCCAAGTTGCACCTATGTGTCAAAGTGACTAAGGCATCTGACGCGTTTAGTCAGAGATGCCAAGGGCGACGCTACGAACTGTCATTATTGAAGAACTTTGCTATTGACCATGCACGTCTGTTCCGATGTTTACCTTTTTTGAATGCCAACTGTATACCTATCGATTTCCGGTCAGCATGACCTTGTTACACTGACTGTTCCTGTTGATACTATGTGTGTTCTCGTCATTAAATGTTTTGAAACATGCCTGCAGTGTCCAAGCATCCTTGATTACTGCATGTGAGAGTATGGGTTGCAGGGTCTACATCTATACGAGCCTAAACACATTCGCGCCTTCATTCGCACCCACACCCAGTTCATCATACGCTCGCACTACACACCTAACAACATGTATACTGTCTTGGGCCAGTGATCACCTCGACAAGAGAAACAGACAGTTACATTTCTGGTGGACCAGTTACGTGGGCTCTTAAGATACATTTGTTGTCGCCAATGTGGCCTAGAAACTTACATTTCTGATAGACCAGATCTGTGGGTTTAAAAAGAACAGAGCGAGCATTTGACATTATTGTTGACATTAATGGATCCAGAAATTTACATTTCTGGTTGGCTGTTACATGTATGATGTCTCCAGTGTTGTCCAGAAATTTACAAGAAGGACAAGTACACATTACATTTCTGATCTGTGGGTCTAAGCTACACACGGGACAGCCGTAACACACAGCGCTAATTCTACACTTGCAAGTTTTGGCTACAACAGGACAGAAATAGGTCATCAACGGTTGACCTAGATAAACAGTGCGGGCATTTATATTATAATGCTACATAAACCACAACAAGACAAGTACTGAAGTTAACATCTAGGCATTTGCTACGTGGACCATAACTGCATAGAAGGCGGGTTCCTATTGTGAACAGTACTGCTGGTTGTTACACGTTTCAGTCAACAACAGACTTTTCTATGTCCGAGCATTCAAGCTACATTGTTCGAGGTCAAGTGTTTGTAAACAGTACGTGGAAATTGTAAACATTAGCAGTATGACAAAGCATTAGCTGCTGAAGAGAGAAAAGCTGCTGCGGAACAAAAAAGGCTAGACAGAGAAGCTGATATTGCTGCTGAACAAAAGAAATTGCAGATGCAGGTGGAGGAAAGGAGATTTGAAGCTGAACAAAAGAGATTAGACAAAGAGGCTGAACAAAAGAGATTAGACAAAGAAGCTGAACAAAAGAGATTAGACAAAGAAGCTGAACAAAAGAGATTAGACAAAGAAGCTGAACAAAAGAGATTAGACAAAGAAGCTGCTACAGAGGAGAGGAAAGCTCAAGCTGCTGCAGAAGAGAGGAAAGCTCAAGCTGCTGCAGAGGAGAGGAAAGCTCAAGCTGAGGCTGAAATTAGAAAAATGGAACATGAGGAAAGAAAACAGAAGATGGAACTTGATGAAAAACTCGCAACTTTGGAGTTAGAGAAATGGAAATTGGCGAGTACGGGTGCTCAGCAAACAACTTCGAGTACGACAAAGGAGTTTGTTAGTAGGATTAAATTGCCTCATTTCAATCCTTTAAAGGATGACGTAGCAGATTATCTAGATAGATTCCAATTTTTGTGCGATACGCATAACATAAAAAAGGAAAAATATGTTGAACAACTGATGCCATTTTTTACAGGTGACACAGTGACTACTCTTATGACAATAGTCGAACATGAGAGGACTAATTATGATGTTGTCAGGGCAGCATTGCTAAAAAAATACCAACTAAAAGAAGAAGACTATCGTCTTCGTTTTAGGACAATGTTGCCAGAAAATGGAGTAGATTTCTCTGATTTTGTTACAAAGATACGTCGTACATTTACACGATGGGTTGAGTTGTCTCAGACTGAGAAAACATATGAAGGTCTAATGGACTTATTATTGCGAGATAAGGTTTTGTCATCTGTTAATGATTCTTTTCTTGCATTCCTTCATGAGCGTAAGCCTAAAAACTTAAAAGATATGGAGGAATACTGTTGTCAGTATGCAACAGCGCATCCCCATGCTACAGTTAGTAATTCTAAAGTGAAAGAAGGGTTGCCAGCTGCTTCGGCAACACCATATGGCCCTAATTTCAAAAAAAAATTTCAGGGTGCTCAACAAAACTGGAATAGGGGAAGTAATCAAAATTACACCCAGAAGCGGAGTAATCCAACACATGATGGTTCTTCGTCTATGAATTGGAGACAAGATGGTAGTTCTCGTAATTTTAGTGGTAATAATTTGAGACACTTTCGCAAAGGCTATCCAAATAATAACTATTCAAATTTTCGAGGTAATCATTCTCGACGTCAAGATTATGACGATGGTGAATTTAGAAACCGGGATTCAAACCGGAATGATGATTACAATAGGCAATATGATAACAATTACAGGGGAAATGATAGTCGAAATAATTACAGGGGAAACGATAATCGAGGCAGACCTAGATTTAACAAGAAAAGACCTTTCCAACAGGCAAACTCTGCACAACAAGAGTTTGATGGAGCCTGTAATACAGTAAATGATAGTGGTAACTCTAGGGCTATCACTGGTTGTGCTTTCGATTTTGGGAGAGCAACTGAATGCCCCCAATGCTTAACATTGTTTGACTCATCGACTGTATCTACGCTAAGTTGTGGTCACCCTCTTCCTGCTCTACCTGCTACAGTTGCGCATGATGGGAGAGGATCTCTCATCTTACATAAAGGTCTAATAAATGATAGGCTAGTCTCAGTACTTTTCGATTCGGGATGTACTACCGTCGGGGTTAGGGGGTCTCTGATAGATCCTTGCTGTGCCACTGGAAAAACAATCAAATGTGTTACATTTGGTGGTACTATGGAAAGCTATCCTACTGCTATTATTAGGATTGACACTCCTTTCTTCACAGGAGAGGTCCATGCATGTCTTCTTCCTAATCCTATTGCGGATCTTATAATCGGTCGTATTCATGGGGTTAAGGAATGCACCCCGCAACAAATTTCTAGTTGGGAAGAAAGAAACATTCAAACGGTCAATGCAGTGGTGACAAGAGCTCAAGCTCTTAATCCCCCAACTTCATCTGATAATAGTAATGAAGTTGATAGCCAAGACGAGCACTTGGTGATTTCCCATGACTCGTTTGTTAAATGTCAAGAAGAGGATCCTTCTTTGAAGAAATTCTTCCTTCTTGCAAAGAAAGGGGATCCCAATCAAAATACGAATCACAAATCGTATATCACTATGAAGAATGGTATATTGGTACGAATGGTACAACACTCGGACAAGTCTATGCACTCGCAAATTCTTGTGCCTAAGTGTATGAGAGCCTTAATTCTTCGGCATGCACACGATTCTCAGTGTGCTGGACACATGGGTTTTTCCAGAACTAAAACTAGAGTCCTTGCGTCCTTCTTTTGGCCATTCGTGAATAAAGACATCCGAATTTATTGCCGATCTTGCAAAATTTGTCAAGAGGTCAAGTCTAGGGGTCCGAGACATGCTGCTCCTATTCAGGCTGCAGATATTCCGATTCGGCCGTTTCAGAAAATGACTATAGACATCATTGGTCTGTTCAAAGTTAAGTCAGCCAGAGGACACCAATTTATCCTCACTTGCGTGGACATGTGCACGCGTTGGCCAGAGGCTATTCCTCTGAAGAGCATATCAACTGTCGATATCGCTGATGCTCTTTGGCTCGTATTTTCTCGTCTGGGATTCCCCGGAGAAATACTGTCGGATCACGGCACTCAGTTAATTTCGGACGTTATGTCTCAGGTAATGGCTACGCTAGACATTAAAAGGTCTCTCAGTAGTATTTATCATCCAATGTCCAATGGATTGGTAGAACGTCTTAACAGGACACTAAAGAACTTACTTGGCAAGATAACGGAGGATCATCCTGAAGATTGGGACAGGGTTTTACCTGCAGTCCTCTTTGCCTATAGAGAGGTTCCCAACGAGCATACAGGGTTTTCTCCTTTCGAACTTGTCTTTGGCGCGCAACCGCGCGGGCCGATGTCCTTGTTACACGATTTGATAACTTCCGATAATATTGACGATGATACACAATCGTCATATGAATATGTCATAGCTCTTAGAGAAAAGATTATCGAATCGTGCAGGTTAGCAACTTCATCTTCCGAATTTGCGAAAGAAAAAGCTAGGCGATTTGCTAATAGGAAAAGACGCCTACGTCAACTTTGTCCTGGAGACAAAGCATATGTCTTACTGCCCTCAAGAGAGAATAGACTTCTCATTTCATGGAAAGGTCCATACACTATAGTCTCAAAAATTTCCGATGTCGACTATATTGTCGATGTGGATGGAAGGCATAAAACCTTCCATATAAATATGCTAACAGAGTTTATTGAACGTCCAGACTATTTGCAGCCTATTTTCCAGGCGACGGACGACTCTCCAGTCCAACATGGTCACATCTCATCCCTGTCCATTATACAGGATGAGGAAACTATTTTTTCTGACGTGAACTTACCTCTTCCTGCGATTCCACTTACTTCAACGGAATCGTGGAGAGACGTTACAGTCTCTTCCAACTTGTCTTTTGAGGAACAGCGTCAAGTATCCTCTACGTTACAATCATATCAGGATGTCCTTACCGACATTCCTGGACACACAGATGTCATAGAACATGACATCATACTTACTGATCGTAATCCGATCAGAGTAAGACCATACCCAATACCTATTCATTTTCAAGCACAAGTCGAGAAAGAATTGGATGAAATGATTCAACTACAAATAATTGAACCATCCACTTCAGCTTATTCTTCGTCGATAGTTATTGTTCGAAAGAAAGACAATAACATACGTCTTTGCGTTGACTATCGCAAATTAAATCAAGTTACGAAGTTCGATGCTGAACCTATGCCGTTATTAGATGATCTACTTATTAGACTTTCTAAAGCTAAATTCTTTACTAAACTAGACTTGTCGAAAGGTTATTGGCAAGTCCCACTAACGGAACACGCCAAACCTCTCACTGCTTTTTCGACACCTAGGGGTCTGTTTCAATGGAATTTTATGCCTTTCGGGCTTATGAACGCCCCAGCGACTTTCGTGCGCATGATGCGACGAATTCTATCAGATCGTGCAGATGTCATTGCATATTTAGACGACATCTGTCTTTTCAGCGATACTTGGGAAGAACACTATTTGGGTCTAAAGGAATTGCTATCTACTCTACGTGAGCATAGTTTGACTGCTAAACCCTCTAAAGCTTTTGTTGGGTTTAGTGAAATTTCCTTCCTAGGTCATCGAGTTGGTCATGGTCTGTTGAAGACAGAGGACCAAAACATTTCAAAGATATTAAATATCTCGGTTCCGAAGACGAAAAAGCAAGTGCGTAGTCTCTTGGGATTGATACAATTCTATGGAAGATTCATTGAGAATCTGTCCTCCATTATGGCACCACTTTCAACGTTATTGAAAAAAGGTTCTCCTAATATGGTGCGTTGGTCCCAAGAATGCCAATCTTCATTGGATCAGGTTAAGAATTTGTTCTCATCTCATCCTATCTTAAGACTACCAACGATTGATAAGACTTTTGTCCTTCGTAGTGATGCCTCTTCCACTGGGATTGGAGCGGCACTAATGCAGGAATATTCAGGAACTCTGCATCCTGTAATGTATATTTCTAGGAAGCTAAATGCGGCAGAAAGGAATTACTCGGTTTTGGACCGTGAATTGTTGGCTATGGTTTGGTCCATTCTTAAGCTACAAAGGTTCCTTCTGGGCGCGCATTTCTTTATGGAAACCGACCAAAAAGCTCTTACGGCTATGCAAAGTAAGGATTTGAAGAGCTCGAGATCTACTCGTTATGCTATTGCTCTTCAGCCTTTCCATTTCACGGTTCGAGCTATCCGTGGTTCGGATAATGTGATGGCGGACATATTGTCTAGATGCCCACATGATTCCAGTTAAATCTTGTGTCCTAGTTTTTCCTGATACACTTTCAGACTTAGGTCTGTCCTTAATATCATAATATGTTGTAATACAAATGTATTTGGATGATGTTTAGATAATTTAACAAATTTCATTTTGTCCATCCATCAGTGATATGTTGCTAAAATAGCATTGACATTTGTATATTGCTATGATTATATTATTTAGTAATGTTTGATATATGATTGGTATTGCCAGCAACTTAGGTTTCTTGAATGGTATCCCTTAGTTTGTTTGGCTTAAAGGAAATATTTTCTCCTATGTTGAGAGATGATTTGTATTCTCTTCAGACGCTTTATTTATGCGTCTATTGTACCTGATATTAGGTTCAGTTTTTGCATGAGCACAGAAGTGATACTGGTGCTATCTTGCTCATGGACATATTAAAAGAAAAAAAAAAAAAATTTCATTTTTTTTTTTACAGGGGGGTGGTAGTAATGTTGCTGTCATTTTCGACGGAGTCATCTGTCAAGTTATTTGCCTATGTTTTATCATAAGTATAATTGTGTCTTTACCTGCGATGTCAGGTTGATTAGGGGTTGTCTTCCCTTGTTTATTCATTCATTGTGTTTTGACCTTTAGGGTCAAAGGTTGACAGTTCGGGCGTAGGCCTATGGGAAGGTTTTTTTAAGCGGGAGAGAGTTATACTTCCGGCAAGCCGGGAAGGTCCTGTTTTTCTGAAGGGACCAAGAGTCCATTGTTTTTCGGGGAGAATCTTCGAAGTAACTGCTATGGCAGTTTTCCCCAGTGAATCTCTGTGCGTCGGGATGACGACAGAATTCCTTGTTATGTTCTGAGGATTCATTTTCCAGGTAATACCGACCTTTATGCATTATTACGCTTTTCGGTGGCAGAACATGTAAAAGGATTACTTAGTGTGAACTGCAGCTCACCGATCCTATATATTTCAGAACTTATATATTTGTGCTCGAGGTAGCCATCCAAGACTGTTAGTCTTTATCTTGTCCAGAAATCCAGTGACGAAGATATATTGTGGGAACCGCAGATTGGCGGGATTTATGTCTACAATAAGCATTACTGCGGGGTTGATGATAACCTATTTAACAGAAGTACACAGCCGACGTCAGAACGAGGCCTGTGCTTTCGGCTATTATACTACAGCCTGATAATGTGCAATTGGCGGGGAATGCCAAGTTGCACCTATGTGTCAAAGTGACTAAGGCATCTGACGCGTTTAGTCAGAGATGCCAAGGGCGACGCTACGAACTCTCATTATTGAAGAACTTCGCTATTGACCATGCACGTCTGTTCCGATGTTTACCTTTTTGAATGCCAACTGTATACCTATCGATTTCCGGTCAGCATGACCTTGTTACACTGACTGTTCCTGTTGATACTATGTGTGTTCTCGTCATTAAATGTTTTGAAACATGCCTGCAGTGTCCAAGCATCCTTGATTACTGCATGTGAGAGTATGGGTTGCAGGGTCTACATCTATACGAGCCTAAACACATTCGCGCCTTCATTCGCACCCACACCCAGTTCATCATACGCTCGCACTACACACCTAACAACATGTATACTGTCTTGGGCCAGTGATCACCTCGACAAGAGAAACAGACAGTTACAACTCCCTGTCCAAAAGAAATTGAGGCACAGGGAGAATAAATTGTAAGATAATTACCTAAACTTTAACAAAAGTCTTACTCACTTTGATATTATTGAGTTACAGTTCTGTTTACGTTTTATTTAGTCCATATATATATATATATATATATATATATATATATATATATATATATATATATATATATATATATATATATATATATATATATACATACATTACCGTAGACACACTCAGCCACACAACATCAAAGAGCCTATTTTACACAGATTGAGATCTGAGAGGTGGCGGATAGGGACTCTGAGATTCATCACCATCAACAATTAGACTCAGGAAAATTAAACAGCTTGACCTCAGTCTGTTTATCACTAATTTATAACACCTTTTACCTCATTCACCACATTCATATGTTTTCTTTATTAAATTAATGATCTTCAGTGGAACTCCATAATGCCTCATCAATTTCCAAAGTGATTCTCTGTCGACACTGTCAAATGCCTTTTCGTAGTCTACAAATCCGATGTACAGTGGTGAATTTCATAGACTATCTTCAAGAGCACCCATAAAAGGTGCATTGGCCATGGATAAGGAAGAAATACTGAGGGCGATTCATGTTCGTCTATTAGAAAATGACACTGCAATCGATGAATCCTCAAGGCTAAGACTGCTAGAATTTGGCATCCAACGTAAGATCAGCTGGGATGGACGTATGAGAGGACGCATCCGCCGTGTATACAACCTGTGCGCAACAGGAACAATTAGCATTCATACCCTTCGACATTTGCTGCGGGAGACTGAGCACCCATGGGTGTGCCCGGAGTGCAATGACGTCGATTCTGATTGACAATAACAATAACAATCAGTTTCAACACAGTGGTTTAGATTGATATTTAAGTGTGCATGAGCGCAGATGCAGTTCAGTCACCTACATCAATGAATGATTCGTTAACAAGAATAAGCAGTTCTTTGGCGTGCATTTATGCACACCAGTAATGTCATATCCTTAGACTGAGTGGAATCTTATTAAAATTGAGACTGGTTGCTTTAGTGCCTTGTTTCAAACAATCCGGACAAACACAATGCCCCTGAATTATCGAACATTTTTATTTTTCATTTTGCTACTATCTGACACTCCAATACATCTCCTGGTTGGCGCTGGTGTTCATATTTATCCACTACATCCTGCCCTGCTGTTCTCTGTCATCTCTCCTGTTGACGGTAAAAGAACTCGCGCGTTTTTAGTCCATGTTATTTTTGTTTTTATCGTTGATGGTGTTCTGCGGCAATCCGGTCTTTTGCCTACTGCACATTCTTTCATTCCTGCGTCATGAATACTACTAACAGCCTTGTTACCTGCCTTGTCTAAGGATAATCTCTTCTTGATTTACAACTCCTTAGAGACTATTTTTCTATGTCTGAGCTTGTCTTCTTCAAGCGGAGAAACAAGCTGTCAATCTTTAACTCTTACCTTCCTCTGTAGATAATCCTTTGAAATAACTTAGTGTTACTGTGACAGTGCGAAAGACGATGTGTGAAGAAGAATAAGAATTCGTGTGTAATGTTGTCGTCACTCTCTCTGGCCTACTTTCACACACGTTCCGCAATCACAGAAAAACTCTCTGGATGACAGGGGTCCCACTTTTATTAATGAAACCCTATCAGGTAGCATTTGAATCATACAGAAAACAATGTTGTCCTCACGTTTACTTTGTAGGTAATTCCTATACAACACCATATAACCAAGCTATTTAGGTATTCACTACGTAACACCATATAATAACCCAGCACAGACTGCTGGACTCTGAAATAAAATGAAACAAAATAAACTAGCATCGTACTAATGGACAAACATCATCTACGTAATAATACATACATATGTGTGAAAATATGCAAGTACGTGCACTTATATGTCCTTGTGTGTGTGTGTGTGTATGTTGTGTGTGGCGTTACACATGTGTGAAAATATGCTAGTACATGCTCTTATATGTCCATGTGTGTGTGTGCGTGTGTGTATGTGTGTAATCACACAATAAACATATTTCAGTCAACAACAATGCCTTCATACTCATACTAAATACTAACTACATCATCACGCGAGAGAAAACTTAATTGAAGCACTTCTATCTATGATGAAATATTACACACAACTCACTGGTCTAAATGACCACATTTGATCAGTAGAGGCCTAGCTGCTCTAAAGAACAAGCAGATATAAATGTATATATATACTCTATTCTTACAACTCTAGACTAGATGCAAAAGGCATAGGCTACTCACGGAGCTAGATGTTACGCTAATCTTTCTCTCACAAAAATCACTGATGTAAAATTAACCACACTTACGGCTCACAAGAATGCAATATAACTATTACTTAACACTACACAAATAATAATAATAAAGGTAATAAGTACACACTTGTATACAGCGCAATGCGGCACTAGAATTCCTCTTATAAATTCACTTAGTACTTTACAAATTTAACACACAGTCTCACTGTTGAAAATAGCGATGAGATATACGTGAGATTACACCTAAAAACACATAAATCGCCAATCATCTTCTATCAAACTATAGATAGACAAACGCTAAAAAAGCATTAACTCTTAAACCTGAAACGTCAAACATTACTAAATCTAAAGTATTCTAAAAATGTACTCATAAGCAAGCATACCTCTATGTCGTCAGTTCTCTTAGCACAGACGCAACATTTGCGTATCTAATCCTCTACCTCACTGGTGTATCATATCGAGGATGCATACCGCACATGGAAGACGATCTGGCTTCCTTTCAACTCTGACTTGACTCTCTCACTGTTCAGTTTAAACCTACATATCCTCTTCTGTACCACATGATAACCACGTCAAAATGTCAGGCTAAGCTCCGACCATCCCTCTAGGGAGCAAATCAGGAGTCCTATGCTCAGTTTGGATGACATAAGATCACATCTTAGTAAAGATTATCTTCCTAGACGTCCACAATTGAAGTTCCGCCCACTGGTGGTTACATTCCCACGATATTTCTTGCCTGGAGTCACACCTCACGGTTTCGTGCTCAACAAGGTGTTTTCCTCTGGTGTCAGACCGCGCCAAGATGTCTAAAGATAAGTGCCGTCTGTCATTACATCTTCTGCGTCTCACACGTTTGTCTACTTCACGGATGGCAAAGGTGTGTTTAGTTTAAATCGTCCATTCCCGTGTGAGAATGCCAGCATGAGCACAAATATACACCGTAGACAAGATAGAAAATTAATTACGCCGTCTAAAATTACACCTTTCTGGCCACACGGTCACATTACCATGAGTGACGTTCCTCTAAAATCGCCCGCAGAATCTAAGTGGGGATTTAATCTAAACGTTAAAAAACCATAGGAATGATCTTCAGTAGAGGGCGTGTAATTAAACATAATATAATTGACATAAGCATTAATGAGCAAAAAGTATGCACAGCAAAATCAACTAGATTTCTTGGTATGGTACTAGACCAGCAACTAAACTGGAACAAACACATAAACCTATTAGTGCAAAGCAGTAGGAGACTTATCAACATGCTAAAATATATGAAAGGAAGTGGTTGGGGAGCCTGCAATAAGACAACGTTAACCTTCTATAAATCATTTATTAGGGCAAAATTGACTATGCCAGTGTTGTTTATGCATCAGCAGCCCCGAGCAATAAGAAAAAAACAAGACATAGTCCAAAACCAGGCACTGTCAATAATAGCAGGTGTCTCAAAGGGAACATCAGCAGAGGCATTAGAAGTAGCGCTAGGCATTATACCCCTGGAGATAAGGAAAAAAGAACTGAGATTCAGCTACTGGGCAAGAGTGGCAAAAGATACAACTCACCCAGCACAGAAAACCTTTGATAGGGGTAACCAGTACATAGGCCACATTCCATTAAACCATAATAGAGACCCGTCAGGGTGGAAAACGATGGATGAAGTGGATCAACACCCAAACCTATTTAATATGATAAACAGTAGTGCTCAGTATAAAGCAAAGATCCAACCATTGGAATTAAAAGTGCCAGAAACTGACTCCCACTTATCAAAGATCATAAGCAAATCTAACGACATAATCTCAGCAAAAAGTAAAGCACTAGAGTACATACAACGGTATATGAATAATAGCCTAATTATATATACAGATGGGCCAAAAGATGAAGAAGGACAATTAGGAGCAGGAATAGCAATACCAAAATTAAAAATTTATAAAAGATACAAATTAACAGGTAATACATCCATCTTTGCAGCAGAATTAGTGGCAATCCTAAACGCTTTCGAAATAGCTGCAGAAAACCCACCAAATAAAGTAACCATTCTAACAGATTCCCTTTCATCAGTATTAGCTATCAGAAACAGAAGTGAATGTAGCAGGCCAGATATTATAGAGGAAATACTACAGGTTAATACATATCTGCACACTATAGGATGCTGTGCAACACTAACATGGATACCATCACATGTGGGGATAGCAGGAAACGAGCTTGCAGACAAAGAAGCCAAAGGGGGAAGAACTAGCCATTAGAGGTGGGCAAATCGACACACTCCGCTGTTTCGAGACAGTCGGCTCAGTGATTTAAACTGTGTCGACACACTGTTTCGACACAACCGCACAACGGCACTATTGCCCGTATCGGGGAGAAAGAAGTCTCTAATAGACAGTATACATTATTATACATGAACTGTGTGAGACAATCTCCTCTGATTTTTCTTGCGCGCTACTGGCGTGTGTGAAAATCTATGGCATTTCGTGTGACCACAATTCAATATTTTTACACAAGTCTTCATTATGATGAAATAAAACGGAGATATGATGATAGCTGCAATATATGTGTCGTGGTTGAGTTAGAGTGTAGAGTATTTGTCGAGTTGGACAACTGTAGTGAAATCGACAAGGGATAGTGGACTGACATAGTTATAGATTACACTTTAGATAAGGTGTAAATAGGAGATGGACTTGAGACAACCTGGAAGAAGATTTATTCAAATGATCTCTCTCTCCAGGCCTCAACTCACTTTACTGTCTAAGCATCTCCTGCTCTCTCTCTTTTCTCTTATCATACATAGAGATTATAGTAAAGAGCTAAAAATACAAATATGGATGGAAAGGTCGTGAACAGCGCATTAATAAATGTGTAAAATTTATTAAAGAAGAAAAAGCATGGAATTAATGCATATCATCACAACAACATAAAATTTCATCAATAATCAAATATTCATCGAGAATCATATACACCAACAACCACACACACACCGATCACCATTCATAAAACCTGTAGAACACAGAGAGATGAAATAAACTGTCTGACAGTCTGTCTGTTTTCGGTGGGACCAAGTACAATGCTTCCGACAGTGTCTTTTACGTAAAAATATACTCCATGGGGAATGGACTTGACCTGTATAAATCCACTGTAGTCGCTATTGTTGGTGGCACCCCTGATTTCGCGATGGGAACTGGAAGACTGTCTATCTCCTGCTGACCAAATAAACAAACTGAGCGACAGCATGTCCGTCCGCTTTCGTGGGACCAAATGGGATAGCTCCAATGTCTTTACGTAAAGATATACTCCATGGATGATGGACTTGACCTGTAAATCCAATGTAGGCGCTATCTTTGGTGACACTAATTTGCGTGAGGGGCTGGAAGACGCTGTATCTCTTTGCTGGCCGCTCCTAAGTGCGAGGTTTTAATATATCCAGGACTAAATACACAGGACGAAGTCACTTGAGGACAAATTGTCCCTTGCGCGCTTATCCGGCGCTAGAATCGGCTTTCGTACTTGGTATAAATCCTGTTTAAACTGGTTTGGCTGTGGTTTGCTGAGTGCCCCGTTTAGGCACAAAAAAGGCGGGTGATATGGAATTCTGCTGTAGGCATGCTGAGCGGGTTTGATATTCTGGAAGCCGCAATGCTCTGGCTGGTAATCCAATAGGCGAGTAGAGAACTACTACTGCGTTTGGCGATTCCAGATTTAGCGTTGGCTCCGTTGCACTGCGTGAGCTTAACTTGGCGTTGACAAAAAGGGGTTTTGATTCAGGAACGGGGTGTGACGATTCGTGACGCTAGCGGTATTCAGAACCCTCTAGATCGAAGAGAATATTTCGTTCTTCGCCTGACTGGAATCTGCTCTCGCGAGTCGGTCCCCCTGGAACTGAGACCCAAAAGAGACACCTTTTAACTTCAAGCAACGCTAAAATCAATCTAACTTTATACAGAAAGTTTCGCTCCACTATGGGATTAAATTTATTGTAGTTATTGCTATGATAGTTTAGGGCTGTCTTTAACCATGTCTCCTGTTCCTTAAAAATATCAATTATCAACACGCGCCCGCATAGGCTTAATATCTTTTGCACACCCATGTAACTGTCATTAAATATTCTGACAGCAAAATCTACTCCTCTTCTCCCAATCTCAACATACAGGAAACCTAACATGTAGTTACAGTTAAATTAATATGCTTATTCATCTTACAACATTAAATGAATTTACATAAACAGATTACAGCATTTGACATTACACAAATAAATCGTATGTCCCCTTTGGGAAATATATTAGCATTTCCACAAAATGAGTACAAAGAAAATGCAATGTTCTTGCTATAATAATACAGTTGTGGCTAGATCATACGATATAATTATATCTATGCCTGGTGACTGCTTTCCGTGAAAGTTATAGACTAGTGCCTAGCCACACAAGTAAGCATAAAATGATCCTCCCTTGCCACTAGAAATATCTATCAAAAGGAATAAGTGACTATCTCCTATAATCCAGAGTTATTACCTGCATCTCACTATTCCGTTTTAAAGTGAACAATCCACACCTGACATTATCTTACAGAAATGACAGTTAATTTTGCTGACTCTTAACCCAATGGTAAGCATTCGTGGACTGATTCTACGCCTAATATCTGTTATTGTAAGTTTAACATTTAACCCATGATAAACCGTAACAGTGTAAGCACCACTTAATAGGCCGTAGACAGCGCTACCTTATCACTGAATAAATTACTAGGAGAAGTCCTCAGAAATAAATTCACTTCCCTAACAGATATATATAAAAGCTAACATGAATATATCATATTTATAAGATATGTCAACTCACCCCGAAAAATGCCAAGAAATAGGCGAAAAACATTTAGTTCTGTGTTAATGTTTGCCTTATTTCCATAATGGTCTATCTCGGGCCAGGAAAATTTACGAATGTCTTTGTCTATTAAAACCAGTTTACTCTTATAGATTACAAGGGACGCTCCCCCCGAACACCTGGCGTGCGTATTTCTACAGAAGTTCGGCGAAAGACGTAATCTAGAGAAGACAAAAGAAATCGTGCGAAAGTTCCCCAGGCCTCAAAGGGTACCCGCCGCTCGTCATCAAACGTTTTAAAGCGACCAGAGAAATTCCCCTGTTGGGACCACAGAGGGTACCCGCCGCTAACGAACCGTTTCTTTCACAGAAACCGTCTTGGCTCGTTCTAACACTTAAAGCACATTTAAAGGAGTAATCAAATTATGGACAAGATGGTAAAATAAATTATCTTTCACGTGACAATATGTGAAAATAATAAAAAACAAGAATAATAATAACAGTAATAATAACACATGATATCAAACTAGAGTAAGCTAGTTTTGGTAGACAATGATTCAAATCCACACCGAGTACACAGATATCAGCAGAGCTAATAAAGTGTCCATTACATTTATACGAACACACGGACACTTTCAACTTTAACATAGTGCCTAAACATTGACAACTCATGACACAACAGTGTCTATAACTTCTCAGCAAAAATAATATCACTTGTAAAATCAAGTCATCATAACACATCCCTGAAAAATATGACATGTTTGATATTCCATACTAATGTTCCGAACGGTTGACTCAAATTTTACAAAGGCCCACGGAAGGTGAGAAGTGAGACAGTGTGTCTCTGCAAAACAGCGAGGCAGACAGGAACTGAAACTGTTTCGAAACAACAAGCAGGCTAAGTGTCGAAAATCTTTCGGACTCAATGCTGTTTCGAAGCATTGTTTCGACACACACACACACAGTAGCCATCTCTACTAGCCATAACAAAATTGAAGTATGCTTAGGGAAGTTTGAAATTAAGAGCTTAATTGCTCAAGCAATAACTAAAGAGTGGATAACAGCATGGGACCAAAGTAAAAAAGCAAGACACTCATATAAAATCCTACAAAAAACCAAGCAAAAAATGTGAAATACAAGATGAACTAAAAATACCAATTAATAAAAAATTGCTGAGGCTCAAGCTTGGAACGGGATATTTCATGATTGAGGAACCCACATGTGAAGAGTGTCAAGAACCAAACACAATTAGACACTTTCTGGTGGACTGCAAAAAATATGACCAGCAGAGGCAAAACATTAAGACATACTGTAGTAAACCACAAGGTAGAAATGAGTGTAGAAAATCTCATAGGCACAAAGACACCTTCAAAAGTGCAAAAGTTAATAAAACACTATATTACAAAAACTAAAGCTAACATATAAAAAATAAATAAGTATCCGAGCCAGTAGTCCACACTGGTGAAAGACCCCCCCCCCCCCCCCAGATACATACAGATTAACCAAATAAACCGTCCAGTGAAAATTGAAAACATACCAGCTTAGAAAATATATTTTGGATAAAAAAGCCATTTTGAACTAGGCTATATACACAAGGAAAATACCTACTAGAGATAATATAGTATAAAATAAATACAAAGAAAAACATATTACAATAAAGGAAACACGTCCTGATATAACCAACAGCTCCATGTACATGGTAGATGGTTGAAAGGTGCGTGCTACAAAGAAAAGTAGCAAACACTTTAAAAAACAAAACAAAAAAAAACCCTTCTTTATTTATACGCGAACTTGTGCTAAGACAGTATTCTTAAAATCGGATCGCATAACACCTATAATCAAGGTAACCTTTGTACTGTAATATCTTAAATATATATTAAATATATTGATGGACGATAGAGTTTCCTAAAGCCAGGGAGATTGAGTAAACATTACGTCAGCCGTGTGACCGCAGGCCAACTCATTAAAGGGACATTTCCCAGTTTTCAGATAATTATTGTTAACCGCGGATGTGTGTGAATAAACGATAGGAAGGTATACTTACGAACAGACCACGCTTCATGTCACTTACCTGTTTTCTTCAGTTTTGGATGCCGGCGGACCTCGATGTACACAGTGTGAGTAAACACACTTAAACTTACTGTTCGCTAAACATAACAAAACAAAACACCCAGCATGTGCCCGATTGCTACTCTGAAGACGCAAACAAAGCAACGGCTGGTTAAAATCATAGTTAAATAATGATACTCTCATCCTTCCACGCCACCTGACACCCTCAACTATCACACACGCACACACTCATGCGTGTCGTCCAGTGCGACTAGTGTGGTGTTGTGCATGAGGCTGGCAACCTCACCATGTAACACAGATTGCTACCGAAACCACTACTGCAAGGGCACACTCTCAGCTATCACACACACACACACAATCACACACACACACTCATGCATGTCGTCCAATGAGACTAGTATGGTGTTGTGCATGAGGCTGGCAACCTCACCGTGTAACACAGATGGCTACCAAAACTACTACTGCACGAGCATCTGAATGCTTCACACGGATGAAACCACACTGGTGGCCCCATGCTCCCACAGGAGCGGAGAAGAGAAATATATATCTCCAAGTGAGCCCACGTGCTCTCACAAACCATTCTACACATAACCATAATTAAATAATAATAACATGGACATAAAATAATATTCTTCAACTACATGTACATCAAATACTCTCATTAATAAGAGTAAACCACCACCTCGAACTGATCCATCTCAATATTCGTCACTGCCCTCTGAACATGTCGTAAGTGGCGACTGGTGCGCCTGGTAACAAGCGTGACGTATATGACCCCTGATGAGATTGGGAACTCATCACACGAAACACATCGTTACCGTCACCGAAACAACCACAGCAATAGCATCAAAATGCTTATTGTGGGCCTGTAATGGACACCAGCTGCATTGGTGTTTCCATGCTCCGCCGGGAGCAAACAGAGAAACACCTGTCTCAACGTGCCTTACGCCTTACGCACGCTCTCCAGAAATCTAAATACATATTCTCACTTCAAAGTAACCCACTAAAGATATACAGTAGAATCATCAATAAACGTGAAATACACTCAATTACTTTTACATCAAAGAATAAAATAAAATTACTCTTGACTTAACAACTAGAACTAGTCATCACATAAAGGAAATTTACCACGAAGACTCTCTTTTCCACTACTGGGGAAAATTACATTTAACTTACTTTCACCCACGTGTCAATTCACACGATATAAAACTGCGTAACATTATAGGCTTGATATTATCTAAATTCACGTGAAATAGCTTCATACCATATTTGCCTTTCTGATAAATAAAATAATCGCTCTTAAACTTTCACATCTATCTATCTATTTAGACCTAAATTCACGTGAAATAGCTTCATACCATATTTGCCTTTCTGATAAATAAAATAATCGCTCTTAAACTTTCACATCTATCTATCTATCTTTTTATCTCATTAAACATTAAAATAGCCACATCGATATAATTTCAGAATTATAGAAAACTAATTCTAATTTAAATTAACTCACGTGCTCAAGGCATTTACAGCTTGGCTCTGTGTGTCTTACTTCGTCTGTTCTCTCTGGGCGGCTGATCTTCAAATAGGCTGGTTTGATGCTCGCTATTTCTTTATATAAACCGCTAAGCCTAAACACTCAACTTAGTCCGCGCTGCGCGGATTAATTTAGCCACTTAAATGACACTCGCGATTTTGCTTTACCAGGCATGAAAACACAGATATACACAACTATTTCTAGAGCAAAAACACCACTATCAAATATAACAAACAACTATGCACCAAAACTAATTTTCAGGCGTTATTATGGCCTTTTCATCAATCTTGAAGACTTTACATCCCAGCATGCTTCGCGCACATCGAAAATATGGGCGATAAATGTGCCACTCACAATGAAGGGGGAAGCTGGGGTGTCTTTCCGTGAAGGGGTAAGCCGGGTTTCTTTCCGGCCCTATCACAGTTGTAAGAACGATGGTTTTAACTTCAATTAACATGTTTTACATAGATGTGGACGTCACTATTACTTTTATATCACTGTTGCATTATGAGTGCAAACGGAAGTAGAAACCAGTCGTTGATTGAATGCACCTGGTGAGGATTTATTTTTAAAATGTGTGAGCTTTAATTCCTCAGTGAGCTCCAGCAAAACCTACTGAGTGAAATAACGTATATTGGGATGTTATGACTAGGTAACTACGTGGAAGAGAAACGGATTACTTCATACGATAATAGCGCTGATTGTTAGATAATCGCTGATTGTTAGATAATCGCTGATTGTTAGATAATCGCTGATGAAAGGAAGACAAAAAAACTTTTTCTCATTTAGTCATCAGGTGAGAGCAAGTAAATGTTCTGAGACAAAAAGTCCACAGGGAGGATAAAGGTAAAAGCTATGTACATTAGCGAGTAATTACCAGTGCTTTCTCTTCTGTGGTGAAGTGGGATGTTATAAATATTTATAGGGGACTTAGTGTACTGACTGAGATCAGCTGTGAAGGTATCTATATCTAATAAGAGTAGTGTATTATAGATAACCTTACTTGCTGCCACATATATGTATATCTCAGTCAGAATTATTCTGGAATAGTGTGATGACTACGTTGTATGTCTAGGGTATGTGTATGATGAAGTGTAAGTCATAACAACAACAGACGGATAAACAATTTAATTTATTCCACCACACTTGACAACACTGTGACACTCACATACATAAAACACTCTACAAGGATATCTTAAAGGAGTCACTGATAACTTTTCAAATAACAATATGTATTCATTGCTGGCATGAATGAATATGTGTCCTGATTCAACTACAAAGGGAACCAGGAATCACAATCAATTTAAATTACAAGTTATATGTACAGAATTTATCAATATGAATATAGTAGTGACATATATTATTAAAAGTATCCTATGTGTGTCCGTTGAGTAGTGGTAATATGAGGTAATACTGGTTTTGTTTTGTTCAAGCTCTGTTGGTATTTGTCATCATGACTTCAATAGTTTGTCTTTAGGGGAACTATTATTGGAGATGTTCTCAGTTCCTGATATTAACACAATTTAATTCCCCTCTTAATGTTATTTTTACAAGGTCATTTTAAGCTGGGGTACATAATTTTGAGCTCAGCTGGCCACATCAGCTTATCTGGCGTGATGGCGGCAGGAACAGACTCCTCTGCTCGACTCTCCCCTCGGCTCTGGAGACACCTCACTGATAGCTAAATGGACCAAGGAGTATGCTGTCCGACTCTGGATTCAGCAAAGCTCTGACCAGGTGCTGCTCAATACCATCAAGACCACGGTCCCTGAAAACAAGAAGGATGTACCTTCTACTTCATAACTAATTTATACTCTCTTTTTACACTGAGCACAATACATCACAAACATTGAGTTCAGAGCGTTAGGCCAACTGTCAGCTTCATCTGAAATACTTTATACCAGCATTAACCTCCTTAATGGTTACCACGCCTCTGCACTTCCAGCATTATTTCTGTCTAATCAATAATCTAGGTGTCAGTGTACTGTTTGGCCATTCCATGCAGTTTTACTTTCCTCCGACACCTTCTGTTCAGGCTGGAGCATTATAGGCTTTATATCATGTTTGCTACTGAACTACACATATATACAGGCATAAATTAACAATTCACATTCAATTTTCATTAAAAGATACTGAATGTTTCAAGCTTACCACAATTCATGGAAACAAACACAGATACGTTGATTAGCAATGAATTCTGGCACAAAATACTGGCACAAATTCCCATCTGCTTATGTTCCAGGCTTTTATTTAACACAAATATGAGCTGGCTTCAACGCACTGTTGCTTTATCAAGCTTATTTGACTAGTGGTCTCGAACTAACGCTCCTAAGTGAGTATATCAGCGAGTCTAGCCAATGGAGCCACGTTTCGACAAGTATTTGAAAAAATTTTAACTTCCTACGTCTCCCCTAACAACCAAGGATAGCATTTATAGCCCGACCAATCGTGTTTAGCCTTACATATCATTCCAGCCAATCAGTTCAAATGTAACTTGTGGCCCATTTCCCGTACAATGGTGGTGAAAAAAAAAATCTACCACTGAGCGATTCTGATTTTGGGTGTTGTCTGACAGCACTATCATTTTATTTTGGCTATAACTTGTTAATTCCTAGAATATTTGCATAACGTTGTACATATTCTTTGTCAGCAAACCCTAAGGAGCCCAAATATCCAAATTTAAAAGAGCTAAGTGGCTGCGTTCAAAATATGCAATTTCTAGGATAGTCGTGTAGTTGTTTTATTTTTTTATGTGAGAACCGCCACCTGTCCTGCTGTACTGTCAGACTAATGTCAGGATTTCGGACATAAAACAGTAGAATGTCAGGTTTCCCCAATAAGCGTTTTTCAGATTTTAAAACCTAACTCTGGGAAGGGTAGTGAATTTATCACTGTCCGTCTGAAAAAAAGTTAGTGCATGTAGTCTTACACGCGTGATGGCAGCATTTGTGTATCGCGCGACGCGTGTTTAGTGTTCGGCTTTCTGCCTCTCCCTTCTCGCTATCCTTTAGTCCATCTGTCTTTTGTTTTTGGTAACATAGTGTAGAAAAAGACATGAATGGAATTTAAAATTTAGGTCAACTTGCATATTTCAAGGTTTTTCTTAGAAAGGCAGCACATTTTATTGTGTGTTTGGGAAACGCGTGTATGTTGCAGAAGGCCTTTAATATCAACGTGAAAGCGTTACAATTTGCCGACGAAGTAGAAAAGAAGGGGGATTTCGAGTACTGTCATTGTGACAGCACTGTTCTTTACCATTCTTCTTCCTTTATTTATTATATGTATTTATTAGGCTTTATATTTACTTGATAATTTATATATGTGGATTAGAATATTCCACGACATCTTCCCAGTTCGTATATCAGATCCTAGGTGAGAATAAAAAGCTGACATAGAAGATTTCTGATATCTGAAGCTGATCGTTTGAGCAAACTATGATTTTCCTGACCGTTGCCTTCCTGTGGTGGGTCGATATTACTTATCTATATATTTATGTAGCAGATGTGAAGTCAGCTATGCAAGCTCCTGAGGAAGTTTACCTTTTAACTATATGTCAGGAAACCTGTCTTGCTTCCACCAATGACTACCACCCGCTATGTATATTATCCCCAATTTATATGTTATAATGTATGGATGTTGTGTAGCTACGTGTCTAGGGTATATGCAATGTATGTGCAGAAAATAACAACAACCACACTTTAAGGTTAATAAACAATTAAGTAAACAACTCCCTATTGAATTTTGGTCTGAACAATTTTTTACAAATGTATTAAGTATAATTGAGTTGATTCATAAAAGATTAAACGTCAAGATATATTTACACACAAATTAGTTTAACTATTAGAGTCTATTATTTCCTGAACTAGGAAGTGTTCTTCGTGTAATACTTTTTGTCCAAAATTAAGCACATATTTGGGAAATCAATATTGTCATCATTTTATTTAATCTGGTTGATATAGTAACTGGTGGAGAATATTTCAGTGAATTCACAAGGCCCCAAAACACAGGGCTTATCTTAAGATATTTGTAGAAAATTCTGCGATGTCCTGGTTATACGTCTTCCTCCTCACAGCACTGCTCAGCTTTCAGGATTCAAGATAAGGTAGGGCCCTCAAATCATATGGCCTCGAACAGGTACCAGGGTTGAACAACAACGTGACTGGCTCACTTCAGTTTCACACCCAGAAACTCTGGAAGTAGAGGATTAATTTCCCCTCAAAATAATATTCTGACCTATCTCCATTTGTAACAGGTTTGCAGATATCAACCAATCAAAAATCAGAACATAATACATAAATAATTATTTTCCCCCTCGGGTAGTGTGCTCTATTATCATTAAATATCTCAAACATATGTTTTTTTTTTTTTCTTCCTAGTCCTAATACAATATTATAATTTCATAAATACATTCAGGTAATAACATGGATTACATAAAGATGGCCAGTGATTTTCTGGCTATACTTAAACATTATTCATTAAAGTCTTTTCCCTTATTAATCTCTCTTTATCCCAACTTTTAAGTAAAACTGCAAGGATTTTATTAAGTTCTTTCCCCACAATGATAATATCTTTCTTAGCAACTCGGTGAAACAACACAAAGTTTGATGTTAACTTTACTCTTTATATAAATTTATATGTTCTTTTATCTCCCAAAGTACAAGCAAAGCTGTAGGGCTTTTACATGAAGCTATAAGATTATCTAACCCCATTTAATGAGTGTACGTAACATGTTGAAATGGCACTTGTACGACTGGGACTCTCCCCTGCAAATATTCATTCATAATCAATATGGCAAAAACACATTTTCAAATACAATAATAATTATATAAATGTTGGTCTTACCGAAATATCGAATTTTTTCACTATGTAAGTTAATTACAGGCCATAAATGGTCACACAAGATCTCCTGCTGAATAACAGAACAGCGAAGGCATCTGATCACACTTGTATGTAAACGTTATTAACTTTACATGTGAAAGTTTAAATTGAAAGTGGCAAGGAACGCTCGTCTTTCTGAGTATTTATTTCACTTTCTTAGTTATGCTCAGCAACCAATCAGGGGACTTCCGTTCCTACGCGTCTATTTTCAAAAAAGTTAACCTACAATTTTCAAATCAGGAGACACCCCTTTCTATTGCCTCAATATGGCTAGCTTCAGTAAAGAAATCCCAGGCACGTCTATATATGTCTTCATTCTACCATATCGCTAGTATTATCTAAGTCATGTTAATCCAAAATGAAAATATTTACTTAGTCTACCGTTCGTCATCTAATGTATAAGGTTTCACACTTCTGGCTATTATTTTTACCATTTTCGTCTTTCCTTTATATTTATTCAAATAACATATCTTTCTTTTTACATTAAGATAATATATTTAGACTAAAGAATATTATATATTTAACAACTAATTAGTAGCATTTTAATCTTCATTTTTTAGTCTTTATTTTTCTTTTCGTTCGTTTTGGCCATTTAGTTTCAGTTTTAACATTCAAACGAGCTCTATGCATTTCCCCCGTTCTCTCCCTTGTCTTTTCCAAGAAATACACGATTTCTAACTACACTAACTTTCACGCGTGCATGTTGGTTAAAGGCTTGCAAGTCTGTGACGTCACATTGGCATTTATTCTACTATCGTTTTTCCTATGTTAACCCTGTAGGAACCGAGAAAACTCTAGTATTTTGGTGGTGTGGTAATACCTATGTTATTTTATACCTACAAACTACTAGATGCTATACTTTGATCGGTGAAATATCGGATATCATCACACATCTCCCCACTTAAGAACATGCTTGTAAAGCGAGTTCAAAATCCGAGATTCACATAGATCAAATTAACTTATTTGGCCTTATGACTCCCCTGAGTTTCTTCCAAAGGATGTCTACTCAGAAAATCCGCTCCCACATTCAGCGAACCGGGTATGTACTCAATGGAAAACGAATAAGGTTGGATTAGTAACGACCACCTTAATAATCGGGCGTTTTCATGCTTAGCCTGTGATAAAAATACGAGGGGCTGATGATCCGTTTGGACCACAAATGTTCTACCATAAAGATAGATCTGGAACTTTTTTATAGCCCAGATTAAAGCTAGACATTCTTTCTCGCTTGTTGAGTAGTTTTGCTCAGCTTTATTCAGCTTGCGGCTAGCATAAGCGACTGGGTTCAGCTCCCCCTTTTTTGAATTGGACCGTTGCAACAATGTAGCCCCTAATCCTACGTTGCTAGCGTCCGTTCTTACCACAAATTCCTGAGTCAAATCAGGCAATTTCAAAATAGGCGTGCTAGTGAGTTTCTCCTTTAACTCTTGATACGCCGATTCACATTGAGCAGACCACACAATTTTATCCGGATTTCCTTTGCGAGTTAAATCCGTTAGAGGAGCACATATAGAGTTAAAATTTTTTATGTACTTCTGATAAAATCCACATAGCGACACAAACGATCTCACGTCCTTCTTGGTCTGTGGTCTAGGTGCCCTCTGTAATTTCTCCAGGTTCTTGGGGTCAGGGGTCATGTTACCCTGATATATCGTATGTCCCAAGAACTCCAACTCTTTACAACCAATATAGCATTTGGTTGGTCTCGCAGTCAAATTTGCCTCTCTGAGCCTATCAAATAGCATCGTCAAAGAGTTAATGTGTTCCTCAAATGTTTCTGTGGCAATGAGGATGTCATCCATGAAATTCGTTATACATGGATTTTTTAGTGGATCCAACAATTTTCTCATCATTCTTGAGAACACACTCGGAGCATTTTTCAACCCAAACGGCAACATGTTGAATTCATAATGTCCATCCGAGGTGCTAAATGCTAAATAAGGTCTGACCTCAGGCTTTACTGGAATTTGATAATAGCCCTTCCTAAGATCCACTTTAGAAAAATATTTTGCCTTGTTCAGCCTGGCAAACAGCTGATTTGTGTCAGGTAATGGATCCACCTGATTCTCTGTGACAGCATTCAGTTTTCTGTAATCTATACACAGACGATGTTCCCCAGAGGGTTTCCTCAGCAAAACCACACTGGAGCTGTAAGGAGATTCACTGTGAGAGATAATCCCTTCTTTTAACAAATAATGTATCTCCTTCTTCAATGCTTGTTCCTTAGCGAACGGAATCGTATAGGCCCTCATACAGATAGGTGTTGGGTCTATTAATTGCATATCATACTCCAACAAATGGGTGTGCCCCGGTTTATCCGTTAACACATCTGTATGTTCTGTTAGAACCTTTTGAACCTGTTCCCTCTGTTTCTTAGTCAGGTGCTTACTGACTTTCACCTGTACAGGTGTTTCACATGGTTTTAAGGGGTATTTCTGCGAGGTGAGTGGTTCATTTTTCATTTGGGTTGCAATGGACAAGGCCAGTAAAGGTGTCCCTTCCTGGTTTTCTCTCTCGAGATACTTCTTTAGGAGGTTTACATGATATATTTTCTCCTTTCCTTTCTTGTCTATTTTATAATTGGTTCTAGATATCTTTTCTAGAACGGTGTATGGAACTTGCCATCCAATTTGCAACTTGTTACTACTGGCGGGAAGTAAAAGAAGCACCTTCTCTCCCACATTTAATTCTCTATCTTTCGCTTTCTTATTAAAGTATGCAGCATGTTTTTTCCTGGCTTGTCTGAGGTTATCATTTGCAAGTTTCCAGCCAGTTTTTAGACGAATGGTCAGTTCGTTCACATACGCATATGATGAGGTAACAGTCTCTTCTGCCTTCTCTGTCTCTCCTCGTGCTGTGCGGACGTGTTTTTATTTGGCTCTACATTTCGGATATTTTATTGAAGTTGTTCCCATTTAATATGGATGGTTTATATATCCATGTGTTGGCGGTTTTGTTTGACATACAGTGAAATAGTTTATTTTGTAATTGTGTTAAATTCACGTATAAATATTGTGTTTTTTCTGTATGGAATGACGGTAGGAGCGTTCATCGTGTCTGCCACCATTTTTCGATAAATGGAAAACTACTTCAACATTCCAAACTTTGTTGGTGACCTTCTGGCCAGGGAACAATAGCCAGAACGCTAAACACAGGGCTTGTCCGCCCACTAAGAATGTAATGTGATTATGGCGAGCGGGAACAACAGCATCGTCGTATCCGGATTTTTATACCGGTGTATTCACTTTTGGACTGTAAATGCCTTCGACAAAGCTTTTAAAAATGACCCCGTGACTCGTTACTGACCGCTGTAAAGAAGAGACGGTCGGCCAGTGTATTTTTCAGTATTTTATTTATTTATTTATTTTTTTTTTTTTTTGTTGTTGACTATCAGACCCTCTTGAACAGAGGGCAACGTATTTCGCTGGCAATTAATCCCAGTGGCATGTAAACATGTCACACCTAGAGATCGGTCATGGCTCGCAGGTAATGAAAACCGCTAGGGATTGTAGATTGAGATTGCGCCCGACCTCTATGAAAAATTACAGCCTAGACCAAAGCAGAGCTGTTCGCGTTAAACTGCGTGGATGTAACAAAGAGTCGGATTTAACCTTTAAAGTAGCAAATGACGGTAAATGTGCTACTGTACTCTTCCACAATACATATCATTATGAGGCATTTCGCACAACGTGTACCAAACACTACCAGAATGACCATGTCGAGACGAGAGCAGATAAACAAGGTGCCTTTGTAGAAGATTTCATCACAACACCACTACTATCTGTGCACCTTTATCATACAAAAAACAAGATAATGGTCCAAGCAACTCCTACTGTTATTGAATCATGGCTGGCAACGGACTTTGTCAGTTTAAATGAGTCTGCACAAAACATAATTTGTACCACACAATTGGACTCGACAATATGTTTACCTCAGCTCGCAATAGACATCACATCATCAGCTGACAGCGTCTCATCTGCTGATAGCGAAATCATCAACATTAACTCTAGCATACACTCTCCCACAAATACATCCACTTTGCCTCCCGCAGCACGCGACCTTCCAATGAGCGACACAGTAGCAAATACTCCATTTTCTCAACCTATACTGGCCATAGAATATCCAATGGGCCCTAAAGACACTAGCACACAAACAGATGAAACATTATCACGTGAAAATCACCCAGAAGTCACTCACATGATAAATGCGCAGTGCTGCCAGGAGCTGATGCTAAAAATGGAGGACACCCTTCGAACACTAATTGCCGATCTGACGACTAATGTCTATAAATCAATCAGCACAGAAAACGAACTACTCAAACAGGAAATACTGCATCTGAGAGAAGATAATTCCAATATGAAACACGTCGTCGAGCAACTACGAAGCGATTTTTCGATTTATAAAACAAAGCACTCGGAACATACTCTTATAGTACCTGATGCTTCTGGAGATCCATCCAAAGAACATACATCAAACAAACGCCGCAAGGAGCACCAACGTAACATCAAAAAAGTTGAGGATACACGTGCGCACGAAGCTTACCCTATTAGTGTAAAAGTAAGCAACAGGTTTACCGCCCTTAACCAGAGTTCAGTACAAAATGAACAAGCACTAACGCCGCTACCAGATCAGATACTGACACCACAACCATCCGATGAAAACACCCAGACTATTCAGGACGATTCACACGAGGAAAATCAATGGCGGCAACAAGAATCAAAACGAAAGCCGAATCAACAACCATGTAGTAAAACAACACATGTTATAATTGGCGACTCTCTCCTAAAAGGCATTTACAATGATCGGATGTCTACTTCAAAAGAGGAAACTGTCTCAGTTTTAGCGATACCTGGAGCTGGAACTGAAAGATTAATTGATAGAATTCATAGGTTCGACATACATCATAATATTACAAGAACAACAGTACATGTAGGGATCAACGACATAATGAATGGACACAGCGTTAACCCTTCGGCGATTTCCAAACTGGCCACAACAATAAAACAAAAATTTCCTAACACCTCCATTTTTATGTCATCCATTATTCCACCTTGCTATGGCTTCCAACGTCGCGTAGCCGACACCAACAACAAGACAATCCAGAGCTATTGTGAACACAACAACATTGGCTATATCAACAACACTCCTTTCTTCACAAGCAACTCTGGAGCACCAAAGAAACGCCTTTACATAGATCAAATACATACATCAAAACTAGGTAGCAGCATTCTAGCAAAAAACATCAAGTACCCGCAGCGAACGCAACACGACAACCCACCAGACACAGAGAACGCAAACCGATCTACCATGAGATCAGCCCTTCATGAAAATGCACAACACACCTTACCCGCCCCTCAAAGAAGCGCTCCTGTAACCAACAAAGTACCTAACAACAAACAGAACGCCACCTACAGCCAGGAAGCCGAACGTTACGATGTTATGTTTCCTCCACTACCTATAAGACAGCCCCTCACAAACACATTATATGACAGTTCAAGAAGCAGTGCCACAATGTCACAGACCCAAAAATCTCCTACAAGTGTTGTAACCACTGCAGACGAAATCTACAGTCGTCAAGCTTCCTCCCGTAGCCTTTCTGATCGTGCTCAGTGGAACCCAGAACTTGGCTACCTGATGCAATTCAGTCCAGCATCACTCAGCCAAGCACTAATGATGTCTGTGCAACGCGGGCCTTACTATGTACCTGACAGAGACATCCATTATCGATGATTAATCCACTCATTTTTTTTTTTCATTGACTTAATCCCTGCGACCAAAGCCGTCTCTCCCCTGAAAAATTAATTGATTACTGTGACGCATAAAGTAATAAGTACTTTGTTACTTTCTCAAAACACTTTAATTTCATTGGCTACAGGCCTTCGACAGTTCTTTTCATAATTTGCAAGATTTTTTTCATTTTACTTTTTTTTAATTCGTATCCTCTCAGTATTGCTTAATTACTTTGTTAGAATTTTAGTGTTGTGGTGTGAAAACGTGCGTGCCTACTGTTGTGTGACTATTTTAATATACTACTGACAATTTCAGTTACTTGTGATTTTTTAGCAATACTTGTACCAAGTGTTCGTACGTTAAGTACTAACATTTGCATTTTCACTTACTTGGTGACGTTAATTAGTTTAAATTTTCGTGGGTTCGTATTTAAAATTGCTTTTGTTATTTTCCTTTTTAAACCACTCGCCAAAATAAAATGCATACCTATCAGACACAATGGCTAATTAAGGATGGTCTACGGCTGGGCCACCTGAACATTTACCATTTATTAGGCAAACTTCCTGAGCTTACACAAATTCTAAATAAAAATTTTCATGTTTTTGGACTTTCCGAAAGTCGCTTAAACGACAAAATATCAGATGGTGAAATTGCCCTAAATAGTTTTAAAACAGTTCGGCGAGACTCAAGTAGAAAGCTAGAAACAGGTATTGTAGTATATATTTCCACTTCTATTAGTTATCGCCGCAGAAGCGATTTAGAGACAGCAGAGACCGAGTGCATATGGTTAGAAATAAAACTACCGACTCAGGGACAATTTCTAGTCGGGTATCTTTATAGAAATCCCAGTGCAGGAGCCATCTGGTATGAAGATTTCACCACTATGATGGATAAAGTATTTACCACTGCCAAAGAAATTATTCTTCTAGGCGATTTCAACATCGACATGCGCAACATAAACCAAACATGGGAAAACATCATCCTATCTTACAACCTAAAACAAATAGTCAACCAGCCTACCAGGGTAACAAATGCATCATCCACAATAATTGACCACATCTACGTCACCTGTGCAGACAATATTATAGAATGCTCTGTTCCTACTGTCGCGATGAGTGACCACTACCCTATATGTTGCACGTGGTCAAAGAATAAATATAAAGCTCCAAGAAATAAACATATCAGTATTAAATTTAGAAGTTTTAAACATTTCAACCGTGAACTATTTTTACATGATTTGCGAACTGCACCTCTTGCCAGTGTTTACCAGCTTTCTCATCCCGACGACGCCATTGCCCATTGGACACGTATCTTTCTTTGTGTGTTTGATAACCACGCACCAACTAAAGAAGTTCGTGTGAAACGACAGGTCAAATCTCCTTGGATCACACAAGCAGTGCTAGACGCCATGAGGCAGAGAGATCAAGCTCACAAAAACAAGGACTTTAACATATACAGAGAACAGAGGAACAACGTGCAATATTTAATTCGTAGAGAAAAAAAGAATTACTTTAAAAATTTGGTTCAGAACAAAACAAACAGTAAAGATATATGGAAAGCAATCAATACCTTAGCGAACAAGCGAAATCTGTCAGTCTCGTCAACCCCTAATACTTCATTTACTCCCACAGACTTCAGCAATTACCTTCAGGCAGAAATAAACAGTCTTAAATCTACAATACCAAATTCACCTTGTGACTTAGGCAGGCTGTCAGTATTTTTGTGAGAACAAATGTACCAACACAATCCCATCCAACATTCCGTTTATGACAGTTAATGAAGTGTATAACTATCTTCTAGGACTTAAAGATAATAACTCATCAGGACTTGACGGAGTCAGTAATCGAATACTGCGTTATGCGGCTCCAGCTATTAGTGATTCGCTTACATACATATACAATCAATGTATCGCACGGAGCTACTTTCCGTGGCACTTTAAAGTCGCTAAGGTATATCCTCTCTTAAAACCTGGCTCTTCCGACAATAATAACCTTGGTAACTATAGGCCAATCTCCTTAATATCATCGCTATCCAAACCACTAGAAAAACACATACATAAAATAACACTACAATACCTAGTTAACAACGGCTTGCTAATTGATAGTCAGTCGGGGTTTAGACCTAAACATTCATGTCACACAGCTCTAACTAAGATGATTGACAACTGGCACTTAAATATTAATTACGATAACATATGTGGGGCAGTTTTTGTAGACTTTAAAAAAGCATTTGATATGATAGATCACGCTATTTTAATTAGAAAACTAGAAACATCAAAAGTAAACCTTCAACTAGTGACGATAATTAAATCATTCCTGTCAGACAGAAAACATGTAGTTTCTTACAATAACTCTTGCTCATACCCAACCATAATAAATACCGGCGTTCCTCAGGGCTCTATTCTTGGGCCTCTACTTTTTGCCATATACATTAATGACCTTCCATTACACGTCGAACACGCATCCTGTGACCTATTTGCTGATGACTGTACTATCTACACGAGTGATACAAGTTGCAACACACTCGAACTATCGTTACAAAAAGATACAGACAATCTGATTAAGTGGAGCATCGGAAATCGCATGCTAATTAATATAATTAAAACAAAGTGCATGTTAATATCAACTAGACAAAAATTACAAAATTCTGAGAAAACAACACTTCAGATCTATATTGGTACCTCACCAATTGAAAACGTTAATGAACATAAAACTCTAGGAATAGTCGTTGACCAGCATCTTAATTGGAACTCACATGTTCATGCACTGACTAAGCAAACGGCACAGAAAGTTTACCAGTTAGCTAAAATCAAACATTTCCTAGATGAAGATGCACGAAAATTGTTCTATGTATCTCACATACAAACAAACCTTGACTATTGCTCCACAATCTGGGATGGTTGTTCTATGTCCAACACAAAAAGACTCCATTCACTACAAAAGCGTGCAGTGCGTCTAGTTTCTGACAACTGCCAAACACAGTGTGTAGATCTATATAAATATCTCAAAATACTGCCTCTAAGAAAGCGCTTTCTGTTCAACAAAGCTAAATTTGTTCACAAAATCCTGTCACAGAATGCTCCAACATATCTGTGGCCAATGTTCAAATACAGTGAAAGACGCAGTCAACGCCTTAACAAAATACAAGTGCCCAAGCCTAGGCTTGACTTATTCAAGAAAAGCTTAGCTTACTCTGCTGCTCATCTTTGGAACTATCTTCCACATTATCTAAAACATAACAACCTCAGTCCCTATTCATACAATCGTAAACTTTTCGAATACTTTATGAGTTCTGATTATCTGCCCCCCTAATATGATTATTTTTTCCGAACAAATGGTATAATATCGAGTGTAGGTTTAATGATGATGTTAGTGCTTTTCAACATATTTTGTTTCATGGTAATACTTAGTTTGTACTTTTCAACATATTTTATTTCATGTTTATAATTAGATACTGTGAATGTGAGTATGCTATTATTTTACCTGTACAACGTTGAATTCCTTGAATTGATGGGTAAATTGTATGTGAGAATAAATGAAATCAGTATAAAAGACGGGAGAAAGGAAGGGCAGAATGTCAGACGGGCCTGCGTGCCCAATTCTCAACCCTTTGAAAATAAAGTTCGTTCGTTCGTTCGTTCGTTCGTTCTCATCGGTCCACGTCCTCAATAGGGCTTCCAATGGACCTTTTATTGGCCTCCCAAATAACAGGGTTGCGGGTGCCATCCCGGTTGAACTGTGTGGAACTTCCCGGTACGCAAACAACGCAGCGGGCAAAAATTGGTCCCACGTATCAGGTTTTTCATGGGCCAGCTTTCTCAGGATGGAAATGAGAGTCCCATTGAACCTCTCCACCTGGCCGTTCCCTTGGGGGTGATACGGACTACAATGAAAATGCTTGGCCTGGAAGATCCTAAATACCTCTTCTGTTAGTCTCCTTTTGAACTGTGAGCCGTTATCAGTCAAGATTTGGTGAGGGAAACCTAACCTCGTGAATATTGTGAGTAATGCCTCTGCCACATGCTTCGAATCAATTGATGACAGGGCTACCGCCTCTTCCCACATGGAACATGTGTCCACCAGAGTCAGAATGTAACTGTTCCTCCTCTTTGTCCGAGTGAGAGGTCCCACAATGTCCACCGCAACTCTCTCAAAAGGTGTTCCCACTATGGGCATTTCCCCTAGAGTTGCTGGGGCAGTCCAATGTTTTGGAGCTACCCGTTGGCATTCTGGACAGGATTTTACATATCTTTTTATATCCTCAGTTATTCCTGGCCAGAAATAATGACAAGCTATGCGCTGACCTGTAGCGCTGATCCCCATATGACCACTGAAGGGAATAGCATGTCCTAATTCCATCACCTTCTCCCTATATGCCTTGGGAAGGACCAGCTGTCCGTGACCATTGGATCCAGTTCCAGCCTTCCTATATAACAATTTATTTTTCATATAATATTCTCCTTTGTTTGGAGGTGTATGGCATTTAGGTAATTTTTTATAACACAGCTTGAGTGACCTATCTTCAGCTTGTGCCTTCCTCATCTCCTCTGGATGAGTATTTATAGGTTCATCTTCCTCCTTCCTTGACTGTGACCTGGTCTGCACTGTTGCCATAATCACAGGTCTCTTGGGATTCCCCAAGAAGACATAACGACATCCCCATATTAGAGGGTATATGGGTTCGTTTATAACTGCTGCTTTGATGATCCCTTCCACATAACGAGCTTTCACCTCTATCCTAGCTACGGGAAGTGTCATGGTTGCTATATCCTTAATCGCCCCTTGTATCTCCACTGTCTCTGTGGTATACTGATCTGGGTTCACTAGGTGCGAACTGACGACTGAATCATAATCTAGACCTGTATCATAAAGGCACCTTATGGTGACCCCATTACATACAACGTCCTCACATACTGGGGGGTGATAGGGCTCATGTGGCTTAATAGGTTTTGCCTTTACTCCCTTGTTCCCAGTTTTCATTGCAGCAAAGGTGGAAGGTTTTCTTTTACAGTCATGGGTGTCATGGCCATCCCTCTTACACCATTTACAATATTTCTTTCCCTGGTTAACAGGTTTTCTTTCATTATATTGAGGGTTTCTGTCACGTTGTTCGTACCTGGACCTATCATAATATGGTTTATTCTTGTTAAACTTATCTCTATTGTCATATTTGTTCTGAGGTTGAATTTGGGGACCCTTATTATGATCTATATGTTTCTTCTTTGCTCCTGCCAACTCTGACTGGGCTGCTAGATATCTCTCAGCTACATTTAAAATATCCACCAGTCTCTCTGCACCCTGTTCTGTGAGAAACTTTCTCAAGTCTGGAGCCATGGACTCTCTAACCTGCTCCATCATAACCATTTCCTTTAAATCTTGGGTTTTCCCCAGAGCAGTCCATTTCTCCAAATAGGTCTCTAGTCGGGCCGAGAACTGGTGGTAGGTCTCCCCCGTGAGTAATTTAGCCTGTCTAAATTTCTTCCTATAATATTCACAGTTTTTCTCGTATCTGACCAATAGTGCATGTTTAAGAATGTCATAATCGTCTTGGTCATCTTTACTGAGCTTGGAAAATACTTCATAAGAATTTCCCCTAAGTCCCTGGGATACTTTAAGGCTCCACTTATCCTTCTCCAACCCATATGTTGTAGCTAAACTTTCAAAACGGCTAAGGAAGGACTCAATATCATCGTCTTTCTCAATAAAAGGATCCAAATGAAACCCCATGGCTGATGAGGAGGCCCCCTGGCTTGCAGCTGAGTCGGAAGTGGATGGGCTAGTTCCATTTTCAGGAGCATGGCCTTGTAACTCTAACTCTCTTAGTCGTAACTCATGCTCCCGCTGTAACCTTTTATCTTCTGCTTCCCTTTCAGCAGCCAGTCTTTTGTCTTCCCTTTCCGCCTCCAACCTCTTTTCCTCCAACTGCAGCCTCTTAATCTCAGCCTCCCGATCAGCCTCTAATTTCTTAAGTTCTCTAGCATCTTCTAACATAATTCGTTTCTCCTCCGCAAATCTATCAGCCTCTAATTTCTTAGCCTCCCTAGCATCTTCCCTTTCTCTGGCTATATATTTATCAACCTCTGCTGTAACATAATCAATTAAAATCTGTCCCTCCATACCCATTTCCTTCGCAGTCTGCACAGCAGAAGATCTGTACTTGGCCAATTCTGCCATCTTAATATTCTAACCAATGTGATTTAAATAAACCAAAATATCTAATTAATATCTAATTAACAGGACAACACAGAGCAATGTCAATTCACCAAAACCTCCACTTATTTACTTATTATATAATAACTTTGGAAATCCCGGGCGAGCCAATCCCACTATATGTGGTGGGTCGATATTACTTATCTATATATTTATGTAGCAGATGTGAAGTCAGCTATGCAAGCTCCTGAGGAAGTTTACCTTTTAACTATATGTCAGGAAACCTGTCTTGCTTCCACCAATGACTACCACCCGCTATGTATGTTATCCCCAATTTATATGTTATAATGTATGGATGTTGTGTAGCTACGTGTCTAGGGTATATGCAATGTATGTGCAGAAAATAACAACAACCACACTTTAAGGTTAATAAACAATTAAGTAAACAACTCCCTATTGAATTTTGGTCTGAACAATTTTTTACAAATGTATTAAGTATAATTGAGAGTTGATTCATAAAAGATTAAACGTCAAGATATATTTACACACAAATTAGTTTAACTATTAGAGTCTATTATTTCCTGAACTAGGAAGTGTTCTTCGTGTAATACTTTTTGTCCAAAATTAAGCACATATTTGGGAAATCAATATTGTCATCATTTTATTTAATCTGGTTGATATAGTAACTGGTGGAGAATATTTCAGTGCATTCACAAGGCCCCAAAACACAGGGCTTATCTTAAGATATTTGTAGAAAATTCTGCGATGTCCTGGTTATACGTCTTCCTCCTCACAGCACTGCTCAGCTTTCAGGATTCAAGATAAGGTAGGGCCCTCAAATCATATGGCCTCGAACAGGTACCAGGGTTGAACAACAACGTGACTGGCTCACTTCAGTTTCACACCCAGAAACTCTGGAAGTAGAGGATTAATTTCCCCTCAAAATAATATTCTGACCTATCTCCATTTGTAACAGGTTTGCAGATATCAACCAATCAAAAATCAGAACATAATACATAAATAATTATTTTCCCCCTCGGGTAGTGTGCTCTATTATCATTAAATATCTCAAACATATGTTTTTTTTTTTTTTTTCTTCCTAGTCCTAATACAATATTATAATTTCATAAATACATTCAGGTAATAACATGGATTACATAAAGATGGCCAGTGATTTTCTGGCTATACTTAAACATTATTCATTAAAGTCTTTTCCCTTATTAATCTCTCTTTATCCCAACTTTTAAGTAAAACTGCAAGGATTTTATTAAGTTCTTTCCCCACAATGATAATATCTTTCTTAGCAACTCGGTGAAACAACACAAAGTTTGATGTTAACTTTACTCTTTATATAAATTTATATGTTCTTTTATCTCCCAAAGTACAAGCAAAGCTGTAGGGCTTTTACATGAAGCTATAAGATTATCTAACCCCATTTAATGAGTGTACGTAACATGTTGAAATGGCACTTGTACGACTGGGACTCTCCCCTGCAAATATTCATTCATAATCAATATGGCAAACACATTTTCAAATACAATAATAATTATATAAATGTTGGTCTTACCGAAATATCGAATTTTTTCACTATGTAAGTTAATTACAGGCCATAAATGGTCACACAAGATCTCCTGCTGAATAACAGAACAGCGAAGGCATCTGATCACACTTGTCTGTAAACGTTATTAACTTCACATGTGAAAGTTTAAATTGAAAGTGGCAAGGAACGCTCGTCTTTCTGAGTATTTATTTCACTTTCTTAGTTATGCTCAGCAACCAATCAGGGGACTTCCGTTCCTACGCGTCTATTTTCAAAAAAGTTAACCTACAATTTTCAAATCAGGAGACACCCCTTTCTATTGCCTCAATATGGCTAGCTTCAGTAAAGAAATCCCAGGCACGTCTATATATGTCTTCATTCTACCATATCGCTAGTATTATCTAAGTCATGTTAATCCAGAATGAAAATATTTACTTAGTCTACCGTTCGTCATCTAATGTATAAGGTTTCACACTTCTGGCTATTATTTTTACCATTTTCGTCTTTCCTTTATATTTATTCAAATAACATATCTTTCTTTTTACATTAAGATAATATATTTAGACTAAAGAATATTATATATTTAACAACTAATTAGTAGCATTTTAATCTTCATTTTTTAGTCTTTATTTTTCCTTTCGTTCGTTTTGGCCATTTAGTTTCAGTTTTAACATTCAAACGAGCTCTATGCATTTCCCCCGTTCTCTCCCTTGTCTTTTCCAAGAAATACACGATTTCTAACTACACTAACTTTCACGCGTGCATGTTGGTTAAAGGCTTGCAAGTCTGTGACGTCACATTGGCATTTATTCTATTATCGTTTTTCCTATGTTAACCCTGTAGGAACCGAGAAAACTCTAGTATTTTGGTGGTGTGGTAATACCTATGTTATTTTATACCTACAAACTACTAGATGCTATACTTTGATCGGTGAAATATCGGATATCATCACACTTCCCTCATATATCACATAATTAACTAGTCAGAAGAACGAAGTATACCGTTCTCCATAGCGCAGTCTAAGATAGAACAGCAGAACCTGATGGTTTCCACCACTACCTTCAGTAAGTCAAAAACACCCCCATTTATCACAACAATTAACACAACTCATCTTAAAGGAAAAGAGGACGTGTCAAATAAGCAAGGAGCTTCTTGTACATCATTGATCCACAAAGCAGAATCTTTCTTTTGTCATTTTCTCCATTTCTTATACTGTACTTGTTTCATAATCTTTATTGTATTGATGCCTTGAAAAATATGCAGTTATGTAGAAATATCAGAATCCTTCATAGAAGTGAAAATAATTCACCAGCGAAGTATGACCAAAAAACAACTTGGCGGAGACTCAGTGGAGGCCGAAATGCAAAGAATGAACCAGAGCTGGGGCACTGTACGAAGAATGGCCGCCAACAGAGCAGGGTGAAAACACTTTGGTGCTGCCCTACAAGACGCCACCAGGCGTGATGGCCACTGACTGCTATGGCGATCGGCAGCTAAGGATCAAAGAAGAAAAAGTAATAACTATGCCAAAGGACTGGAGCGTGGGTATGAAAATAATTCTTTTCAATGAATTTGGCACCTAGTCATCGAGTTAGATTTGTCACTACATCTTACAAGTTCTCACTATTACATGTGCAAGAGTTTCAGCTATAATTACTCGTCTTTCTCGATAACCCACACGAGGTAACAGGCATCTACATTGGATAGTCGGCGCATACAGCGGAAGAAATTTGAAAGACTCATGAACAGTGTAGAGTGGTCATCAGTGAGGTAACAATTAATTTATAACATCATTATTTCACAATTTACTTAGGTTCACTCTCATATTTAATTAACTACATTTTTACATTTCATCTGTGTATGAATTGTCTTTCACCATCATCCTTTTCATTTTGTATATATTCAACCTATATGTATATATATTTAACTAATAAACTGTACAGCCGCATTGATCATTAGCTAGTTATTTAATGTATCACTCGTGCTATCTGTGTTAAGTTATTACATTTATGTTAAATCCGTCATTTAGGATGTTGTGGGCTTTTTCTTTATCGAGATCAGGAAAAGAAGGTAATGTCGTAGGGAAATAGAAAACTTTCCATGATTTATTAGAAAACACTATCTAGTAGAGAGCATTTGCCTTCTCGTCTTCTTATCTCGAATAGTCTCTTTCTTTATTAACAAACCAATTTCTGTAGATCTTCTTGGCCACATTACATAGGCCATCCCCATCATACTGTAGCGGTGCAACCATTGGTGCCCCACTCAATATACCATATACGACAGGAACGTAGCTGACGTCAAAGGAGTAAGAATGAAGAAGGGGATGTGATGGATGGCTCAGGCAGAGGCAACTATTAAACAGGTAACCACAGTTGGAAATATATTCAAGGGAGAAGAGTGGAGTAAGTCAGGTGAGAACAGGACGAACTACCAGCAAGTGATTATCAGCCTTTTGGCTTCGACATGAATGGAAAACCTCCATAGAAGCAACGAATCTTCAAGAACTGATAACGATCTACTATCCTGGCCATGCCGGGGTACGCGACAATGAAAGACCTGACAGACTAGCTTCAAGAGCTCCCATAGAAGGTGAATTGAGCATGGATAAGAGAGAAATACTGACGGCAATTCATGATCGTCTATTAGAGAATGACACTACAATTGATGAATCATCAAGGCTAAGATTGCTGAAATTTGGCATCAAACGTAAGACCAGCAGGGATGGACGAACGAACGAACGAACGAACGAACGAACTTTATTTTCAAAGGGTTGAGAATTGGGCACGCAGGCCCGTCTGACATTCTGCCCTTCCTCTCTCTCTCATCATGTATACTAATATCCTTTCATCCTCACATTTACTTTAAGCATTATTAAGGCATTTATCATTATAAAAGTAATATTACATTTGCAATAATCATCATAATTAAAGTGTTTAAAAAAAAAAAAAAAAATTGAATTCTTCGTACTGTAAATTAGTGATTTGAGACATATTCAGAGGTATGTTATGAGAACTTGTAAAATGTTCATACGGTGTTCAACTGAATGACTCAGGGACTTTTTTTTTTTTTTTCATCAAGATGAGGTGGGTAGACAGTTACTTTTCATTTTCCTTTCCATTTCCTTTGCGTCCCAAACTCAAGACCAGAATCAGACTAGGTAGATAGTTAGATAGACATATACGAAAGCAATTAATTTGCCAAGGGTTGAAAATCGGACACAGTCCCCTCTTGCATTCTTCCATCCTCTTGCTCATCTTTTATTACTGTTACTCAACATTCTCCAGCGTACTGAAAGTATTAATTTAAGGACAGTGCAACATTACAAGGAAGTATAACAGCATACATTAACAGTACCTGATCATAAAATTAAGAATATAAGTTATTAAGAATATAATATTAAGAATAAGTATATTGTAATGAAAACTAGATCATCAGAGCCTCCATACAGTATATTAGATAAAAGTACAACACAATCAGTTAGGGTGGCATATAATCAGCACTCATAAAGTATTTGAACAGTATACGATTGTATGAGTAAGGACTGTGCGTGTTTTTCAGGTCATTGGGAAGATTGTTCCAAAGATGAGCAGCTGAGTAAGCCAAACTAGTTTTAAATAGGTCAAGCCTGGGCTTGGGTACCTGTAATTGATTTAAGCGCTGACTACGTCTGTCATTGTATTTTAAAAGCGGCCAAAGATACTTTGGAGCATTCTGTGACAGGATTTTGTGAATAAATTTCCCTTTGTTAAAGAGGAAGCGCTTCCTGAGGGGTAATATTTGAAGATAATTATATAAATCTATACAATGTGATTGGTGTTTATCAGCAACAAGGCGCATTGCGCGTTTTTGAAGCGAGTGGAGCCTTTTTGTGTTGGAGACAGAACAACCATCCCAGATTGTGGAACAATAGTCTAGATGCGTTTGTCTAGACGCAATAGTCTAGACGCATGTGAGGACGCATCCAGCGTGTATATAACAAGTGCGCAATTGGAACAATTGGGCACAACGGGCTGATCACCCGTTTGCCAGTCACTTCGATTACGGAAACGACAGCAAATGGATTGATTTGCCGTTGCCCTAAAGACGCCATTAGGCGTGATGGGAAACAATGGCAAAGAAAACCTATCTGCTGTTGCCCTAAGACGCCACTAGGCGTAATGGCCACTGACTGCTTTGACGGTCGGTGGCTAAGGACGGAAGAAGAAGAGAATTGGAACAATTAGCATTCATACTCTTCAACATTTGCTGAGGGATACTGAGCACCTACGGGTTTGCCCGGAGTGCAATGACGCCGATTCTGATTAACATTAACATTAACATTGACATTAATTTGAGTGAGTCGTTAATTTCGGATGCTCTGCAACGAGCTCCGGGAAATTGTTAGTGGTTTCTGCACTTTGACCACGTTACTTCCATCATTACTGTCTCTATTCAAGAACACAATCTTGTGATATCACACCCTCACTATTCATCTAAGCTAGGCCACATTGATTTTTGTTCTTTCTAAAAATCATAATTAAGCGAAACAGATTTTATGATATTCCACACATTCACAAAATGTGAAGTAAGAACTCTATCTCGCCACAGCTGAACACTATCATTTTTATTTTATTTTTAAATAAAGTATCCCGTTCAACCCTTGATGGGTTATAATTAGGACATGTGGTGTACTCTATCAATACCCTTTAGCTCCCCGAGGAGTATAGGCCTTTAACAAACACATGCCAGGTCTTCCTGTCCTGTGCCATCCGCTCAAGTTCTTTCCGTGTTTTCCTCATCATTTTCACCTCTGTATCCAGTTCTCTTCTCCGTGTGTTTTTTTGGTCTACATCTGCCTCTCTTTACCTGTGGATTCCAGAACAAGGACTGCCTTGTAATGCTATCAACAGGTTTCCTCAATGTGTGTCCTATCCATCGCCAGCGTCTTCTTCTCAACTCTTGTTCCACTGGCACTTGTCTGGTTCTTGTCATCAATTCCACATTTGTGACTGTTATACAATTTCAGTCCCATTCTACGCAAGCACCCGTTTATAAAAGTCTGTAGCTTTTTGTTGTTTTTGTTGCTCTCCATGTCTCAGAGCCATACAATAGGACTGACTTGACATTTGAGTTGAAGATTCTTATTTTCGTGTTGGACTTGATTTCTCTTGTTCTCCATGTTTCACAATGCAATGAAAGCTCCTCTTGCTTTTTGTATTCTTATTTTGAAATCATTGTCTGTCCCTCCAACTCTGTCTATATTACTGCCAAGATATGTGTACGATTCTTACATTCTTTAGTGGTATTTCTTCAAGTTCAACCTTGTTATCATTTCTTGCATTTATTCTCATAATCTTTGTCTTTTCCCTGTGTATTTTCAGGCCCACTTGTTATGACCTCATCGAGAATTTTCATTTTCTCTTGCATCTAATTATTGTTATGGGACAGAAGAGCCAAGTCATCTGCAAAATTCAGAAAAGTCAGATTCCACTGGATTCCATTTCATTTTGTGTGAAGTCGATGTTTTCATAACCCAATCTATTGCTAGTAAGAAAAGAAATGGAGACAAGAGGCATCCCTGTCTCACTCCAGTTCTAATCCTAAACGGTTCTGTAAGTTGTCCTTCATGAAGAACTCTGCATGTCATGTCTTGATAGGTCTTCCTTATTAAGTTAATGATCTTCATGGGAACTCCATAATGCCTCATCAATTTCCAAAGTGATTCTCTGTCTACACTACCAAAGTAGTAGCATAGTGGTTAGTGCACTGGCTTCCTAGCGCAGTGGTCTATGGTTCGATCCCCAGATGAGGTGGGATTTTTTTAGGCCACAAACGGCTCCTCGGTCGACCCAGCCCCAAATGGATACCAGAGCAACTCTGGGAAGGTTAAGGCGGCCGGCGTGATGTTGACCACATCACCCCTAGTGTGCCGACGGTCAAGAAGATATGGGCCTAACACCATATTCCCAATATGCCTCAATGGGCGTGTAACGGGATCCTTTACCTTTTTTTTAACTACCAAATGCCTTTTTATAGTCCACGAATCCGATGTGTAGCGTAGAATTCCATTCCAGACTTTGTTGAACTAATATTCTCAATGTGGCTGTCTGGTCTGTAGAGGACCTGTTTTGTCGAAAACCTGCTTGTTCATCTCTCAGTTGCTTGTCTATGGACTCTTTTAATCTCTCAAGGATGATTCTGTTTAATACTTTTCCTGGCACTGATAGTAACATTATTGCTCTATACTTTGTGCACTCTTGTAAATTTCCCTTCATAGGGAACTTGACCAGATAACCTTCCTTCCATTCTGCTGGTATTTCCTCTCTCTCTCCCCGACTTTGCCAAGAAGTTTGTATATGTCGTAGATTTGTGATAGGTGATTAAGACTTTGTTTGGTCCCTTCTGAATAGACATAGAAATAAGTGATAGCTCAGTGGGAGGTGATAAAATAGAAATAGATTTTACGAGTGAGGTGGAGAAAATATAATAGATTCTGTCTCTGACACTCGAGAAGCTTCTCTCAGTTAGCCTATCATCTACAACCGAGTTAGATTAGTTCCACACACATAAGTGACTACAATAGACACACAGACGTGAAACTATGACTATGGAAATATAGATAATTGGGAACGAACTGACCGCCACACTGATTAAGTTTAATGTGAAGTTTAATTATCAAAATAAACTTCCATCTCAACATATAAAATTACATCAAACATATACAAATAGTCATAAAGTCAATGAATTTCTACAAGAATGATAGACCCATTGGTATGATCCTTTCCCTTGATGTATAGCCCACAGTTCTGTTAGAAGAAAAGTGATAGCCCCAAAGAGTCACGGATACATATGATTTAGTCTAAGATTTCCCTTTAAAGGTATGAACAGACTTGGATACTCTGATCTATCCTAAAGAAAAATATTGTTAGCAACAAAACAAACTTGCATAAATAAATTTAAGACAGCAAAATGGGTGCCAAAATACAACAAAAAAGGAATCACTCAGTCCTGCATGCACTCTATTCAGTCAGCCGTGATCACGTGCTTTCATTCATACTTACAGCTTTGGTAGCAACTTCTGGAAACACAATTTTTAGGACATGCACATACAGACTCTCCAAGAGAACCCCAGTTCCAAAAAGACGGGTTGAATTCACTGCTTCAGGGAACGTTTTCTTGGTTATACTTATTTTAGGATATCTGGTTCTGTCACATTAAAATTGTCCAGGCACGAACGTTAACAGCGAGCACAGTGTCAATAGCTTAGGTTTCTAGTAATTAGGAATGTCAGGTAACTGCCTTCTCTCAGTTTAGGACTTTATTTGGTCACACCACCACTAGTCACAGCTCCGTCGGAAGGTTACTGATATTAATATTTTGCTTGCCACAGGGGCTGAAATGTACTTGAGGTTTTTCTCTGGAAGAATTAAATCAGGCTCGATGGGCCCGTTACTTCATTAAATCTTAAAAAAGTTTATGTAATGGGTACTCTTTCGTTCTGGATGCCAATGCAATCTAGACAGGTTTTACTTTATACACCCAAGTCTTTAAGAAAAAAATGTTTTTGTTCTTCACAGATATTTCTCCGTACAAACGCTGGTAGAGTTGGGCTACCTCAGTTTTCACTGAATAAAGAAAAACAACATATAAAATACTTATACATACTATGTACTCGGTTATAACTTACATTATAAACTGCATGCGGAGAGCTTGAATTATCGTTTAAAACTCCCGTGAAATAAGGTATATTAATAAAATCAGTCATCATGAATTAGAAATACCTACGTATTTCGTCAATACTCAATGATGAATCAGTGCAGTTTTAAGTTAGTTTTAAAAATATTCTCGACTGAGTATTTAGCAGTTCAATTAAATTCATTAATAGCCGAATGCGTTTAAGCTGGAAATTATAATTTATTCTGCTTTCCACTGAAACACGTCACTAGAGAATGTAACAGACTTATAAATTATTTACTCTGCACAAAAGAAACTAGTGAAATATAATAGGCGATTTAACACTTAATCACTCAATTCTAATAGAGATATGTATTTACCTCCACACAGAACTACAGATTAAATACCACGAACTAGAATCCTTCAATATAATGGTAGTCTAGAACTCGGCAAAATGTTGCCAAGGAACTCAGAACTTTACAATATACAAGATATTTTCTAGCACGAGTGATCCGTCTACTGCAGATTTAGGAGTATGAATGACTAGTCTAAAACTCGCTCGGGTAGATATATCTTAAACAGACAAAGGATCCCACGTTATTTTGCAAATCCGAAATAGCCTCCCCTTCTCGTCTAACACTTCACTAACACTCAGACGCCTGCCATAACCTGCCAATGTCTTAACACCTCAGGCTGAGAACTAGCCGTAGAAGCGTGAGTGTTATGGAAAAACCCGAGACGAATGTCTTATTTCTGAGCGATGCAGATGACAGTTTCCACACCTTACGCCGAGAAACTTAGCCGAAGAAACTCGTGTCAGATGAAAATGTAGACAAATGTCTGCTCCTATGTCTGACCAGAACGTCTATTCACAGTTATTCGTCTCGTCCGGGGACTGACACGATTATGCAATACAATGCGTTACCAGTATGAGAAAAGAAACGGCAAAGTCAGAATGGGAAAATAATATTTTGTCGCAAACGAACGAATGCGAAAAATACCCCAGGAAAAGGATAAAAGAGCGATAGTAAAGTAGAGGACACGGGTAGAAAAGAAAAGAATATAGAAAATTTATTGATCATAAATCTCTATGCGACAGTATAATATCTCTGTAGAGGAATCAATATATGTTTTGATGGCCTCTGCTGGAATTTCATCTGGACCAGCTGCTTTTCCATCTTTCAGAAGCTTTATGGCTTTCTTTATTTCTTCTCTACTTGGTCGTTCACAGCTGATTAGTACTCCCCTTCTGCTGGCTGGATGTCTGATAGATTAGTTGGAGCTGGTCTTGTGAGAAGTTCCTCAAAATGTACTGTCCATCTTTTCATTTGTTCTTGTATATTACTAAGCAGTTTTCCATTTTTATCTTTTATGAGGCCATTTGCTTGCTTATATTTCCCTGTTAGCTTCTTTGTGTTGTTGAACAGGTCCCTCATATTTCCTTTGGATGCAGCATTCTCTGCTTCCCTTGCCAACTCTTCAATATACTTCCTCTTGTCTCTTTTGATGTTTCTTCTTACTTCTCTGTTTGCTTCTATGTACACTTCATGAGCCTTGGCTTTGGAGCTTCTGGTGTTGCTTCTGTTTAAATCTGCTTTCTTGTTTTTCCTGTCTTCTATCTTACTAATGGTTTCTGTTGTTATCCATGCTTTGTGCTGATGTTCTCTTTTTATACGCTTTATCTTCCAGCTGTTGGAGTACTTGGTATTTGTTGGATACTGTGATTGAAAATTTTTCTCTAATTTCTGATTTCTTAGATATCCCACAAAGCTGTTACATACCAGACCTATGGGTCTTTTATATTTGGACATGCGCCCTAATATAACCGACTAGGTTGAACGGGACGCGCCTCGCCAAAACGAGGCAAAACTTTATTCAAAAAAAAAAAATTGATATCCCACATTATACTGTTGTCTATAGCTATAAGCTGTTGTAAATTTCTTGAGTTTTAATTTTGTTTAAGCCAACAGAAGATGGTGATCTGATACCACATCTGCTCCTCTACATACTTTTTCATCATGCAATAATGACATAAACTTCTTACTTATGCATATGTGATCAATCTGATTCTCAATTCTGTGGTCTGGTGATATCCATGTTGCTTTATGTATTCTTTTATGTGGAAATATGCTTCCTCCTATAGCTAGTTGATTTGAAGCACAGAAGTGAGCTAATAGTTCCCCATTCTCTTTCATCATACCTAATCAATGCTTTACCAAGATTTCTTCAAAGCCGGTGTTGTCTGTTCCTATTTGCACGTTTAGGTCCCCCATCAAAATTGTGATGTCCTTTCTTTTCTTTTTGTCCAAGACATTTTGTAGTCTGGTGTAAAAGTCTTCTATCTCCGATTCCTCTTTGTCATTTGGTGGTGCATAGCACTGGATGATGTTTATATTTACTTTCTTTTTAGCTGATTTAAACCTTGCTGTTATACTTCGGGGTCCCATTGCTTCCCATTCTATAAGTGCCTTCTGTGCTTCCCTAGACAGCATTTTAGCCACCCCTTCACTGTGGTGGGCTCTTTCCTCCTCGTGTCTTGAGGACAACACCATTTCTCATGTGATTAATCTCCTCCTCTCTATACCCTTCCACCGTGACTACCCCTTTTCCTCACACCATCTTTGATCCTTATATATTAATTTTTGTTCTTGTTGTGTACTGTTTTACTATACTGAGCAATTCTCTAGGTCTATCTATTCTCAACACCTGTTCCACAGCTATGGATGGATTGCATGCCTGTAAATAATTTAATATTGGGTTTTCTCTGTTGTTCATACTTCCTACATTTTAATATCAATATTGCGTCCGAAGGTGGCAGCAATGTTGGAACAGATATATATCATCTGGGTGGATTTAATTTGAAGAGAAAAGTACTTACAAATTATGCATGTAGGCTATACTTTTCATTGAAATAACCTAAGAACATTTGATAATATCTCTTAGGCAACTTAATGAGCGGAAATAGCATCGGTGTGTAAAGACTGCAAAAGATACCCTTCAGCTTAGAGCACAACCATAAAATGTGCCATATTTAGAGGTGTTTAAATGGCATTAGCTGGCAAGTAGACCTAACACTTCAAAATCGTGTTGTATGGAGAATTAGGAATTCTTTATAATTTTACAGCTGCTCCTACAGCTATAATGTAGTACCTCTACTACCAATGCTGTTACTTCTACTACTTCTGCTATAGCCATTACCGTTATGACCTCTTACTAACTCTGTTATCAATATATCTGCTACAACTACGTTATTGGCGTGCATAGTTTCCGGGCGTAGTTCGTCAGTTTCCGGGTTTCTTTTATGTGTTTTTGTTCTTCAGGTTTTATGGTACCTTTCCCCTTCTTACTTCTCTGACTCAAATTTGTTTGCAACAGTGAAGACAGGCAACATCTCCAAAGAGTTGCAGCTCTTTCTGATTCATTTATCTCATGTGGTTAAATTTGTTTTAATACTGACAGATAGTCGTGCAACTTTTTTATGTGAAAGAAATGATTATATTCATCGTCATTTAGCTCAGCTTGAATGTTCTCAGCGTTGGTAATTGAAGAGTGGATCATATGACGCCTTATTTGTGGGGGAACGAGCGCTGTTAATTCACATTAGAGAACTTTAGCACATCTTTCTCTCTGTGTGTGTTTTCATGCCCATTTGTGAAGAGAATTTCCTAATACAGATGCTTGGATATTCCAATTCTTGTACATTTACGTCTGCTGACATGTCAGATTATGTGCTTAGCGTCGCTTGTGGGTTCTGCATTCTCCCTACTTGTTACTGACTCCTAGAGGTATTACTCTTGGGCACCACCAAAAAGGTTGGTACTAGCACCTTCAGCGTGTTCTAGTCTTTCCCAAGGTCATCTATCTTATCAGAAGAAGTCAATGTGTCTTTTCGCCACTTGTCAATTGGATTATGTTAAGAACATATTCGCCATTTCCAAGTTATATTAGCAGATTATGCGCACAGTATAGTTGCCGATTTCTCATGTGACGAAACGTCTGTAGTTTTTACATGTACTTTTGGCCCGTCGCTCACTCTTTCATCCACTCCGGCAGTATCACTTCTTTTCTTCATTTTTCTTTCACTCATCGCTTATTATTTGGCATAATTTTGCCCTACATTCTTTTTTTCTGCGACCACTCCCAGACGTATTTACGTTCCGCCAAGTGAACTGTGGTATTATCCAAAGCAATTTGACCGATCAGCGGATAATACTCTTTGTATTAGCCACCTTTGTTAGAAACGGCATGGGTGATCCCATGTGGTCCCGACACTCCTCAGATACAATATGACCCGGGAGGGTATAGAAAGAATAGAACATTGTTTGTCTAAGCTGCTGGCGATCCTTTTGTTTGACTGTCTGGAGAAGGCACGAAAAACACGGGCGATAATGAGGTAATAGCTTCCGCATAGACCATCCCTAGGTAATTATCACGGTTAATCTGCCTGGGAAATCGATATGGGCGGAAGGTAGCATCTGGGCAGAATTAGTTCACATATTTGTCGGTGAGTATTACATAAATTGCCGGCGGAAATAGTACATCTTATTTTAAACAGGTCACGCGTAGGAATATTAAATTTAATATTTAAAACATGTTGGGAATATTTTGAATTAAAACACCCCAACCCAGTGCTAAAGAGCTAACCATTGGTTTAATTTGAGAAGCCGGAATAGACAATGAATCTCACTTGGAAATTCGGCGAAGCACAATCTGGGATTTGAACTGAGAATGAGAGATATAATATAGTGAAATTGGAGTCTCAGATCAGACTGCATCGCAACGTCAAATTATCATCATCATCAGCTGCCATCTCCACAACAAAGGTTGGCTGTAAAGGATCTCCAACGTTTTCTGTCTCTTGTCTTGGTGGTGCACTCTGATTAGCTCTTCCCTGTCCATCTCTCGATGTTATCTTCCCACTTATAGCGCTGTCTTCCCCTTGCACGTTTTCCTTCACCTCTCCCTTCTATTATGGTCTTCTGCAAGGTGTTATGCCTTTTTATGTGGCCAAAGTACTTTAGCTGCCGAACTTTGATCTCCCTCATTAGTTCTCTTTTCATACTGTGATAAAGTCAGTTTGAACTCCCCTCCTCAAATTATGTATAAGATATTATTCTATAGATTCTGCTACTATGGCCATTTTTAACTTGGACAATATTTGAATAGGGAAACGCCACCACTTTTTGTCAGCGATCCGCGCTGGATTTGAAAGCATTGACGATTTGCTAATGATACCCCCTTCCCTAAAGTACAAGCTTTCTAGTTGCTCCGTTATAATTTTTAAAAGTAACGTTAGAATGAATTGGCAAGCGGCCAAGGCATCATTTAGTTCAAAAGAGTGAAGGAGTATACGAGTAAAAGAAAGGAGGCTACTGTCCAAAATCTATAAATAACTACGCCACTTGTATTGTACCTAAGTCCCCCAGCAACGGAGTATTTGAAACAAAATCTGAACCAGCCCGCTCCCTCTCATTTTTTTGTCTGCTGACGGAAGCGTGACAGACGCCTATCGCGTGCTTAGAGGGGGGAAAACGATGGTGGATTGTAACAGAAAAAAAATCGCGTCTTCTTGGAAATTTGAACTCAACTGCATTGTGCAAGAGGCAAAAGTGAAACTAAGAATATTTATTTCTTTATAAAAACGAAAGAGAGTAAATAAAAGAGATACTTTGACAACAGAGTACTGTTGTTTCATATAATAACTTATCGGGACTTAGAATCTTTCTTTTCCTAATATGTTAGCACAGTGAAAAGAGCCCATGATAATAAATAAAGAGAAAAATACAACGATGAAAACTAAGATAAAGGCGTAGATGAAAATATACTGGGTAGATAAAGGACATTAGCCTGATTAAAAATCATTTTTCATCTTTTTGATAGCTTCCAAAGTGACTGAGTTATCGCATAAAATAAAGTTCACAAAACATACAGACGAGCACACTGACACACCAGCTCGATTTTAAAAGTAACATTTTTCGAGGCGTTGCTTGGAAACAAGTTACATTGACTTGCCTCTTTTTTGGTAGACTATTGGGAGGAAGGGAGAGGTAAAACTGTGACGTTTTGCCCCTCCTAAAGAGACTGACGAACTTATTTGAAAAGCGTAAATAAAGGTTGGGAATTTCAAAAATAAATGTCAACTCGTTGAAGTAAACTGATTGGCTAATGTTAGAATAGACATAGAGGGAAATAAAACTAACGCGTCTACGATGCAGGGTACCGCTTGAGAGAGATTTTGCATACACAGAAGGTCAGAGCAAGTAATAAGCAAATTGCCTTTGCGTCTGAAGTAGCGGCTGTCTAAGAGGGACCATTGACAGCCTGTTAAACCTTAACATAGTGTGTGATTATTTCATTGATTGCGGTAAGATGAATAACCTTTTTAATTCATTATTGATGTAGAGGCACACCCAGATAGGGCGCCATAACATTGTGTGTGTACGACATTTTGACTTTGTTGGAGATTGCGACATACTATGGAGCAGAGGCATGTCTAAGAAGACTTAGGAAGCAAATCAAACTAAATTTGAATTGAATATTGTCATACATATTTTGACTGTAAGACCAGGAAGTCACTGGCAGGCCTATTGGTATATTACATTTTGAAGAAAAGACAAGATTGTAATTCAGCTGAAGAAGATGATGTATATTGACAGGAGCGTTGAGACGATGTGGAAAAGAAGATACCCACTATTTATGAAGAAGTCAGAATAAAGTTAAAAACTGTAGCTAATTTAGTTAGCTCTTTTAACTGATCAACATACTTGTTTAATGATGTTAACTTGGTAGTGGTGGAGACCATTAACCAGGGACTTAAGAAGACCTGTACATCTTGTTTCAGGGTTACATCGCCCAGTTTCAAGTTGGTCAGAAGTCGGAGCTGCAGCAGTTGAGGCAACCTACCGGTTGTTTCTTTATTAAAGCATACAAGTGTTAGCAGACTCCAGAACACACGGCAGTGGATCGTGTGAATTTTCTCAAACCAGTCATCCAGGGTCTACGAGGATAAAAGATAAGCCTATATCTAGCGGGCTTATGCAGACTCAAATAAATTTAATCTCCACCCTATTCAGAAACAGTATGTGAAGTGATGTGAAAACCAGTTTTTCCCCAATATTGACTCTTCGTATAAAAGAGGTTTTTCCACCAAGGAATAACAGTTTAGAAACTTTAACATATTAAAATATATTGGACATATGTCCTGCTTGTGTATTTAATTTGATAAAACAATATTTTCATTTTAAGTTAAACATTCCTGTCCTAAAAAATTTGAGGGGCAGGAAATTAAATTGTATATACACATATATCCTAACTTTAAACCCAGTCTTGTTTAATTAATTTTAGTAATTTACATGTGTATTTGTTTAACGCAATTATCACCACATTTTCATTACCATAGACACTAAGCCATATAAATTAACATCACAAACACTGTTACCCACAATAAATCGCAGAGTGAGATCGTAGGGTGGTAGCAGTCAGGTACCCTGATAACATCAACTTCAACTATTAGAATCAGGGACTTGCATAGCTGACCTCACTCTGTAGACACATTCTGACTACCTTTTCTTTTTAACATCAAAACTCACCACACATACCTAGATTTTCTAGGACCTCCTTATTTGTTTTCTTCTCTTTCCATGAGATACGCCCCATTCTTTTATATATCCACATTTCAAGAGCATCAATTCTTTCTTCCAAATGCTTATACATCGTCCATGTTTCTGCATAATACAGAAATGAAGAATATATATATAACACTTTATGATTCTCATTATTCATTCATTCATAACCCTCCACTCCCAAAGGAGCATAGGCCTTCAACAAACACATACCAAGTCCTCTTGTCACGTGCCATCATCTCAAGTTCTTTCCACGTTCTCCTTATCATTTTCACCTCTGTTTCCAGCTCTCTTCTCCGTGTGCTTCTTGATCTACCTCTGCTTCTCTTGCCCTGGGGATTCCAGAACAAGGACTGCCTTGTAATGCTATCAACAGGTTTCCTCAGTGTGTGTCCTATCCATCGCCATCGTCTTCTTCTCAACTCTTGTTCCACTGGCACTTGTCTAGTTCTTGTCATCAGTTCCACGTTGGTAACCTTGTCATACCATTTTAATCCCTCTATTCTACGCAAGCACCCATTTATGAAAGTCTGTAGCTTTTTGGTTGTTGTCTTTGTTGTTCTCCATGTCTCAGAGCCATACAATAGGACTGACTTCACATTTGAGTTTTTTTTTTTTTTTTTTTTTTTTTTCGTACGCCCGCTAATACTCGAGGCGAAATCTCAGGTTATTATTTATGTTTAACCTGACATTGATTTTACGTGAGTATCCCTTTATTTCTTGTACAGAGACAGGTGTCCCTCGCCATTCAGGCAAATACTCTCCGATTTCGGAGGTACCCATTGCAGCTGGGTCGGCTCAGGAGCCGCCAGTCCCTGGTCGACGACACTCCTTCAAATGTCTTCGCCAGGTCTCGAGTTAATCCAGTCCAAATCCCGGTCGACGAAAAATCCTCAAATGCCGTCGCCCGGGTTTGATCCTGTATCACCCGGTCGCCAGAGCGGTGTTGTAACCACTACGCTAGCGCGGCTCCCTGCATTTGAGTTGAAGATTCTTATGATTCTCAGTTTTATAATAATTTGTGAGATAACTGTTCTGATGTCAGTATATGTTTCATGTTGTTGAATGTAGCCTTGGCCATTCCTATTCTCTTCTTGATTTCTGTTTCACATCTGCCATCTTCTGTTATTATATGACCAAGATATACGTAGCTCTTGACTTGTTCCAGGGTTTTCCCATTTACGCTTATCTTTAATGTGGGTTTATCGTCCGTTTTGCTAATTATCATAGTTTTTGTTTTCTCAATATCAATGTCGAGTCCATATTCATGACTTATACTGTTCACTTGCTTCACTAGTTCTTGTAACTCCTGTTCGCTTTCAGCTAACAACACGGTATCATCTGCATATCTAAGGTTGTTTATTGACCTTCCACTGATGTTTAGTCCTGGTATGTCCTGTATCTGTTTGAAAATTTTTTTTCGGTGTATAAATTAAATAGGCAGGGGGACAGCACACATCCTTGTCTGACACCTCTTTTTATGTCTATGTATGGTGAATAATTCCTTCCAGATCTTACTGTGGTAGTTTGCTCCCAATAAAGGTTACTGAGTATTCTTATATCTTTCCCATCAATACCTATGTCTTCGAGGCATTCAATTATTTTCTCATGATGGACTCTGTCAAAAGCTTTCTTATAGTCAATGAAGCACATGTACATACTTTTTTGGACCTCTGTATATTTGTCTGCTAATATTCTTAGGCAAAATATTGCCTCTCTTGTTCCACTGTTTCGTCTAAAATCAAACTGTTCTTCTTGGATTTCGCTGTCTACCTTCCTTTTTATTCTTTCCTGTATGATTTTGAGCAGTATCTTAAATGCATGACTCATCAGGCTGATTGTTCTGAAGTCTGAACATTCTGTTGCATTAGGTTTTTAGGCAATGTTATAAAAACTGATGTCTTCATGTCCTTTGGTATATATCCTGTATTGTATATATCGTTGCATAGATCTGTGATTGTATCTATACCAAAACTCTCAAGGGCTTCTATCATTTCCATTTTTATGTTAAATTAGCACTCCCTAAAGCCAGAGAAAGAAGCATCGGACCTAGAATTATAAGTGACAGATCGAGTATTTGAGCAACTGTGGAACTTACAAGTAAACCCGCATATTTAAATACAAAGATTGTAAACTTAAGGGACCAGGACTTAAAATACCAAGAATGGAAACCTAAGGAATTGGACCACCGTCATAAGAGAAAATATCCCATAAGAGGAATTAGAAACATTTCCCAGACCAAGTGATTCGCAGAACACCCGTCTTAAGAGGAATTTCACAGGCCAAGTGAGTCGAAAGCATATAACCTAAATTGATTGCGTCCATTCTAAACTGTGCGAGGAGATTGTATAACCCAATTGAGGTACGTGTAACATTTATTTTTAAAATGTGAATTTGACCTGTTTCTTGCTAAGTGCATATATATATATATATATATATATATATATATATATATATATATATATATATATATATATATATATATATATATATATATATATATATATATATATATATATATATATATATATATATATATATATATATATATATATATATATATGCTGTTCAAAAAAAGAAACGCAACTTTTTTGGTGTTACTTTTATAAAAGATATTCGCTGATTTGACATCAGTCTACCTATCGACTGTGTCCATCTGGTCATTAACTTCTCGTGGTTACCTGAATTGTACTCACCTCATGATTCGTGAGGTCATGAAAGAGGTCAAGGTCAAAACCACATTTTTGACAATAACTCGTGATAGGATCATGAGAATCCCGTGAAACTTACTGAACACTAAACTCTCTGACCATATTATTGTATGCTTATAAAAGATTGACGCTCCTCGAATAAATTCAGTTGAAAATTCAATGCGCAAGTATGGCTCATCTCACTACAGAACAACGACTCATCATCATTGGACGTTTACAGACTGGACAGTCACAAAGTGTAGTGGCCAGACAATTTAATGTGGTTAGAAGCACCTTTAGTCGCCTTTGGAGGCGATTTCAAGAAACTGGCTCAGTGGCAGACTGGCCGCGCAGTGGAAGACCCAGAGTCACAACTCCTGCCGAAGACCGCTTCATACGGCTGCGTCACCTCAGGAATCGACGTGCATCTGCGTCCTACACAGTCCAGTCAATGTCAGCAGCTCGTCGAATTTCTGATCAAACGGTCAGGAACCGGCTGCACGACTCTGGTCTTTGGGCTAGAAGACCCTACAGAGGTCCTGTTCTTACGGACCGGCATCGCCAGAACCGACTGCAGTGGGCGAACCAGCATCGTCAATGGACCGTTGGGAATGACTGGAGACGGGTTTGGTTTAGTGATGAATCATATTTTGTGCTCCAGCAACACGATAGACGGAGAAGAGTTTACCGCAGAGTCCATGAGCGCTACGCCCAGAACAGCGTTGTTGAGGCTCCTCCACATGGTGGTGGAGATGTACTGATGTGGGGGGCGATCAACTTCATCGAAAGAAGTGACCTGGTGCAAATTGAAGGACGCCTGAATGCCCAACGATACGTCGCTGAAATTCTTCGTCCTCACGTCCTTCCACTTCTGGCTGCACGAGGGTTGATTTTTCAGCAGGATAACGCTCGACCTCATGTGACACAACTCCCCACCCAGTTCCTAGCTGACAACAACGTCCAGACCATTCCGTGGCCAGCCATGTCATCAGACATGAACCCCATAGAACACTTATGGGATGAACTCGACAGACGACTCCGCCAGCGAGACGTGGCTCCAGCCAATCTCCGACAGTTGTCTCTTGCACTGCGGGAAGAGTGGGCAGCCATCTCACAACAACAGATCCAACGGCTAATCGGATCCAAGGAGATGTCGTTGTCTGATAGAGGCCAGAGGAGGCCATACACCCTACTGAAACGGAGGCCTCAGTCGCAAAGAATAAAAGTCCAAACCAGATTTAATGAACATCATTTCATTGTTAAAGTCTGAAAGTTTTTTCATGCGAAGATTGAAACATTAATTCCGTAAAATAAAATTTTGGTACAAGTTTTAAATTTGGTGTCCATTACCACTGCAATAATGTTGCGTTTCTTTTTTTGATATATATATATAAGGCTGACACCTCAACATTTGAAAATAGTATGTTCATGAACCACTACAGCAATTTCTGGTGATTGTGTCTTGCTAGTCGTGCGGAAAACTGACAGCAGATGTGAGCCCAGACTCCGAATGGAGCAGTAATGAGTGATGATTACATCACATGTACCTGAAGTATATAGTATCATTTTATGAGATCTATGTACTTTGTTAATTGTAATTCAAGCTCGCATTATTCGCGCTGTCCAGACACATTTTCCCAGTTTAATACCCAGAAGAGTACTGGTGATTTTTAATCGTCTTACTTGAGCTACGCTGTGTACTCAAGAATTTAATTCTTCTGAGAGATTAACATTGGTGGGTGGACAGCGAGACAATGCGCCTGTTAAGCTTCCAACTCAGTGTACTTAGCAGAAGCATTTGTCCTTTCTATTTTTTCAAAATAAGTTCGTGGTTACAAGCTATCAGACGGTTTGAAGTACTAATGTTAGTACGCCGTTAGTGTGAGAGAAGAGCATTAACACTGACCGCCTACGTGGGACGAGTTATGTGGAAAAGTGCACTCATCACAAAAAAGAAGTGACGGTAAACACGGCGACACGACTCACCTAGAGTTAAGTTCTTGTAAAAAATGCACCAGCAAACGAACATTTATAACTCCCCTTTCAAGTCTCTATGAGGACTTTATCTCAAATTCACTGTTATGAGTAAATTCATAACAGTTTTCGGTCGCTCTCAAACTTGGTTTGTGGGCTGAATTCCTTGTTTACAAAGCGTTACTACGACGACCCCGGAAGTACGTCACATAGCCTGCTGATTTTTGAGCAGACGTCGTTTGCCGCGCTATGATCGAAGATTCGGTCTAGTTATCGGTCTCTTTGGCATTGTGTCTCCGATGGAGAAGGTTGTGTTCTTATGTGCTCCTGGATGTGTACTTTGAGTACAGATAATTCATATATTTAATTCAGCTAGGTCGTCTACCAATTAGAGCCTAAATCAGATTATATTTCTAAGGACGTGTCAGCGCTGAATGGAGTTGGTTGGAAAGGAAGAGTAATTTGATATTAAACAAATTCAGCATGATGACTCTGACAGTGTTCTTATAATCTACAAGACGTTAGACTTACTTATGGACTGGCTAGTGATTGCCAATGTCATGTATATGATGCAAGTATTGAGGAGCGTCGTCACTGTGATTAAATCTACATATTTGTGAAACGTCAAACTGGCTATTCAAGTTTTTATACTGCTAAAACTAGCCTCATGTTTCTATTGAACTGTGCTTGTCGGACTGTACTACATTAAACCCTAGACCCATCTGGACACCAGAGTCCAGCATCTCAATATACTCAAATGAACCCGTAACATTTGTGGGCGCCAAGCCGGGGATCAATAACATTGGTGGGGGCATCAAGCCGACGATCTTCAACTTATTTGAGGCCTAAAATTGGCAGTGCCATGACATTTTTCCTCAAAAGTTGTACTTCGACTTAGATTTTCAAAATGGCGCGTCTGTCGTCTGCTAGGAAGTCCAGAGTATGAGAAGGCCAGAAAATATTTTTTACACTACAGTTCTTCAGTCAGCAAGTTCCCAAAGAGCAAGCATTCAAATATATCACAGTTGCATCTTTAGATGTATATATGCATCTATTTTCTGCCGAAGATGGCCAATTTTTCTGACGTCGAGCAATCAAATGGATTCTGGATCGAGTCAGCTGCTTTCTACGTGAAGGACTAGTGAGAGGTCTTGATTCCTGTTCGCATCTGTGCTGGGAGGAACAGCCGTTGGAACCAGGAGGATTTTGGGCCAGGCATTCAGATAAGTCACGTTTATAGTTTCATACATCTTGTGACTAGATTATCTTGTTTGCCGCCGTAATTTTTTCAGCCTTCATGTTATATGTGATAATGTCGTGTTGTATTTACTCTGTGGAAGGTAGGTTGGGACTTATGTTTTCATCTATACCGTCTCCGACTGGTCGATGGATTCATAAGCGTGTCCTTAGGGTTTGGTAGGTGATTGTTTCATATAGCGGGGCCGGTTTTTCAACGCTGTGTGAATCTGCTGCTAGTGAAATTATCATTACCTGTAATCGTTAGTAGTGAAGTTTCGTTAATTGTAATTTTGTAATTGTAGTCCAGTTCTGTATAATTTTTTCTTCAGTTTTGCTCCATTTTTGTTTGTAAAATTGTTCATCTAACCTGACTGTCTTTTATTTCATACATGTTATTCATGTTGTGAAAAAAATCGTTATGTCTTGTCACATTTATGTATAGGGCCATATTTTTACATTGTTCTATCCATGTAATTTCTGCCTTGGTTTTTCACATTTGTATACTGAAGCACATTAAAAACGCACCACTATTATCTATACTGATGCCGAGAAGCTGAGAAAAATGTGTGGGAATAGATTTTCCCCGTGTTTGTCATGAGGTAGAGAGCGAATGGCTGCTGGAATGGAAAGTGCATGATTCAACACACGGGTTTGTGTACAGACTACATGAAAACAATGAAAGTTACACGTGCAACATGATTCCCAACAGCTATGACCCTGGAAATGTGTACGCGTTGTGGCAGTATACTCGGTATAAAAAGGCCGTTGAGACAAAACACCCAGTATTATGTGCTTGAAATGCCACAACTATCTGAAAACGACCGCCAACGAGCCATTGGTATGTTGGAGACCGGAATGAGCTCGCGGGCCATTGCGAGAAGGATGAATTGCCACCACAGCACTATTGTACGTCTCAATGAACGTTACGGAACCACTGGCAGTGCCCGGGATAGACTTCGGAGTGGCTAACCACGAGTTACTACCCCTGCGCAAGATCGTCATATTGTGCTGAGTCACCTAAGGAATCGTTCTCTCCCGGCAAGTCAAACAGCAAGAGCAATAGTGGGTAGACGTGGGCAAGTGTCTCGAATGACAGTCATTCGACGACTCAGAGATACAGGCCTTACTGCAAGACGACCTTATGTTGGGCCAAACTTGACTCACAGACATCGTCAGCAGCGCCTGCAATGGGCAGAACAACATGTCAGATGGAGTAGACTGCAGTGGAATGCTGTCCTATTCACAGACGAGAGCAGATTCAACATATCCTTTGCTGATGGACGTATGCGGATTTTGCGACAGCGTGGAGAGCGCTTTGCAGATTGCTGTGTTCTTCAGCACAACCGATTTGGAAGTGGCAGTATTCACATTTGGGGAGGATTCAGTTTTCACCATCGCTTGCCTCCTCACGTCTTCCATGGAAATGTTAATGCTGTGACATATCGAGATGAGGTTCTGGATGCACTGGTTGCTCCTGCGTTCACAAATTATCCAGACTTGCAGCTTCTCCAGCAGGATAACGCACGCGCGCACACCGCATGCATTACGCAGCAATATCTACAGCAGCAGAACATCGTGACGATTGATTGGCCTGCCCTATCACCAGACATGTCCCCTATAGAACATCTGTGGGACGAGCTTGGACGCAGAGTCTACAGGCAAGGTTCTCCAGCTAATCTGCAACAGCTCGAAGCTGCTCTTACACGTGAATGGGAATTGATTCCCCGGAATTTCCTTCAGAGACTGTTGCGTTCCATGCGGAGCCGCTGCCATGCTTGTTTGCAAGACACGGTGGACATACCAGATACTGTGGATAGTGTGAATGAATTTTTTTATTGGTTGCATTTTTGGTTTTCTCCCTTGCCTGCACAGAATGCAATGAATTTCATAACAATCAAATGTACAAATTAATGACCAGCATGGATTCATAGGAAAATGAAAAAAGATTCAAAATATGTAAACTTGTAAACACTTATACTTACATTTCACACTCTGTTCCTGGATTATACAGGTGGTGCGTTTTTATTGTGCTTCAGTATATTTTCTTCTTTTCGGCTCTGGTTGCTGTATTTTGTCTATTGTTCGTAACATTCTTTTATGCTCCATTTCTTTTAACATCTGCATCTTTTCATTATAAATTCATCAAATGATTGAATTTGAAGTGGTGGTATAATTATTTAAATATTATTCATAAAGCAATAATATAATATTTTATATATATATATATATATATATATATATATATATATATATATATATATATATATATATATATATATATATATATATATATATATATATATATATATATATATATATATATATATATATATATGTATATATATATATATATATATATATATATATATATATATATATATATATATATATATATATATATATATATATATATATATATATATAACCTTATTGGTTGCTATTGAGAAAGCACATTAAGAGTAAAACATGTCAACCTTAAAAGATTTAGTAAAGGTTGGAAAAGATTATGTTCTGGAGGGACCTGCCTTGCAAGAATATATAGACAAGGAGACCAGAAGACAAGAAGAAAAAGAAAGAAGACAAGAAGAGTTAGAAAAAGAAAGAAAACAAGAGGAATTATAAAAAGAAAGAAGAGCACAAGAGTTAGCTCTTGAAAAGGAAAAGTTAGCCTATGCTCAGGCTGAGCTAAAACAAGCTCAAGAAATATAGTTAGCTGAGATTGAACTTGAGAAATTAAGATTGCAACAACCTCAAGTGAATATCAGAAATATGGATGAGGATAGAAGAGATCATAACAAATTTGTTAAGGTAACTTTACCTAAATTTAACCCTTCCATTGATGATATCCAATGCTTCCTAGGTAGATTTTAGACCTTTTGTCTTTTAGCATTGATAAAGCTACATGGCCAAGTAGGCTCATGAATTTATTGGTTGGTGATGCATGTACAGCAGGGTGCACTATGGATGATCAGTCCAGAAATAACTATGATTCAGTCAAAATTCTGTTACTAAAGAAATACCAATTAGATGAGGATGGTTATAGACAAAAGTTTAAGTCACTAGTACCTGATTCTGGTAAGGATTTTACAGAATTTATCTCCTCAATTAAAATGTATTTTTCGAGATAGATTGATCTCGCTAAAATAGAAAAGACTTTTGAAGGATTATCTGACCTAATCCTCAGAGATAATGTTTTATCTTCCATCAGTGGAGATTTCTTATAAACATTTATTACACATAAGGAAGGGAAACCCGAGGCCTGTAAACAGTAAATTAATATGAAACAAATATAAAGGTATGTTATCAGGCACTCGCAGGAAATAAAGAAGTAGAACACCAGACAACAGAAAAAAAACAGACATGAGTGGCTTACCCAGGATTTGAACACTGGACCTTCCGTGCGACAACCCCGCCTAGCCATGCAAGCGAATCACACTATCCTCCCTGCCATCTACGCATCATCAAAAAATGATGCTTCAATGGCAGGTCATCAGAGCGAACCACAATACACCACACCGGAAGTCCACCATGGGCAGTTCAGCCTATTAATGACGCAATCACTTCTGTTGTTTCTGTATCCTGCAGTATAGGCCAATCCAACAAGACAAGGACCTTAATACTGTGTCCAGTAAATGATAGTAGACTAGAACAGTGAGAACAGGACAGTGGGTAGGTTTGGTATTGTATAAACATTTATTACACATAAGGAAGGGAAACCCGAGGCCTGTAAACAGTAAATTAATATGAAACAAATATAAAGGTATGTTATCAGGCACTCGCAGGAAATAAAGAAGTAGAACACCAGACAACAGAAAAACAACAGACATGAGTGGCTTACCCAGGATTTGAACACTGGACCTTCCGTGCGACAACCCCGCTGTGGTAAAGTGGGATGTTATAAATTTTTATAGGGGACTTAGTGTACTGACTGAGATCAGCTGTGAAGGTATCTGTATCTAATAGGTGTAGTGTTTTACAGATAACCTTACTTGCTACCACATTATGCCTCAGTCAGAATTATTCTGGAATATTGTGATGACTACGTTAAATGTCTAGGGTATGTATATGATGAAGTGTAAGTCACAACAACAACAGACAGATAAACAATTTAATTTATTCCACCACACTTGACAACCCTGTGACACTCACACACATGTAACATTCTATAAGACTATCTTAAATGAGTCACTGGTAAATTTTCAAATATCAATATGTATTAAGTACTTTCATTAATATATATGTCCTGATTCAACTACAAAGTGAACCAGGAATCACAATCAATTTTAATTACAATTTATATGTACAGGATCTATCAATATGAATCTTGTGGTGACACATTTTATTAATATTATCCTATGTGTGTCAGTTGTGTAGTAGTAGTAATATGAGGTAATACTGGTTTTGTTTTTTCAAACTATGTTGTTATTTGTCATTATGACTTCAAGTGTTTTTTTATCTTGTAAATGGTATGGGGAAAATTTCACAGTTCCTATCAATTTAAACACTGTATTTTCCCTCTGGTTTATTATAAAGTCAGATTTTGAGGGGGGGGGGGGCATAATGTTGAGCCCCACTGGCCACATAGGCTTATCTTTCGTGATGGCGGCAGGAAAGGACTCCTCTGCTCGATAGCCTCCCTGTGTTCTGGAGACACCTCACTGGTCACTATCTGGACCCAGGATTATGCTGTCAGCCTCTAGGTTCAGCAAAGCTCCGACCAGGTGCTGCTCAATAACTTTAGGACCACGGTCCCTGAAACAAGAAGGTTGTACCTCCTACTTCATAACTAGTTTATAATCCATTTACAGACTGAACACAATACATAACAAACACTGAGTTCAGAGCGGTAGGCCAACTGTCAGCTTCATCTGAAATAATTTACACCACTATATTCCTCCCTAATGGTCACTACGCCTCTGCAATTCCAGCATTATTTCTTTCTAGTCAATAATATAGGTGTCAGTGTACTGTTTGGCAATTCCATGCAGTTTTACTTTCCTCCGACACCTTCTGTTCAGGTTGGAGCACTATATAGGCTTTACCTCATGTTCGCTACTGAACCACACATATATACAGACATAAAGTATCAATTTACATTCAATTTTCATTAAAAAGATATTGAATATATCAAGCTTACCACAATTCATGGAATAATACACAGTTACGTTGAATGGCAATGAATATAGCACAACTTCGATCTGCCGATGTCCCAGGCTTTTATTTAGAAAAATATGCACTGGTGCTCAACGCACTGGTTCTGTAGTAAGTTTATTTGAACATGTGGTGGTGACCTGACGCCTCTGATTGACTATATTCGCGGGTCTAACCAATCGTGCCATGTTTACCCAATCGTTTGAAAAAAAGTACTCCTACTCCCGTTTCCCCTGACAACAAAAGATAGTATTTATAGCCCGACTAATCGTGTTTAGCCTTACATTTATTGCGCTCCAATCAAATCGGATTTAACATGAAGACCCATTTCCCGTACAATGGTGGGGTGAAAATCTGCCACTGAGCGATTCTGATTTTGGTGTTGTCTGACATCCCTCACTATTTCTTTTGGCTATAATTTGGTAATTCCTAGACTATTTGCGTAACGTTTAACATATTCTTTGTCAGCAAGTCCTAAGGAACCCAAATATACAAATTTAAAAGAGCTAAGTGGCTGCGTTCAAAATATGCATTTTCTTCTATCTCCTGTTTACTTCGAATACGATGTGGTGTCTGGGTACTGTAATGTTTTCAAACGTAAACCAGTATAATGTCATGTTTCCTAATAAGCGTTTTGTGAGTTTTTAAAAACTAACTCTCGTGTGTGTAGTGTTTTTTTTTTCACTGTCGATTTGAAAAAAGCTAGTGCTTGTGGCCTTACACACGTGATGGTAGTAATTGTGTATCGCGAGACGCGTGTTTAGTATTGCATGCGTTCCTGCTTTCAGCCTCTCCCTTTCTTTCTATCTTTAGTCCATCTGTCTTTCGTTTTTTTGGTAACGTAGTGTATAAAATGACATGAATGGAATTTTAAATCTAGGTCATCTTGCGTATCTCAAGGTTTTTCTTAGAAATGGAGTACACATTTTATTGTGTTGGGGAACGCGTGTATGCTGCAGAAGGCTTTTACTATCAACGTGAAACGTTACAATTTGCAGACGAAGGAGAAAACAAGGGGGATTTCGAGTACAGTCATTGTGACAGCACTGTTCTTTACCATTCTTCTTTCCTTTTATTGAATTTATGTGTTAGGCTTTACATTTACCTGATAATTTATATATGTGGATTAGAATTTCTCACGACAAATCCTCCCCACTTAAAACAGACGTTATATGTCAGTCTATAATTCTATATACACATAGAGAAATTTATTATTATTCCTGGGGTTTAGGGTGATTCTCATCACACGGATGGCGGCTTAAAAAATCCGCTCCCAGATTTGTTTTTCCACTTATATACTCTATGCTAAACTCAAATGGCTGCATCAATAATGACCAACGGAGTAATCTCGAGTTCTCATGCCTAGCCTGTGCTAGAAACGACAAAGGTTTGTGATCCGTTTGCAACTTAAATGCCTTCCCATACAGATAAATATTGAATTTCTTTATCGCCCATATTACTGCAAGACATTCTTTTTCGCTAGTTGAGTAATTGGTTTCAGCTTTATTCAACTTTCTGCTAGCATATGCCACTGGGCTTAATTCCCCATCCAATGCATCTGATTTCTGTAGCAGAGTTGCACCTAACCCAATATTACTGGCATCCGTCCTTACTATGAATTCTTGACTTAAGTCAGGTAATTTCAAAATAGGTTTAATTGTGAGCTTTTCCTTCAATTCTTGGTAAGCCATTTCACATTGTGGGGTCCATGTAATTCGATCTGGATGTCCTTTACGTGTCAAATCAGTTAACGGTGCACATATGGAATTAAAGTTTTTGATATACTTCTGGTAGAAACCACATAATGAGACAAAGGATCTCACGTCTTTCTTGGTTTGTGGTCTCTGGGCTTTCTTTAGTTTCTCTAAATTCTTTGGGTCAGGGGTCATATTTCCCTGATAAACTGTGTGTCCCAAGAATTCTAATTCTTTACATCCAACGCAACATTTGGTTGGTCGGGCTGTTAAATTCGCTTCCTTAAGTCGATTAAACAGCATGTTCAGAGAGTCAATGTGCTCCTCAAATGTTTCTGTTGCTATAAGGATATCATCCATGAAATTTGTGATGCATGGGTTATTCAGAGGGTCCAATAATTTTCTCATCATTCTAGAGAAAACACTAGGCGCATTCTTCAATCCAAATGGCAATCTATTAAACTCATAGTGTCCGTCTGAGGTACTAAAAGCTAGGTATGGTCTAACCTCAGGCTTTACTGGAATCTGATAGTATCCTTTACTCCGGTCCACTTTTGAGAAATATTTAGCTTTATTTAGTCTGGCAAACAACTGATTTGTATCCGGCAATGGATCCACCTGTCCTTCTGTAATAGCATTCAGTCTCCTGTAATCTATACAGAGTCTATGTTCTCCAGAGGGCTTCCTTAAGAGTACAACACCGGAACTATACGAAGATTCACTGTGTGAAATAATTCCTTCCTTCAACAAATAGTCTATCTCTTCCTTCAAAGCTTTCTCCTTAGCAAAAAGAATCGAATATGGTTTCATACAGACAGGTGTGGGGTCTATCAGTTTCATATCATATTCCAATAAGTTTGTATGTCCAGGTCGGTCTGTTAACACCTCTGTATGAGTATCTAGAACCTGTTGCACTCTCTCTTTCTGAGTTTTCGTTAAATGTGTACTGATTTTCACCTGTGCCGCTGTCTCACAGGGGTGTAATGGATATTCAAATGATGAAAGTGGTTCCTTTTTCATCTCCATGGCAATGGACAAGGTCAACAAGTGTGTCTCTTCCTGATGTTCTCCTTCCAAATATTTCTTCAGGAGATTCACATGATAGATTTTTTCTTTCCCCTTCTTATCTATCTTATAATTGGTTCTAGACACCTTCTCTAGAACTGTATATGGCCCTTGCCATCCAATTTGTAATTTATTCTGACTACCGGGGAGAAGAAGCAGTACCTTCTCTCCCACAGCCAAATCTCTGTCTTTAGCTTTCCTGTTATAATAGGCAGCATGTTTCTTCCTGGCTTGTTTCAAATTTTCATTGGCAAGTTTCCAGCCAGTTTTTAAACGAGTGGTCAGCTCATTCACATATTGGTATGAGGATGTAATGTTTTCCTCTGCCTTCTTCTTCTTCTTGCGATCGCATCTTTGATGATTACACCGTCAGACGAGTTCTCATGATGAATTCGACTGTTGTTTGAAGTTCCTCTTTAACTCCATATAGCTTTGAGTTTAGTGTTGAGTCATTGGGCCAGTATATCTTTCTTATTTGGTCATACAGAGGACAGTCCTGTAGAACATGCTCAGCAGTTTGTTCGTTTAATCCACATGTGCACAGTGGTGAAGCAGACAATCGTAGCTTGTGCATGTGTTTATTCAGTTTGTTATGCCCTGTCCTGAGTCGAAAAATAGTTGTCTGTCCCTGCCGGTCGAGAGTGTGATAGTCGTCTTTGGGTTGGTTCTGTTCTCTTCTGATAGTCTGGATAGCTCTCTTTTTCTCAAAGTATGTGACTTCATTATCTTCTTGTTCACATTCTCCTCCCTTTTTTGCAAGTTTATCTGCCTTTTCATTTCCGGGTACACCACAATGAGATGGTACCCACTGAAGTATGGTTCTCTTTTTGGCAGCTACCTTGTTTAGTTCATTTCTCAGATGCGGGAGTTTACCACCCTTGAGAGCTTGCAGGACAGACAGTGCATCTGTGAGGATGACTACCTGGTGGCAGTCAGAGTTGGTGTTATAAATCATATTTGCAGCTTGCTCTAGAGCTTGAACCTCAGCTGTATAGTTGGAACAGAATTTACCAGTGGGAATGTGCCTAGTCTCATAGTGGTTGTCAGGATATGAGATAAAGATACCGGCACCTCCATTCCTAACAGCATTAGTTGCTGATCCATCTGTATAGGCATGTATCCATGATTGATCGGGATAGCTTTCTTGGATCATACTCAATGTAGCAGTTCGTTTTTGCAGATCATTATACTCACATCCACTTGTGAGACCACTGACTGTTGTATTAATTTGGAGGGCACTGCTGGCCTGCTCCCATGGTACAGGGTATAGGGTGGGCTTCAGTGGTGTTGTCTTCATGGATAGGTCTTCTTGATGCTGTCTTATAAGTCTTTTCCCCCGATGCACAAAGCTGCTACGCTTTAGACGTCCCAATGCCAGATCATCTAGTCTTGCCTTCATTGGGTGCATTGGCATACTGTTGTACTTTTCCATCTGGATCATGGTTTTTGTGTCTCTTCTATGGGACAATGTCTGTAATCCAGCAACCTTCTGCATCTCTGTTATTGGTGTAGTTTTCATGGCTCCTGTAATGAGCCTGAGAGCTTGATTTTGCACCTTGTCCAAAGACTGCAGATGTGAGTTAGCAGCTGATGACCATGCTGCTGAGCTAAACTCTAAGTGTGGTCTTATTACTCCATTATAAATCTTCTTTAGATTTCGTTCATTTGCTCCCCAGTTGGTACCTGCTAATTTTCTGAGTATGCCTAGTCGTCTTCGGGCCTTTCCTTCTGCATTTTCAATATGCTTATTCCATGTAAGCCTTTGGTCAAATGTCACCCCAAGATAGGTGGGGTAGCTTTCTTCCTTGATCACGGTTGTCCCTAGGTGTATGTTAGCTGATTTGTCCTTGGGGGCGAGGGAGAACAGTGTTGTGGAGGTTTTGTCTGTGTTTATTGTGATAAGCCATTTCTCTGCCCATGACACTAGCATGTCTGCTGCCCGCTGCATTCTATAATTTGCTGTGGTGACATTTTCATCAGCGCACCAGAGTACTAGGTCATCTGCATATAAGGCAGCTTTAACTCCTGCAGGGAGATCTTTCACCAGGTCATTGATGTAAACAAGGAAGAGTGTTGGGGAAATTACTCCTCCTTGAGGTACCCCCTGATGGAGCAACACTTTTCTGCTCTGCAGACCGTCAAGAGTGACTCTAGTTCTCCTGTTATGCAAGTATGACTGGATCCATTTCATCATGTTGCCTTGGATTCCACTTCTCCTAAGTTTTGCAATGAGGCCATCTTTCCACACCTTGTCAAAGGCCTGCTTGAAGTCGACCCAGATCGTTAGGACCTTTTTCTTCTCCTGGAAGGCATCTTCTATTGCTTGAGACAAGTAAGTAACTTGGTCTTCTATACTGTAGCATTCTCTAAATCCAGCTTGTTCCGGCACCAGGATCTGCTCAGACTCTAAATACCATTTCAATCTGTGGTTGACTATTCGCTCCATAGTCTTCCCAACACAGCTTGTGAGACTGATTGGCCGGTAACTTGCAGCCTCGGTCTTACATTTCCCTTTCTTTAGTATGGGTATTGTGATGGCTTCTCTCCATACTTGGGGTACCGTTCCTTTCAACCAGCTGTGGTTGAATATCTCAAGCAGTTTTGTCTTTGCTGCTGAGCTCAGATTTACTAGCATTTCGTTGCTGATTTTGTCTGGGCCGGGTGACTTTTGAAACTTAAGCTTGGAAATAGCCTTCTGTAGTTCTCCTAGTGTGATGGGTTCCCTCATTGGGGCAGGAGTATCTGTCTGTCCCATGGTTGCCAGTATTTCTTTTCTTATCTCTCTCTGATGGTCTATGTTAATGGGTAAGTTGCTTTCTGAACTGTATCTTCTAGCAAACAAGTCTGCAGCTTGTTTTCCTCTGAAAAGTTTGCCACCTTCATCCAATGTGATAGTCTGCCTTGGTGAGGAATGCTCTTCATTTAGAGACTTGACTAATCTCCAAAGTTTCCTGCCGTCTTTCTCAAGGTTCAGCGATGCCGTTTTAGTTCTCCAGCTTTTCCGCTTTTCTTCTAGCTTTGTTCTCTGAAACTCTGCTACAGCCTTTTTCCATTTGTTGTGAGTTTCAAGTGAAGGCTGAGACTCTGCGTCCTTTCTAGCCTTGTCCATAGCTTCCTGACGTTCTTGGAGTGTGCTGGACCAGTATGGTATGTAGTTACGCCGGCATCCTTTGGGAATGGTTTCTTTTGCAGCTTGTAGTATGCATCTGTTGAAGTCTTTTACCACTTCATTAATGTCTCTGTTCTGTACCTTGAGGGTAGACAGCAGCGTGTTCACCTGATGCCTGAATAAACCCCAGTTGGCTTTTTTGTAGTTCCATCTTGTAATGGCTGGGCCTGTACTGAGAGTTGCACTCTGGACAGTAAGAAAGATTGGGCGATGGTCGCTTCCCCCTAGTTGGTCTCCTACTTCTCTACTAATAGATCCAGCTATATCTGGTGTGGAGAAGGCAAGATCTGGTGTTGAGGTTGTGTGCCATCCTCTGGAGTAGAAGGTAGGAGTATCTGTGGCATTATTGACTAGGATTAGGGAGTGATCATCTTGCCAAGTTTCAACCTCTTCACCTCTGTGATCCAGATGGTTATAGCCCCAGCTCTGGGAGTGGCTATTAAAGTCTCCAACTGCTATAAAGTTGGTGGCTGGTACCTGTATAGAGCTGAGACTCAGGGGTTTGTTGTTCGGACAGTAATAGTTCAGGAGTTCTATTTCCATCTTGTCTACCTTTATCTGCAGCAGCTGATATTCTGCTCCATCCATGAAGGTTTTCCTTTCGTGTGCAGGAATGTTATTCCTTACAAGAGTAAGTACTCCTCCTTTTCGTCTATCTTGTCTGTCGGATCTGAAGCATTGATATCCCCTTATTTTAAAGGTTTGATCTGCTTTCAAGTGAGTCTCTTGGATACAGCAAACACTGACTTGCTTCTCATACAAGATGTTTTCCAGCTCTGTCTTTTTGCTGTATCCAGCCTGCTTGCTGTTCACTCCCTCTGCATTCCAGTGCATCATGACAAGTGGCACTCTGGGTTTCTCTTTTTCTGTTTTGTTTTGGTCAGTAGTTCTCCTCCGCCGTCTGTTGACTCCACAAGACGGTCTAGAGGGTCCTCCAGTAGCTGAGGGTGGGCTCTGTCGAGGCTCAGAGCCCGGCACTGCACCTGCCTGGTGGAGCTCCACAGGGCGAGCACCAGAACGAGATTTATTTGACGGTGTACTCTCCATAGAAAAAAAAAAAGCGAGTTGCATGATACTGTGGTTTCCGGTGCGCCTTCTGGCCCAGTATCTACGACTTTAGCACCTGTTCAACGGGAGAGTGGGCTCATCCCTAATCTGTTTATGTTCCCAGTAGTAGACTATTCGCAAGCAGCCTGGGGGTGTCACTGCTCTGCGCGGACCTTGTTTACCGAGGCGGCGTCCGAGCTCGTATGGTGAAAATATGGTTGCGTTATCTTCAAAATAGCCCTGTCTTTCCCGTGGCTTTTCTGCCATCCTGCAACTTTGAGTTAGGGAGTTCTGAGCTCCAGTCTCTTTCCCAGGCATTTTATCCTGGCCTGGCACGCATACAGAGGACCCCACTTCTGGTTCTAAGTTAGCAGTTGGGGATAGGTGGGGTAGCACACTGTGCATTCCCCGTCATCCAGGGGGCTCTCCAACTATGCAGAGCTTGCACAATGCTGTGCTCTGGTTCTGGGCTCTCCCAAGGAATCCTCACGTCCTGCACAGAGCCACTTCCCGATACCCACCACCTGCCAACCCTCCATTGTAGAAATCTCCTGCATGCGGCCATCCAGTCAAGAGCCAGTATTAAGTCTGGTGCCCAAGTGATCCCCCCAAGCTCAGTGTGCAATGCTGGGTTCTCATCATGCTGCAACACAGGAGGGATTGTGATGCTCAGCCATCTCTCTCAATTCTGCACCGATAAGTGACATCGGGGACTTAACTTTGCCTCAGTACTGGGAGGCCCCGTTTCCGGGTACACCACACACAGCCAATTGAGGCAACGGTCGCCATGGGCGTGATAGACGACAAACAGTGAAGAATGAGGCAAGAAAGCATTTAACCCATGAAGTGGGGGTGGATTGGTGCAGACCAGAGCATGTACCACTCGCCGGTGGGTTCTGCATCTACACCTATAGGGTTCCACCCACTCCTCAGCCCATTTAGTCTGGCCCCTCACCCAGGACCTGTCCGGCTTGGGTGACCCTGCCAGGAGTAAAACTCCCGCCGGCATAGCTCCCGGGATCATTGAGGCGCTCAAGCTCTCCAACCACGGCAAGGTAGGCTTACATGTGGAGAGTTCCTCTGCCTTTTCGTCAGTCCACGTTCTTAACAGAGTTACATATGGACTTTTAAATTCGGAAACTTATTTCTCCTGGCACATGCCAGGTCCTTTCCACCCGAAGCTCTGTAGTGATGATTTTTCTTCTCAGAATTATCAGTCACAAAACGACCGCTACCAATTTTTTTCTTGGGGCTGTCTCCCCACTTAGAATTCTTGATGAGAGATTTCCTCTCTACATCCTCTTCCTCCAGTTTGTTTAAGTCCGATTGAGGGATTTTCGGCTTATCCTGGGGTAAGACATCTCTTTGCACTCTCCGCATAGTGGCCATTGTAAAACAGTTAAGTGAAGCTTGTCCGTGAAAAGGGGCTTCCCATTCCCTTTGGTCCACTTTATCAAATTTATTTATCTTTCTATTGCCAGGCCTACGGTTGTCCCATGGCGTGTCCAGGTCCTGATCAATGTTCCCACTTGTGGGTGTTCCCTCATGTGCTATGCTACACCTTTCTACAAAATTCTCAATGTCCCATCTTGCCTTGGGCCAATAATAATTGTGAGCCACCTTTTGGATGATGGTACCTATTTTTTCATGGTCCCCATCTGGTTTCACATGTAGGCTCCTTATTAATTCTGCCCTATATCTTTTAGGAAGTACCAGCTGTCCCTGACCTTTGGATCTAGCTCCAGTCTTCCTATACATCAACTTGTTTTTCATGTAAAAATCTCCCTTGCCTGGAGTTGTATGACAAGTTGACAATTTCCTGAAACAAGGCTTGAGGGTCTTATCCCCAGCCTGTGCCTTCCTCATCTCTTCTGGAGTGGTATCTAACATAATATCCTCCTCCTGTCTTGAGGTCGACCTGACCTGAAGGTTGGCCATAACTATAGGGTTCCTTCTGCAACGGTCAGTGTCATGATTGTTCATCTGACAATTTTTACACCACCTTTTCCCTTGGTTGAAAGATTTTCTTTCATCATATTTCCTTTCATCGAATTGTGGGGTTTTATTTTTATTGTCATACCGTGGCCTATCAAACTGGTGCTTACCTTTGTTTTGATCTCTAGGATCAAATTTATTAAAGTTCTGTGGTGCCCTAAAATTTTCTATCTGTTTCTTTTTATTACCTGATACCTCTGCCTGAGCTGCTTGATACCTTTCAGCAACATTTAGCAACTCACCCAGCCTCTCTGCACCTTGTTCCATGAGAAACTTTCTCAGGTCTGGAGCCATGGACTCTCTTAATTGTTCTATAAGGACCATTTCCTTAAGATCTTGGGTTTTCCCCAGAGAAGTCCATTTCTCCAAGTATGTCTCTAACCGTGCAGAGAACTGGTGATAGGTTTCACCTGACAGTAGTTTAGCATTCCTAAATTTTTTCCTATAAAATTCTGCGTTCTTTTCATATCTTAACAAAAGATCCTGCTTTAGCATGTCATAATTTTCCTGACCCCCTCTGCTCATTTTGGCAAAAACTTCATAAGCTGCCCCACGAAGCCCTTGAGATAACTTTAAGCTCCACCTTTCTCTCTCTAACCCATATGTGGTAGCTAATAGTTCATATCTATTTAGATAGCTCTCAATATCATCGTCTCTCTCAACAAAATGATCTAAATGAAAATTCATAGCTGAGGTTGAGGCTCCCTGGCTAGCAGTGGCATCAGAGGCAAAGGGACTGGCACCATTTTCAGGAGCATGGCCTTGAAACTCAAACTCCCTTAGTCGTAACTCATGTTCCCTTTGTAATCTCTTCTCCTCCTTTTCTGCTTCCCTCTCTGCAGCTTGTCTTCTTTCCTCGGCTTCCCTTTCTGCAGCTAATCTCTTGTCTTCCCTTTCTGCAGCTAATTTCTTCTCTTCTCTTTCTGCCTCCAATTTCTTAGCCTCTTTGTCAGCCTCAATCTGCAACCTCTTAATTTCTTTTTCAGCCTCTAATTTTCTTTCGGCCTCTTTTTCTAATCTTCTTTCTTCCCGTTCAATATATTTGTCACATTCAGCAGTGACATAAGCAATCATAATTTGCCCGTCCATTCCTAACTCTTTCGCAGTCTGTACAGCAGCAGATCGAAATTTGGCCAAGTCGGCCATTGTCTAACATGCAAATGTAACAATTCAATCTATCAATATTTATCTAATGACAACCACAGGCACTGAGAGCTCAACCTTATTTATTTCCACTCAAGGATACCTTTTAATTCTTTATTATTCCCAATATTTATAACAGGAGAAAGTTCAATATCCCTGGAGCGAGACCCCAATATATGTGGTAAAGTGGGATGTTATAAATTTTTATAGGGGACTTAGTGTACTGACTGAGATCAGCTGTGAAGGTATCTGTATCTAATAGGTGTAGTGTTTTACAGATAACCTTACTTGCTACCACATTATGCCTCAGTCAGAATTATTCTGGAATATTGTGATGACTACGTTAAATGTCTAGGGTATGTATATGATGATGTGTAAGTCACAACAACAACAGACAGATAAACAATTTAATTTATTCCACCACACTTGACAACACTGTGACACTCACACACATGTAACATTCTATAAGACTATCTTAAATGAGTCACTGGTAAATTTTCAAATATCAATATGTATTAAGTACTTTCATTAATATATATGTCCTGATTCAACTACAAAGTGAACCAGGAATCACAATCAATTTTAATTACAATTTATATGTACAGGATCTATCAATATGAATCTTGTAGTGACACATTTTATTAATATTATCCTATGTGTGTCAGTTGTGTAGTAGTAATATGAGGTAATACTGGTTTTGTTTTTTCAAGCTATGTTGTTATTTGTCATCATGACTCCAAGTGTTTGTTTATCTTGTAAATGGTATGGGGAAAATTTCACAGTTCCTATCAATTTAAACACTGTATTTTCCCTCTGGTTTATTATAAAGTCAGATTTTGAGGGGGGCATAATGTTGAGCCCCACTGGCCACATAGGCTTATCTTTCGTGATGGCGGCAGGAAAGGACTCCTCTGCTCGATAGCCTCCCTGTGTTCTGGAGACACCTCACTGGTCACTATCTGGACCCAGGAGTATGCTGTCAGCCTCTAGGTTCAGCAAAGCTCCGACCAGGTGCTGCTCAATAACTTTAGGACCACGGTCCCTGAAACAAGAAGGTTGTACCTCCTACTTCATAACTAGTTTATAATCCATTTACAGACTGAACACAATACATAACAAACACTGAGTTCAGAGCGGTAGGCCAACTGTCAGCTTCATCTGAAATAATTTACACCACTATATTCCTCCCTAATGGTTACTACGCCTCTGCAATTCCAGCATTATTTCTTTCTAGTCAATAATATAGGTGTCAGTGTACTGTTTGGCAATTCCATGCAGTTTTACTTTCCTCCGACACCTTCTGTTCAGGTTGGAGCACTATATAGGCTTTACCTCATGTTCGCTACTGAACCACACATATATACAGACATAAATTATCAATTTACATTCAATTTTCATTAAAAAGATATTGAATATATCAAGCTTACCACAATTCATGGAATAATACACAGTTACGTTGAATGGCAATGAATATAGCAAAACTTCGATCTGCCGATGTCCCAGGCTTTTATTTAGAAAAATATGCACTGGTGCTCAACGCACTGGTTCTGTAGTAAGTTTATTTGAACATGTGGTGGTGACCTGACGCCTCTGATTGACTATATTCGCGGGTCTAACCAATCGTGCCATGTTTACCCAATCGTTTGAAAAAAAGTACTCCTACTCCCGTTTCCCCTGACAACAAAAGATAGTATTTATAGCCCGACTAATCGTGTTTAGCCTTACATTTATTGCGCTCCAATCAAATCGGATTTAACATGAAGACCCATTTCCCGTACAATGGTGGGGTGAAAATCTGCCACTGAGCGATTCTGATTTTGGTGTTGTCTGACATCCCTCACTATTTCTTTTGGCTATAATTTGGTAATTCCTAGACTATTTGCGTAACGTTTAACATATTCTTTGTCAGCAAGTCCTAAGGAACCCAAATATACAAATTTAAAGGAGCTAAGTGGCTGCGTTCAAAATATGTATTTTCTTCTACCTCCTGTTTACTTCGAATACGATGTGGTGTCTGGGTACTGTAATGTTTTCAAACGTAAACCAGTATAATGTCATGTTTCCTAATAAGCGTTTTGTGAGTTTTTAAAAACTAACTCTCGTGTGTGTAGTGTTTTTTTTTTTCACTGTCGATTTGAAAAAAGCTAGTGCTTGTGGCCTTACACGCGTGATGGTAGTAATTGTGTATCGCGAGACGCGCGTTTAGTGTTGCATGCGTTCCTGCTTTCAGCCTCTCCCTTTCTTTCTATCTTTAGTCCATCTGTCTTTCGTTTTTTTTGGTAACGTAGTGTATAAAATGACATGAATGGAATTTTAAATCTAGGTCATCTTGCGTATCTCAAGGTTTTTCTTAGAAATGGAGTACACATTTTATTGTGTTGGGGAACGCGTGTATGCTGCAGAAGGCTTTTACTATCAACGTGAAACGTTACAATTTGCAGACGAAGGAGAAAACAAGGGGGATTTCGAGTACAGTCATTGTGACAGCACTGTTCTTTACCATTCTTCTTTCCTTTTATTGAATTTATGTGTTAGGCTTTACATTTACCTGATAACACTGACTAACAAAAAAAAACTTTTTTTTTCTTTCTCTAACATTTCTATGTTTTTCTGGTCAATTTTAATGCGCTGTTTTTAAATCTGCAAACCGTTTTTCTCTATCAGGTCGGGATCTCTAGAAATACGCAATTGAAGTTTTTTTAACAACGCATACAGTATTACAACATCATTCGTACAAGAAGTATAACAGTTATGTAGGCTTGAATTTCTTTGCAGTCGACTTTCGTCGGTGAATGGCATGTGGTACATCGCGATGAAGCATCCAACAATAATCGGCAAGCATGGTCACACTCCACTGTCCTTGATAACGTGACTCCATTACGGCGATATCTTGATGGAATCGTTCTCCATGTTCATCGCTGACTTCGCCAAGGTTGTCAGGGAAAAAGTCAAGATGCGAATCGAGCAAATGGATTTTGAGGGACATGTTACAGCCCATAATTCTGTATGCATCTATGCACTGCTTAACAATATGCAACATAGTCAACAGATTTGTGATTTCCCAGAAAGTTATCGACGATCGATTTGAATGCCATCCAAGCGCGAAGTTCACTATCATGTAACAAGTTCTCGAATTGTTTGTCTGCAATAACTTTCCTAATCTGAGGTCCTACAAAGATACCTTCCTTTATCTTTGCATCGCTAACTTGCGGAAACTTTTCTCGAAGATAAGTGAAAGCTTTGCTCGTTTTATCTAACGCTTTTACAAAATTCTTCATGAGCCCCAACTTTATATGTAACAGTGGTAAAATGAAGCTGTCTTTGTTAACTAATGGCTCGTGTATTACATTTTTATGCCCGAGCTGCATACGATCCCGGATAGGCCACACCTTTCTTGCATAATGTTCCTGTCTGTTGCGGCTGTCCCATTCACATCGGAAGCAACACAATTTAGTATACCCAGTCTGCATGCCCGTGAGAATTGCAATGACCTTAGGTCTCCACAAATCCGCCATTGGTAGTCATTGTACTTTATTTTTTCCAAACGTATAGCCATATTGTCATAAGTTTCTTTCATATGAACAGAGTCTTCTTCTTCTTTGATCCATAACCGCCAACTGTCAAAGCAGTCAGCGGCCATCACGCCTGGTGGCGTCTTGTAGGGCAGCAACAAATTGATTCCACTTTGCTCGGTCGGCGGCCATCCTTCGTACAGTGCCCCAACTGTGGTTCATTCTTTGCATCTCAGCTTCCACAGTTCTCCGCCAAGTTGTTTTTGGTCGGCCTCTCTTTCGCTTTCCCTCGGGGGTCCATAGCATAGCTGTTCTTGCGATGGTATCAGGGTCCCTTCTGAGGACATGGCCAACCCAACTCCAGCGTCTGCCAGCTATGATGGTGTGCATGTCCTCCTGGTTACTCCGAATAAGTAATGAACAGAGTAGGTGACTGGAATTGATGAAAATAAATTTCTGTTATGCAATAACACGGCTTTTAGACTAGTCTTGGAAGAATCGATGAAAAAATCGCCATTCGTTGACTATGTGCTCATGACCGTTTACATCTTTGCAATAGCAAATGTCATCATCCATCTCAAAGTATTCAACAAGTTCTCTGTGTCTATGACGAAATTTAGATATCGGAGTATTGGGCACTCCAAAAGGCATCGACTTATGCTTCGGCGATTTTCGTAACCAACCTGCCAATGTATCGAACAAACTGCATTTGGCTTCCAAGAGTTATTTGCATCATCAACTTTCGAATCGAAATAAAGTTCATATGCTTTCTTTAGTAATGGTGTAAAGTTTTTCTGGTCAACACGATCGGTAAAATATCCGCACACGTAACAGAACAGATCAGCCGAATTTCTACAACTTCTAGAAGCCATATTTTGCTCAGAATTATTTCAAAATACAGTAACTATTTGAAAAATCGCGTAACATATGTCATGCATCTTTTAGCAGTATAAAAAGTAGAATTATGTTGCTTTTTATTAATTTTTAATAAGTTATATAGTAAAAATGAAACGGAGCAAATAACGGTTTCCCAAAAATATATTTATTCACAAATATCTTAAGAACCCGACGTGATAGAGATAAATGGATTTCAGATTTGAAATCAGCGCAAGAAACTGACCTAAGAACACTTATTCTTATATAAGAAAGAAAAATGTTGTTTGTCAGTGTAATTTATATATGTGGATTAGAATTTCTCACGACACCCGCCTAGCCATGCAAGCGAATCACACTATCCTCCCTGCCATCTACGCATCATCAAAAAATGATGCTTCAATGGCAGGTCATCAGAGCGAACCACAATACACGACACCGGAAGTCCACCATGGGCAGTTCAGCCTATTAATGACGCAATCACTTCTGTTGTTTCTGTATCCTGCAGTATAGGCCAATCCAACAAGACAAAGACCTTAATACTGTGTCCAGTAAATGATAGTAGACTAGAACAGTGAGAACAGGACAGTGGGTAGGTTTGGTATTGTATAAACATTTATTACACATAAGGAAGGGAAACCCGAGGCCTGTAAACAGTAAATTAATATGAAACAAATATAAAGGTATGTTATCAGGCACTTGCAGGAAATAAAGAAGTAGAACACCAGACAACAGAAAAACAACAGACATGAGTGGCTTACCCAGGATTTGAACACTGGACCTTCCGTGCGACAACCCCGCCTAGCCATGCAAGCGAATCACACTATCCTCTCTGCCATCTACGCATCATCAAAAAATGATGCTTCAATGGCAGGTCATCAGAGCGAACCACAATACCCGACACCGGAAGTCCACCATGGGCAGTTCAGCCTATGAATGACGCAATCACTTCTGTTGTTTCTGTATCCTGCAGTATAGGCCAATCCAAAAAGACAAGGACCTTAATACTGTGTCCAGTAAATGATAGTAGACTAGAGCAGTGAGAACAGGACAGTGGGTAGGTTTGGTATTGTATAAACATTTATTACACATAAGGAAGGGAAACCCGAGGCATGTAAACAGTAAATTAATATGAAACAAATATAAAAGTATGTTATCAGGCACTCGCTGGAAATAAAGAAGTAGAACACCAGACAACAGAAAAAAACCTACCCATCTTTTTGTAACGAAGCTAAGAAAGAGCCAATCGTTTCAAACCAAAAGGCGGGGGGGGGGGGGGGGGGGGGGGGTTTCAAAATATTCTTGACATGGAAAAATGTTGAACGTAATATAAAGGTCACGTTTTCCATATATGGCAATCGTGACTTTCAAATATTCTCGTCAAAGATTACATATACTTCTTACGTCTACCCGGAAATATTACAAAATTTCCGCTCAGGTGTGTCTGTCATCCCACCAGGTCTTACTCCCCACACTGTGTCCGTCTCGCTACTCAGTTCTGTGTCTGTCTTCCCTCCCCAGACTGAATCTGTCTGATATTGTTGATCAGAACCGACATTATTGAACTCTAGGTAAACCAATACGTGATCAGTCTCCCTCAGTAAATGTCGAAGGATATGAATGCTAAATGTTTCTGTAACGCTGGTTGTTTACACGTGTGGCAAAGTGTAACAATACCGGGGGCATTATTTACATTGGCACGACGGTAGGGATGGAAATCTGTGTTAGGACCACGTAGTAATGAATTCATTAAAAATCAACGGATTGACAGAAGGCAATTCTACTTCATCAAGTCATAGAGGAAGAGTAGATCCAAGTGTGGTTATAGCCAGGAAGACAAGGTCTTTTATAATTCTGGGGATATGATCACTTAAGTGGGTCAAACAGTTCGGAAAATGATGAAACGTGTGGGTTTAAAATTCATAGAAAAAGGACGGACAGACGGATCTTGGAAAGATTGATATGGAAGGAAAGCCACAGGTTGTCCGAGTTAAAACGAGATATCTCAAGAGGCAATAGCTTTGGTAAGAAATGAGAACGACTAGTTATCTGTTTAAAAATTAACACAGATGACCGAACCGAAGTGAAATACGAGAAATATTTTAGACCGTAGTCGCTTGAAGGCATAGCCAATCAGCGCGGAGTCACGGATTCACGCAAGATGGCCGACCAAGAGTATACATACGTAGTTGGAAGTGGGAGGACACACACGAACTGAAAGAACGCAGAGGACAAAAAGAGAGAGCTAGTCGCGTATTTCTTCACCATTGAGTATTTGTGCTGGCCTGCCTTTGCCTGAAGTAGTCCTGTTAGTTATTTCTGAGAAGACCAGAGGGTGAGTAGTGCTACTGTACCTATTTTGTTAATGCATAATAAATCTAAATATGTCACTTCATTGAGCAATCATGCTATGGAATGATCCTGAACTGATTTCTGAACTATCCTTGTAATGTTTTAATGTGTTTATATGAATGTATCCTGCTCTATGATTATACTATCAGGTTATATAATTGCTTATAGCTCCAACATAGAACTATGTAACGATAGGCAACAGTACAGTAGCCATTGTTATGAACGTAATAATCTGACTGACAGCCAATGGTTCTCAATGTTGAGACCAGGAACACACTCATTCAGATTTAATGCTCAAGTAGCAAAAAATGTACATCAGTGGTTCTTAAGCCTGGGCCACAAGTACACCCCTACAGGTTTACGGCAGCATGGGAGACTATATCCCAGTGGTTTTCAACCCATTGGTACCAATGGCCCCAAATTGATTTAACTGCTCTATGGGCACAAGGTAGGCCAGGGGTTCTCAAACTATTGATAACCATACGCAATATGTCAGAATCATTCTGTTTGGATGGAAAGATAGCAGATGGAAGAAAGAACTATGTAACATAATTTGATGTAAATGAATAATGTAATATAATGTACATTTAATCATATCATTTGAATTTTTTGTTTGCAAGTAGACATCTGTACAACTAACAATGTAACCAGAAACACATGTGCGCATTCATACACATGCATTACTGATGACACTGAACAACCATACATTAGTCTAGGGGAACGCTTGGAAAGAGGCTAGCCACAGGTTTTATGTTATTTCAGGTTCCGGTCATACCTATAGAACGTAAGCCAGAAGTGAGAACCCAAGTGTTATCCTGCATAGCGACACGGAGCACTAAAGCTGGTCTACCTGGTTGTGCTGGTATCCCTACTACATGGGAAGATCAGCCGAGTATATATAGTCGTGTGGAGCCCACCAACATTGTCAACCATCATTTAAGGAGCACTCAGTTAAGTGCAGAAACAGGAGAACATTAGATCAATTTATGTGTGAAGAGTCAAGTCATATGAAGAAAAAGACTGGTTAACGTTTTGTCAGAAAAGCAGAGACACTGTAATTCAGTTAAAGTAAACCCTATAATATCACTGTGATTTCTCTGAATATTGTGTAAATAGAAAATTCCTATCCATTCAACATCTCCATCATTTCCAAGAACAGAAGAAAAGAGAATCATTATAAATAAATTGATTTTAATTGTAACTTGGATTTTGTTAATTTCATAAAGTTACCATTGAATTCAATTGGAATGTCATTGTTATTTAAAGCATAAGATAGTTATTACGAGAAGACGCGCTAGGCTCTTGATCTTCTTATTACCACCGGACCAGGGGTCTTTACTGTCTGACTATCATTTGTGCTATCATACACCAGTGCTCATTTCTGAGACTGGGGTATATCGTGGAGTTCATTATTCTTTATTGAACTATCATCGACTGTCATCGACACAACAACAACTATACTTACCATCTCGTTACAACACGCAGGATGTAACCACGCAATCGTCCATTCGTGCTAGTCTTAAGTTTGATGCTAATTCGCAGCAATCTTAACCTTGTTGATTTATCGATTGCAGTGACGTATTCAAACATGTGATAGTTCATTGTCCTTAGTATTTCTACCGTATTCATACCCAATAATGGTTGCTCTTGAAGCTAGTCTGTAAACTGTCTCATTTCCGAGTACCCCACCTGACCAGGATTTTAGATCTACAATAATTCCTCAACATGCAATGCATCTATTGATGTTTTCAGTTCATGTCGTAGCCATCCATTTTAAACCTTCCGAGCATGGACTGAGAGTCCGACAGAATAACTGCCTTGGTTTACGGAGCTTCAGATAGCCACCTTAGGGCTGCAGTAGCGGCCTCTATTCCCATTCTCATGATGCTCCCCCTACCTGATTTCTCATCGCCAAGTTCAGACTCATCAGTGTACATCACCCAGTGTACATCATCGCCGGCATGATCATTTATCTGTTGGGTGATTTCCAGCTCTGATTTTCCATTGCCCCAAGCTCTGCACTCAATGTCAAGGCTGATGATAACTTTTTGGTAGTTTGTTCAGTTCTTCACTCTTCCACTATGAATATATTTTCTGAGGTCATCTGCCCAATTGGAACAATGATATACCTCTCTTGATTCTTACTCCCTTGATGTTCCAATGCGGAGGTGTCAGTTGTCTGTGGTTATCCGCAAATTGACTTTTGCCTCGACAATCATATGTCGATCTAATCAACTGCAATCCATGCATGTACCTCATCGTCCCAAGGGGGGTATCTCGCCTACAGCCTACGACTTTACGTATCTCTTCATTTTTAATGCGTTAAACTTAAGACAACTTACAGAAGTGAACGGAGTGACCTATAGCAACAACACACTTCTCTCAACGAAAAAATGTTTGGAGAAGTCAGGAACTTTGAGCTGACTACTGCCTTTATTAGATTCATTAATGTAGAAGTCTGATGGCGAAGAAGAATGCGTTCAAATCTTTTACATGGCATTTCTGCACCCTCAGAAAAGTCGTACAAGTATATTAATTATATAAAAAAGGTTGTGCACATGCACGGTTGCTGGCAAACGTATCATTTAAAAGAAACATCTACAGAATCAACCACTGCAAAATGACGTGAATGCGTGACGCAGGCGTCCTGTGAGGGGACCAACTACATTGGTGGTTGCATGCTATATAAGGAGCGCAAACAAAAATAATGATGATAATGAAATACTTTTCATCTAACAGTGATCATTTCTAATACTTAAGCGCTTGTACCATTGTGTGACTTGTGCCAACAATGGAGCTCTTTCGAGGTGGTTTAATTTTTGTCTTAATCCTTGATGGTGACTGCTTGTATCGGCATCAGATGATTGACCTTGGGGATATGAGCGAAAAGCTACGCAATGATAAAACAAGTATTGTAAGACGTCTCAATTTATCCCCTAGACAGGTATTTATAAACTCACTTGACATTATCGGCTAGAAAAAGTCCAAAAGATTGTTCTCTGTTTTGCTGAAACAGGACGCCAGTGACTAAAAAAACCCCGACATTTACAGAGATTTAAAGGCGTCTGTGGCCTAATGGATATGAACGCAGTTTCATAATCCAGATATACCAGGTTCGAAACCTGCTGCTGGCGGTTTGGTAGCAGATCGCTTTGTGTGGATTTTTAACAATGGTATAAGAGCCGTACCGTTCAGAAAGCAATGGCAAACTACTGAATGAAAAAATTGCATAGAAAAATCAAAAACAGCCAATAAAAGCTGGGGTTGATTGCCACGTCCTGTAAAGGATAAGCAACTAACTTTAAAGGCCGATGAACCACTTGTCAAAGCAAGTGAACAGTATAAGTCAAGAATATGGACTCGACATTAATATTGAGAAAACAAAAACTGTGATAATTAGCAAAACAGACGATAAACCCACATTAAAGATAAGCGTAAATGGGAGAACCCTGGAACAAGTCAAGAGCTACGTATATCTTGGTCATATAATAACAGAAGATGGCAGATGTGAAACAGAAATCAAGGAGAGAATAGGAATGGCCAAAGCTACATTCAACAACATGAAACATATACTGACATCTAAACAGTTATCTCACCAATTAAAACTGAGAATCATAAAGTGTTATATATATTCTGCATTTCTGTATGGTGCAGAAACATGGACGATGAATAAGCATTTGGAAGAAAGAATTGAGGCTCTTGAAATGTGGATATATAGAATAATGGGGGGTATCTCGTGGAAAGAGAAGAAAACAAATAAGGAGGTCCTAGAAAATCTAGGTATGAAAAGAGAACTAATGAGGGAGATCAAAGTACGGCAGCTAAAATACTTTGGCTACATAAAAACGCATAACACCCTGCAGAAGACCATAATGGAAGGGAGAGGTGAAGGCAAACGTGCAAGGGGAAGACAGCGCTATGAGTGGAAAGATAACATCAAGAGATGGACAGGAAAGAGTCTATCAGAGTGCACCACCAAGACCAGAGACAGAAGACGTTGGAGATCCATTACAGCCAACCTTCGTTGTGGAGATGGCAGCTGATGATGATGATGAACCACTGGTGTACTCCAGTTCTGTTTAATACTACTGTTTTTGAAGATCTATGGAAGTGTGTCCGTGCTGGATTGGACCAGGTGTGAAGGCAAAGCCTGAAGTAAACTAAACCATATAATATTTCGAGATAGCACCGCAATATCAAATTGCAAGGAGGTGACTTAAGTCACAAAACATGCTGTCAAACTGCTGCGATAAATGACGACGCACATCGATGTATATAACCGGCAGTTACCTGTTTGTCTGTATGATCTTTAGACAATTCAAAATGTCTTCAATTTTTTACATGCACTTTGCCGAGTTATTCCTTATGATCAACGCAACGTATAGTTTAACCCCGTTGTAACGAACCAATAGCCAGAAAAAGTATTTAAATGTGGTTTCTTTTAGTCACACGGTTTTTGAAATTCAGTGTAAGGGACTTTCTTGTATTCGTCTATATGTGGAAAATAATTTCACTATTAAACATGTTAGGGACATTATTTGTTCGAATTTTGTCAATGGAAGTAATTAAAACATAAAAATTTTATTTAATATTTGCAGTTAGCACCCACATTTTTTATTATACAAAAAAAAAATTAACCATTACGAGTGATATTTAGCTTATGCCAAATTTTAAAAGCATTTTGAGTTTCGTTTCTCACAGAGTGTTTATTAACAACTAACAAGTAACCAGTCAATATCGACGGGTTTTTAATTACAGTGTGCTTTTTCCGATACATAACATAAAGAAGGCACTATTTATGCTTTGGTCATTATATATATTTACATTACAGGTCACCGTCATTAGTTCTTTGTAGTAAAAACTGTCTGTTTGCATTGAATATAAAGACATGGGGCAACCTTTCAAAAATGACATGGGGAGAAGTAATGTAGATCTAATGGAATGAAATTTGATAAATTTGGCTATACAGTTAGAAGAAGTAAGGTCTCATACCGACGATGCTGTTGATCCGTCACGGGCAATGACTACAACCCGCTACAACCCTATATGCCCCGATGATGAACGGGGCGATTAATGGCAATGTCTTACAACTTTTGCATCTGTAGTACGAAGTAAGGCAACATCTTCATCCGATCCTTTGGCTCCATGGGAAGCATGCTGTGTATCATTAGCTGCAGCTGGACGTATCGTAACGTCTTTCAGCGTTATATGGGTCGGATTCGACTGACTGCACCTTGAGTTCGATGTAATTCAGCTTATTCCGGCGTTTCTATGGATTGCTTCGATTGAAGCTGGTGTCTTGTTTCTCCTGTATCTACAGCTCGACCGAAAGCAGCAGTATCTTCCGACGTTTCGGTGACTTGCTTCGATTGAGGCCAGTCTTTTTCTTTCTGCGTCTGCAGCATGTCGTGCAATAGCGCCTTGTAACGACTGAAGAACACTTTTTCTTACTTTCACCGACAAAGAGTTGTTGCATAAAATACATTTCATTTAATAGAAAGATACTTTCGCCTGGGCTATTCTACTCTTATATATTACTAGCAATCATCGTCATCTCAACCCGTAACCCGTCATGGGTCGTAGGGGTGCCATGGTGTAAGCATCAGCAGACAGGGTCCTCCACTGCTCTCTATCCTCAGCAATGCGTACAAGTGTGGAAAAACCGTGTCCTGCCCATTCTTTGATGTTATTAGCCCAGGATTTTCTTTGCCTTCCTCTTCTCCGTTTACCTTCGACAGTTCCCTGGAGGATCGTTTTCGAAAGAGTTATGACCGTAGCGAAAGGTTTTTCTGGTGTGATGATAGTGGTAGAGAAGAAGTAGAATCTCTCTCCAGAAAGTATGAAGTCCCAGTGCCAGAGAAGTGCACTGGTATCACAGTTGAGTTACGACTGTGAATACTGTGAGCTGGACAATAGATTTAGACTTCAGAAGTATACTGTGCCACCTTCGCTATGTGATAATATAATTAAATTAGAAAAAGTAACTCAAATTTTAACAGTTAAAAATTTACCAAGAATGAGTACAATTTCATAATTTATTTATGTACATCTATCTAGCCTTGAAATGAGAAATGGGTGTTGGAAAATGGTAAAATGTATGATTATTTATATTTACAAATTAAAATAAATAATAGTAAAAAAATCTTGGATGAATCTTCCAATGAAATTATAAAAGTCTGTCACAGTATAATATTGATATATCTTGCTATCTAGTCTCTAGCTGTTATCATCATCGACATTCGCTTTAGAAACTGCTCACATTGTTTGTTGGATGGATACACTGTGGTGGATTATGATTAAGTGATTTCATATATCTTTTTCTTTATCTTCATTTTTTTCTTCTACCTTCTCTGTCACCTACGCCTGTTGGAACTTAACCCTCCCATATTCAAACCTCTGTCTTTCTTATAATTTAGCAAGCAGTTTATGGCTGTTAGCATTAATTGCATTTTCTTTCATGCAGGTTTACGAGCAGACCTGGTCCAGCTCACCTGTAATTATTTCGGCAGCGATCATAAAAATCGCTGTAATGAGATCAGTCAGTGAAGGAAAGGGGAGAAAATTTGTCTATGACCTTTGCCTAGATTCGTTCGCTGTAAGTTAGTTTACAAGATGCGAACCGCCATATCAAAGACTCTCGCTATAATTCATTTACGACCACTTCTGCAGATGGCGAGAGGAGGCGATAATATATGTAGATTCTATTTCATCTAGATCTTAATAGAGACCTGGCTTCGGCTTTGGTGCGAAGAAATTCGTGAGAAATCCTAGACCATAGTATATAAATCTGTGACTCTTTGGGGCGAATAACTTCTCTTATAACGGGATCTTGGTTCAACAGAGGGGGAAAGGATTACACCTATGGTTTAACTCTGTTATTGATTCCTTAACCTATGTTTATTTGTGTATTGATTTGATAGTATAAATTTATTTACTGTGTTGTGAAATTCTTTATGATAAATAAAATTTACATAAACTTATTCAAGTGTGTCGGTCAGCTCGTCCAAAAATATCTATATTCCATTGTTATAGTTTTTCACGTCTGTGCGTCTAACTGTCGTCACTTATGTGTATGTGTATGTGAGTGATTATATATATATATATATATATATATATATATATATATATATATATATATATATATATATATATATATATATATATATATATATGTTCTAATAGACTGTCTGAATAATCTAGATCTGTTGTAGAGATAGGCTGACCAAGAGACGCTTCTCGAGTGTCAGGGACAGACTCTATTATTTTCCACCATCTCACTCGTGAAAAATCTATTTCTATTATTATCTCCCACTGAGCTATCACCTGTTCTATTTCTATTCAGAAGGGACCAATCTATGTCTTAATTCCCCTATCGCAAATCTACGACATACACATAAACTCATCATGTGTTTGTTCGAGGTTCCTGAGACACACTGATGATCAGGAAGACTTTCCTTCAGCCCGCCCTATAACTACGGGGGACTAAGGTGTTGAAGATTGTTTGACCACTAGGCTTCAGTTAGCAGGATCAAAGGTCCTCAAGTCTTTAGTTTAAACTCGATCACGAACTTGATCATGAGCTCGATCAGGAATGATCATAAAACTAGATCATAAAACCTGGAACAAAAGGTAATAGGTGGCCATGGTGTTCCAACAATCTCACCAACCACTGCTGTTCATGAGGCGACCATGTCTTCAGTGTTTGTATATAAATGAATGAATCATGGTAGTATGTTACAGAGATAGCATGATAAGATAATGTCTACTGTGCAGAAATAACAAAATACATGAATAAATCACATGTTATGATATATGGGTAAGATATAACCTTTGCCTTCCACTTATGGATGCCAAGTCACTTATGTACTTGCTGGTATGTCGTAAGCTTCCAGGCAAGAACCTAGCATGATATATATGGCTAACCAATTAATGGTTATGCTTCCTGACAATGCCGGTGGAGGTTATTGCTGGTTAGCGTCATTGGCTTCCTTTATACCCTTTTTATTATATCTGATACCATCAAATCGTAAACAAAATCTGAAATAAAATGATATTAGTCACACATATCTTTAATAAACTTACATACCCTCTTAGGATTAATAAGCGGACGGTGAGGTTGTATTTGTTGAAGTCTATCTGCCCTGCATGCAGTGTGAAAAAAAAAACTTTTCTTGCAGATACTGTCTTCCAGTTTCTCACTCTGGCTTCTGGATTTGGTATATGTGATTTTAAACGCGCCGCTGTGTCGTTATATTTGGGGACTCTCCCGTACGAGAAAGCACCGTCTGAAGTTCGATATGATTTTCGTTTAATCTCTTGGTTTGAGGCGATCTGTGCTCTTTCTGTACATGTTTTCTCTTCTTGTCGCTACACACTTATATCTTTCCTTCCTTCCTATGTATCCTTTCATTTTCCCAATATGAAGCGTTCATTCTAGCCATGTTTTATCGAAATCCGTGGAGGTATGTATTATTAATAAATTTTCAAAGATCATGAGCTAACTATTAGCAGATGTGATGACTATGAAAAATATCAATTATTTTTAAAACTATTTATATTTGAATAATATCCTTATGGATATCTTCTTCTTCTTCTTTGATCCTTAGCCGCAGACCGTCAAAGCAGTCAGTGGCCATCACGCCTAGTGGCGTCTTGTAGGGCAACAACAAATTGATTCCACTTTGCTCGGTCGGTGGCCATCCCTCGTACAGCGCCCCAACTCTGGCCCACTCTCTGCACCCCAGCCTCCACAGCCCTCCGCCAGGCTGTCTCCGGTCGGCCTCTCTTTCGCCCTCCCCCAGGGGTCCAAAGCACAGCTGTTCCAGTGATGGCACCGGGGTCCCCCCCCCGAGGACACGACCAACCCAGCCCCAGCGTCCGCCAGCCACGATGGTGTGCATGGCCCCTTGCTTGCTACGAGTAAGCAGATCTCGGCCAGTGATGGCATTTGGCCAAAAGATTCGGTGAATTCTTCCCAGGCATGCCGTGCGAAAAGAGGACAACCTCGGCACCTCCCTCTCTGCAACCCCCCAGCACTCCGCACCACAGAGAAGCACAGAAAGCACACAGCTCTGACACAATCTTAACTCCGTGCCTAGGCTAAAGAAGGCTGTTCTTGCCTTATTCATTCTGATGTTGACGTCCCTGCCCGCCCCGCCGTCTGGTGCCACTATGCCCCCTAGGTATGCGAAGGTATGGATATCATTCATACTTTATCTCCTTTGGTGAATTATTATTATTTTAATGTCTTACAACCAGGCTTGCTCTTGTAGATTTAGATTTTCTTTCCAGCTAATGCAAACTTTTAAGGTCGGCCATGTTTCATATATTCGCTATCCTTACCTTCATCAATGCTGGTCGGCTAGACGAAGCGCAAATTTTTCAGCCACTTTCAAACTTCAAAGCAAGTCCCACCGCGTTGTCCCTGCACTCTTATCTGTGTGTGTATGTGTGTCGCGTTACACATTTTTTTCACAAACAAAGCAAGTGGTACCAAATCTCGCTACAATGACGAGTAACATGCCCAAACCAGACAAGCTTTCGACGTTTCACTACTGACAAAAGTGGTTCTTAGCGGCCTGCATAGGTGTTTATTTTCTCTCTAACATAGACATTTGTTTTGTGCTCTTTATAGCAAATGCGCAAAATTCTTCTATAACATTTATACTCGAAAGCCTGAATCCTTCGCTCCGTGTCTGCAGTGAGTGTCCAGCCCTCACACCCATACAAAAGAATAGATAATACAAGTGATTGGTATAATTTGATCTTCACAGGAAAACTGATGTTACTTTTCCAGATCGCATTCAGCCTTGTCATGGCAGCTGAGGCCATCTCAAGTCTTGTCTTGATTTCTTTACTTGATCTTCCATCACTACATATAGTGGACCCCAGATATTTAAAGGTGTTAACTTCTTCTAACGTTTGCCCATTTAACGTAATGTTGGTCGGAACATGTTTCTTGTGGCTATTCACCATTATCTTGCTTTTTTCTATATTAATTTCCATCCCATACGTTCTTGTTACTTTCTCGTCTAGAGGTAAGGTCTTAAAGTTCTGATTCTGTTCCAGCTATAAGATTGATATCATCAGCAAAACGTAGATTGCAAAGAGGTCGGCCTCCAATCGATATGGTTGTTTTATAATCGTAGAGGGACCCAAAGACGCAGCAATAGTGAACGCAGTCAGCGACTCATAGCTTGACTGCTTGCGTCAGGACCAGCGAACCAGAGCTGGTCAAGACCGCACTCCACCTCCACGTGGTGGTCCTGGAAACAGTCTGCAGCAGTGCAGTCTGGCTGAGCGAGTGCGGATCGAAATGGGAAGGCAAACCCGGTCCCTAATAAATGCCGTGCAGAAGTCGGATGTGTCGACCGAAAGGTGCAGATATCACAGCTTAGGCGCAAACAGACACAATGCAACCACCGTCCTTTTCAGGGCGAACGAGGAAGAAGAAGAAGAATCGTAGAGAGCCTCCTGCATAATATGTTCTAGATATATATTAAAGAGCACTGGGGACAGGATACATCCCTGGTGAACTCCAACAGTTGTTTTGAAAAATTATCCAATGTCAATGCTTGCAAAAACAGCACTGCTTGCGTCCTTGTATAGTGCTTCAATGATATCTATGATGTTGGTATCAAAATTGAATTTTCTCATTATTTGACATAAGCCTTCATGCCAGACTCGATCGAAGGCTTTTGTGAAATCGATGAAGTTATGGTATAAATCGTGTTGATGCTGGAGATGTGTTTCGATCAGTAATCTAATATTGAAGATTTGTTCTGATGTACTTCTTTTTGGTCTAAAGCCAGCCTGTTCCTCGGACAAGATTTCTTCTGATTTCTGTTTTATTCTTGTTCAAAAGTATCCTTAACATCACTTTACTTGGATGACTAATAAGGCTAATGGTTCTGTAGTTCTTGCACATTTTTAGATTTCCTTTCTTTGGAAGCGGTATTACTAATGACTGCGTCCACTCTTTTGGCCTTTTTTTTGTACTCCATATCTTCTGGCAAATTGTTGTCATGATTTTTACTATATCTGGTCCTCCATATTTCAAGAGCTCTGCTGGGATATTATCCCACCCGGTGACTTCCCTCCTATCATCGAACATATAGCCTCTTCCACTTCTTCCCGTAATATTGCTGCATTTCCGAGTTCCCTGTTTTCGCACTTAATGTTGTTTAATATGCTATAGTCAGTGTCGAGTTTACAGTTTTATAATTCTTTACAATATTCTGTCCACTTTACAGCTGTTTTTTCGTTGAGCAGAGCCCCATTGCTATCTTCTATGACAGTTACCCTGGGCTGTTAGTGTTTTGATAGTCTTCTTAATGTGTCAAATGCTGCCTTGCTGTTACCTTTTATTAGCCCCGTATTAATGGACTCACATTGAACAGCTACCCATTTTTCTTTGGCCTGTTTCATTTTCTTTCTAATATTTTTTATTCACCATACTGTATTGCCATGCTGCTTCAGGAACCTCTTTCTTAACCTTTTTCATTTCCCGCCGTGTATCACATAACTTCAGAATGTCATCTGTTACCCATGGTTTGTTTATTTTCGTTCTTTTACCAAGTATTTTTGTTGCTGATTCAATGAGCACGTCTTTCATGTTCTCTGTGATTGAGTTGATATCATCCTCCAAACAGTTGAGAGCTGCGAATTTTCCTCCAACAGTTGCCTCAAAGATTATTACTAGCAATAACCCGTCAAAATTGACAGGTTTTTAATTATAGAGTGTTGTTTCTGTTACATGTATTACAGACGGTACTATCACTACTGTGATCATTTCATTGCAGGAGACTGTCATTATACATTTGTAGTGAAATTTATATGGATGTATTAAATATGAAGACATGAAGTAACCTTCCTAAATGACATGTGGAGCAGTGATAATGATCTAATGGACCGTAAATTGACGAAATAACTAACATTTCTTCTATGACAACATGTCTCGTAATTGTTCGTGCATCTTTTAAAATCTTGCCGTGGTCGACTTACTGCCTCTGAGAACAACGTTTGAAGTTTGACGAAACTCCAGTTCATGTATTGTTTATCAATTGTGTTGTTGGCTTCTTTCCATAATCAAAATCTTCATGCACACCGTCATTTGTGCACTTTTCTATTTTCAGGAGAGTACATATAAGGGAAACAATACAATTATTGTCTAACTTTCAATCACAGTTGCACCCCTTAGCTGTGGTTGAAAGTTAATGTACTCTCTCGAAAATAGAAAAGTGCGCAAATGGCGGTGTGCATGATGTGACCGACCGACCAACGTACTTACGGCGGGAATCATGGTATTGGATACTGCACTTAGCTTGTCCGACCGGAAGTAAGGCGTCCGTCTCTAATTCTAAAGGTACCGAGTTCGCTTTCCAGTGCAGGGAATGTAATTAATGGAGTTTTTTTTTTTTTTTTGGGTCAGAAACAGTGGTTCCTAATGATATCATATTTCTGAGATGCGTCATCCATCCAATATTACTAACATTCCCTGGTATTTGAATCTGGTGACCTGTTTTAAAACTGATCCATTTACGTTGATAGTACATGCCGAATAATATTACCAAGAAAAACGCGTTATTTCAGGGATCGTGCACTTTAGTGTACTGACCAGAAGTGCACAACTTTTAAGTAATTTCGAGACTTTGGTGGAAAAAAAGTTATTGCTGGCTGTTTTTTTCAGGGATGTAATTTATCCTTTGTCAAAGGGAAACAATTAAGTGGCAAAAAAATAATAATAATAATACCAATATTAGTAGATTTTTGACGCCTTACTATGTGTTTTCTATTAATTATTTAAATTATAACTGCACCAATGACCGGAAAAAATGCGTGCTATATTAAGGGTCATGCAGTTAGAGCAAAGGCCAGAACCGTACGACTTTTATATAATTTCCATAGTGCAACTAAAATATAGTGGGATGCACGGGACGGGACATTTTTAGAGAATCATTTAGTATAATATTGCGGAACACTAAATCAAGCACTTTTAAAAAGCAGATGATCATGTATCTTGTTTAAATCCATTTAACACTATGGGGTCAGTCTCATAATCAGCGCAGATTCATTATCAAACCAAAAGGTCTTTTATGTCTGGACACGGGCCCTAATATCATACGCGTGCATTGTGTTTCGGTTGAACAGGACGCGCCTAGCAAAAAATGAGGAGAAAATTTCACATATGTATAGCGACATTTAAAATAGAAGTTTAGCTAGCTATTTGTGATATAGTGCCCCTATCTATTTCGTCTTTTACCTTTTTTCATCATCGTTCTTATTTGATTTATCTCCCATTTTTGCTCTTTCATCATTTTTTTAAAAGTCACCTTTCCTTTAATCATGGCTTTTACTTAAGTGTAACTTTAAATCCCTTTGATATTTCCTTACATTATCTTTTGGAACACACCTGTTTGGCGTGGAAGACACCCACACTGGCGATAGAAAAAAATCATTAGGTACATATATAATCCCCTTTTAAAACAAAGCTAGAGTAGCCACATTTGCATACAATAGGGCCAGTCGCTGACGGTCGAAAAAATGTACTCGTTAGACCCACAGGAGGGTTTTTACGAGATGGTAGATTTTGAGAGGAGTATAGAAACATAGATGTTGTCTACATGACGGGACAGTGAAAGGTAATAATGGGAGCCGCCACACAATAAAGAAACAAAACACGGTGCGACATGCAGGAGCCGCAAAGGAAGCTTACTCTGTAACAAAGGAGTACAAACACTCTCTCATCAGGCCACCAATCCCAAACCACGGTTTGTTTAGTACCGAACACCCAGCGATTGACGGGCATTGAAATTGCACACGAGCATGCACACGTCGAATAGCAAAATGGACGACTTATTAGTGGACGAAGGGGTGGATTCACAGGACACAGCAACAGAATTGCCACACATTGGCAAAAACAGAAATATAACGACCCCTTCGCCTGAAGTAAATACGGTTTTACCAACATCGTGGAGCATAAGTGAAAGAGTTTTCCCCGAGCTTAGCCTGTTCACAGCCAGTTCCATAATTTAAATTCTGTGTGGATCTATGATTCATACCTGTGGAACTTATTTTCATTTAGTGTTCTTAAGGAATTAGCAAAGGGAAAAGGAGGTTAGTAAATTTTATAAAAATTATTATTAATTAATCTTTTTCATTATTTAAGATTGCTTTTTTCACTTAGCCTCATAGCTAATTGTGCCAAAGGCTGTTCGTTTTCCATTACTTCTATTTTGTTAATGGTTATTCACATTAAAGATGTTTTTCTTTTAGGATTCATAATATAAAGAAGTAATTCATAGTTATATACTTAACCTTCATCTAGATTATTAGATCATCATTGCAGACTGCCATGGGCACACTTTCATGCTCACTATATTTAACACTTATCATTTGCGCCTCATGTCATATATCCCAATAAGTAAATTAAAACCAGAGTGATCAGTTATGACGAAGCAATAGAGAGGAATAAGATAAAAAGAAAGTCAACTATTGATATCAGATGTGAAACTTATGAAGTCCCTTTGCGTCTTCAGTCCTGCAGAAGTCTGAGTCTACACATTGCGTGTTTGACGTCTAATAGGAAAGAAGCTAGGAAAGCACACGCCCAGATAGCAGAATTCACAAGATAAGACATCATAAAGTTCCTAAGTTACAAAGAAGATCTTCACGCCTGCGTTTTTAAACGCCGGTAGCGCAACATTATTCTCACCTGTTTATGAAAAGCTCATAAGTTGATTCGCATATACTCACTCAAAAGCTTATCGCCTGAGTCACGTTAAAGCAGGCACAAGTTGATTCTCTTATATATCATACTGAACTCACTCAAAAACGTATTTCCTGAACCAAGATTTCATATTCACAAATCGATATCAAGAACAAGTGCTCACAAGTTTACTCGCATACATATGCGTACTGTTCGAATAACTGGAATGCTGATAGCCTGAACCAAGTTCAGTAGCTCAGTGCATCAATGCATGAAAACGTTCCATGATTTATTAGAAACCACTACCTAGTACCATACGCCTTCTCTTATTCTTGTTTTTACTCGTATCTCGAATAGGTTTCTGTGGCGAGATGGATGTTGGATAGAAAATAATAGATACAGTTCCAAAAAATGGAGAAGAGAACTGGTGAACTAGTTTAGGGATGGCACAGGACATGTCATGTAGTTAACTGCACACTTTTAGATCGTACCTGTAGAAGTGAGCTGTGAAATAAGTCACCTTCTCGCTAGAGCTATACTATGCTCCAAGGGTATGTACATTAATAAAGGTAAAGGTAAAGGAACCCATTACACGCCCATTGAGGCATATTGGGAATATGGTGTTAAGCCCATATTATCTTGACCGTCGGCACACGAGGGGTGATGTGGTCGGCATCACGCCGGCCGCCTTAACCTTCCCAGAGTTGCTCTGGTACCCATTTGGGGCTGGGTCGACCCAGGAGCCGTTTGTGGCCTAAAAAATTTCCGCCTCATCTGGAGATCGAACCATAGACCACTGCGCTAGGAAGCCAGTGCACTAACCACTATGCTACCGCGGCTCCTACGGTGTACATTAATAGCTGATATGAAAAGCTGCTCGTTAATTAGCCTTAACACTTTACAAATTTAAAATATTAAATAATTCTCTTAATTTCCACACAAAAACAAAATTTCGAACCGAACTGGAATTTTAAACAAAATCAATCAACTGCGATTTATAAAATATATCTGTACATTTATTAATTAAAATGAAGTTTGGTACATATTGCAGATATGTGTTTACACAAATTACAAGTTGGAATATTATACGAGGTAAAATGTCAATGTCTTTGTTCATCATTTCTGGCAATTGGTGACTTCTGGATCCTGTTTCTTCAACGTAATGAAAACCTATCTTAATCAGGTCCTTTCACTGCAGACACCTGTCGTCATACATCGGGTGTGATGTCCAAGATACTTAATTCAACTAAACAGGTAGATTCAGTGCTACTATCCGGCAGTTTTGCCAAGGTGGACCTTTAATCACCTACACTGCAGTCTGTTATGCTTCAGCTCAGAAGCTTTCTTGGGACTCTCTCGGAAAAGAAATTTGATACATATGCACAGATTGTGGTATGTTTCCTACCACCAAGACGATCTTCTGATGATGACAGCCCGCTATAAATCAGAATCCTCATTTAGACAACATAGTCAATGAGGCTGTAGTCATGTCAATCAAAGAAGTACGTCAAACAATCGATAAAATACATCAGTAGATTATAGACATAATTTACAAATTTTTCTGCATTTTGTCTTGAAGTATTGGTCCTAAGTCATGCCAAAAGTGGATTCCCTTTAAAGATATTACATAAACGAAATTTTAATTGAACGAAGGAAACTAAAGAAGCAAAGAAGCACTGGAAGAAGAAAAAGACGACGACGACTAACTGTTTGGCATCTAGCATTTAAAAGCTAAACCTTGAGCTAAAGCTCTTATATCTAGTATTTCCCACTCCTGACAAGGACTTCTAGCTGCCTTTCAATTTTCTGCGCACTGAGAATAATGTCTGGAAGGTCTGCTTTCAATGTGAAGTTGTTTAAGGAGCACCACTGCACCCATGCTTTGTTAAGATTGATCTTGGAGTAGGTGTTCATGCACCATTTAGAAACCGCCTGCAGCGCATCATGTGTGCTTCTGATCATTTCTTGTCTGTCTAAGCCAGTCCTGTAAATGAGCATGTCATCGGGAAAAGTTAATGTTCATACCAGACCTGTTGGTTGAATAACAGCTACTTTTGCTGTAAAGATGTTAAAAAGCACAGGTGACAGTAGAGAACCCTGGGGTAGTCCTGGAAAAATGTGCATTGGTTGCTGGTGTCCATGTTCCCAAACCAAATGCAACTGATCTCTTAATTTGGTTAGACCTAAAGGTCTTTTATATTTGGACATGAACCCTAATATAACCGATTAGGCTAAACGAGGCAATTTTTTTTTTTTAAACTGATCTCTCAGTTAAGGCAGCTGCTATGCCCCGTTGTTATCCAAGGGTTTACTCCACATGCCATTACAAAGTCTATTAAGTCCATACTGTTGTAAGTATCTTCTAGGTCAATTACCACAGCTACCGTTTCTTGTTAACCCTGAAATTAAAAGGCGTAACAAGCTAAAATACCTTGGAGTTACTTTAGATCGCGGGCTATCACACAAGTACCATGTTGATCATATCGTACAGAAAGGCCTGGCAGCCATAAAAACAATGGCTGCAGCGGACCCGGAGCAGAGACTACTGTTTATCCTATATCATCAGCTGGTCATGTCAGTAGCCCGAGTATGGCCTGTGTCGTGTTTTGGTCTGTCTTACACCACGGTCATATTTACCGCACGCAATACTATAGGAAAACGGACCGATACAAACAGCCGATGAAAACGCTCCTTTTTCTAGTGTGTATAAAGAAACCTTTTTAGGCGTAACAAAGAGGCCCATTTTGTGTAGATGAAAGTACGAATTTATTTAATTTCTTAAGAACTAGAGATGTTTAAAAGTAAAGGTATAGATAGTTCAACAACGGGGATGTTACTTAAGAGGTAAGTGCAAAGACTTCCTCCAATAGTAGTTCATTTAAAGAGAAAAAATCGTTTAAATTGACATCTATACATCAGGGTAGTCCCAAATCTAGTTAGTTAAAGTCTGCATAGATTTAAATGCATTTTGCTAACTAAACAATTATTAGATAGATCGGTAAAGATAAATTCACAGTATAATTATAACTTTAAATGATCAAAATCGGTTCAGAATTAAGAGAGATAATAAATATTAAATATTTTGCACATTGTACAAGCAGGCAAAAGATGCCTCGTTTTTGGATTCCTAACACCGATTTTTGGCCTTGTTCTCCGATACGGGGGAGCGACGGTATAAAAGTCCTTGAACTTGGTAGATTTGGAGCCACAACTTTTTTAAACACTAAGCGTTACAGAAGAGAACGGCAAAACTGTGCTGTCCTATAATTTTGCCACAGCATCTGCGTAGCAGACCTAAATACCTTTTGACAGCCTGTTACATTTTATGTGTATTGCCTGAAGGTAAGAAAGAATATATATATATATATATATATATATATATATATATATATATATATATATATATATATATATATATATATATATATATATATATAATTATGTAATTTTCTTGTGATTAATCCACTTGTGTGTTCGTAAGTGTGTTGAGTGTGTTAAGAAAAAACTTACAGGATGATTGTAGTGCCATCTGAAAGCAAGCCTGTGTTGAGTTTTTAGAGACGAAAGCCAGGATTGGGAAATGTGTAGAATAATTGAGAATTATGGCAAAAATATGAGTGTAGTTTTAATAATGTATTTGAAGGAGTATTTCCTAAAGGAAAGACACACTGATCAGGACCATGAGAAAGGATCACAGAATTTGTTAACATGTATTAATCAAGGTGTCACTTAATAGTTTGTACTAAACCAAATCAGTGTATGGAAGCAGATCATGGACAAATGGACCTAACGTAGGATTTATAAGGAAAGTGTAATCACATTGAACTGGCTGTGAGTGGTATTGAGGTAAATTGTCCTGTGCAACTGTTAGCACCATGTCTGAAACTGTTTGTTATGTCCATTGTGTGTGTGGAAAGCATAGTGATGGACCATACAAGGGTTGTGATTATTTATATTATAGGTTTTATCCTGCAACTACTAAGATTGTACGAGACATTCACTTCTGAGGGACTTTGTGTTGCAAACGTTTTCAATATACCTAGAACTAGACAACCTATGTTTCCCAGCCTGTAGATCCAGACCTTTTGTGATCCTGGCTACAGTGGATGATTATCAATTTTGGAGATAAGTGGTATCACAATACCACTGATCAGCCTATCTAGCAACATAGTAATAAGAAATAACTTACTAATGACAACAAAAACTGTTTGAGTGATGACTCATAAAGGACTTTAATAAACTAAATACCAACTTTACAGTCCAGTGAAAGTGTCATATACATATTAATGTGAAAGGAATAATTAATATTGGAAATATAACTTTATCATATTTAACTAGTGTAGAAATGGACATTCCACGTTTATTTATTTTATCTTGTCAAAACATTGGAATTCTTTATCATTTTCCTAACCGAAAAGAGAAACGGTATAGGATCAATAAATTGTAAATAGATATAGCCTATAACACAGCCCTACCACAAAAAAAAATGTCTTTTGGTGCCAAACATTTTACTCTTGATTGTACATAAATGAGGCCTGCTCAATCCAAATTCCACATTTACTTGTCTGTAGCAGCTCTAGTTTTTTAGATACAGACATTTTTGTATTTCATTAATACAGGGTGACCCAAAAAAAACGGGCCCGCGCGCGCACAATAAGTGCGCGCGCGGGCCCGTTTTTTTTGGGTCACCCTGTATTATTACAATATTTTCTATATAAGGCTATGTAAAAAAACTATTGCTGTCTAGTCCTTTACAAAAGAAAACTGCTTGTTTACTCTCAGTTTCAGTTTTCCAAGAATCTTCCCAGAATTGCCTTTTTAAAATTTTAAGCCACTGCATGTATGTTAGTATGCTACTTATTTTATTACACCTCTAACAGAGAATGGCATCATCTTCAAGAAGAGCATGTTTTCTTTCACCGCATTTATTTTGTTATATTTGTGGAGAGTACACTTTCAAAGAAGAACATAGGAAGCATATTACTGTTTTTGTGAAAAAGGCATACTTTGCTTACTTTAAAGTAAAACTAGGTGACCAGGACAAGTCTTGGGCTCCTCATATTGTTTGCAAAACATGTGTTGAACACCTGCGACAGTGGACTTGTGGGAAAAGAAAATGTTTAAAATATGGAATTATAATGGTTTGGAGAGAGCCCAAGAACCACTATGATAACTGTTATTTCTGTGTTGTGAATATTAAGGGAAATAATGGAAAAAAATCACAAAAAGTGGAAATATCCAGATTTAGATTCTGCTAGGCGACCTGTTCCACACGGAGATGACATACCAATTCCAACTTTCAGTCAGATTTCGGATTCCCTGCTAGAAGATGAGACAGCAGTGGCATGTGGAACGACAAGTGACAGTGATAGTGATTTCGAAGATGATTTTTCAGATGCTCAACGCTTCGACCAGCTTGAACTAAATGATCTAATCCGAGATCTATATCTCTCCAAGGAATCGTCAGAACTTTCGGCTTCAAGATTGAAAGAAAAAAAATTATTGACAGCTCTAAAAGAAGTTTGAAGGGTGTTCTCTTACACAATGGTAACAAATATGGCTCAATTCCAATTGCTCATTCTACTACAATGAAGGAGGAGTATGCTACAATAAGCACAGTTCTGGAAAAATTGAAGTATTTAGAACATAACTGGATGGTTTGTGTAGATCTTAAAATGATGAACTTCTTGCTTGGCCAGCAAATGGGATTAACCAAATATCCATGCTTTATATGTTTGTGGGATAGCAGGGCAAAAGATATGCATTGGACAAAGAAACAGTTGCCGTTGAGGGATGAATTTAAAGTTGGAGAAAAAAATATTGTCAATAAGCCTCTCAATGATCGAAAACGAGTTCTACTGCCACCATTACATATAAAGCTTGGCTTGATGAAGCAATTTGTTAAGGCACTGAACAAATATGGTACCTGTTTTAATTACTTATGCAGAAAGTTTCAAGAATTGAGCATAGACAAACTTAAAGCTGGAATTTTTGATGGACCTCAAATTAGAAAATTAATAAACGATCCAAATTTTATTGATTCCATGAACAAAACAGAGTCCACAACCTGGTCATCATTTGTTTTAGTTGTGCAAAACTTTCTGGGTAACCTTAAAGCAGACAATTATTCTGAATTAGTTGGAAACATGCTGTCGAGTTTTTGTGAACTTGGATGCAACATGAGCATAAAATTGCAGTACCTCCATAACCATTTACATTTATTTCCGGAGAATCTTGGCGACTTTAGTGAGGAGCAAGGTGAAAGATTTCACCAAGATATAAAAACAATGGAAGAGAGATACCAGGGACTTTGGGATGCCCACATGATGGCAGATTACTGTTGGACCCTTAAGCGTGACTGTCCGGGCATATCACATTCCAGGAAGTCCTCGAAAAGATCCTTTTTGCGTGTTGACTAAACAAGTGCTAGTGATATAGTTTTATTACATTTTTGGTAATATATGCACAGTAATTACATATAATATGAATGCAGACTAAAGTCAAAATGCCACTGATAGCACCCAACTCTAGGATTGTACATAACAATTGCCCTACTAATATGGTCATTTTTAGTAATCTCAAAAACTAGAGCTGATAGAAAAAAATCTGATTACATTTTTGGAATCAGCAACCCAAAATTATCCAAGAACAGCTATAATATTTAAGGCACCAAAATGTGTGTATACCAGTGTAATCAGTCTTACTCAATTATTTAAATTGAGTTAAGGTTCTGTTGGTTATATATATCTATTACATATTTAATTAAGTAATTAATCCCCTAGCAGAGTCAATACAAAACTAATAACCATTATTCAAAGGAGGATCTTGAGAGGTAGCACTTAGACCTTCAGTAACAAACCCTATCATCATACTTGAAGGTTTATACAGCTTGACCCTACCTTTGATTGTCGATACACCCTTGCTCTTTTCAGAGAAGGGGGTATTTCTCATAAGACCAGTCTCTTATCTGGCACTATCCTGGTATCATCTGATACATCTTTTTGTCCAGGATATCTTTTATTTAATAACATATGAACCTCTCGCGACAGCTTGGGAATACTCGCGTTGTGAACGACTGAAAAGCATTCAAAATGAAGAGTGCATTTAGTCTTGGGAAGTTTGCGAGGTACCCCCATTGTAACGATGAGGTACATGCTTGGATTACTGTCGATTAAATCTAGATATGCGATAGCTCAGGTAAAAGCCTATACTCGAGTAACCACAGACAAAAGGCACCCCTTACACAGGAACATAGTTGACATGAAGGGAGCAAGAATAAAGAGGTAGATGTCAAGGATAGTGCAGGTTGAGTCAACTTTTCGACAGGTGACCACAGATGATAATATATTCAAGGGGAAAGAATGGACTACGCCAGGTGAGAAATTGACAACCTACCAACAGGTCATCAGCAGCCTTGGCAGAGAATGCAGAGCTTGGAGCAATGGGAAATTAGAGCTGGAAATTGATCAATTGATAAATGATAATGCCGGAAATGATGATGCTATTGTGCAAAATTATGGGTCTGTAGTCCGTAGTGAGAAATCAGGATGGGGCTTCTCGGCTAGAGTTAAGGGCTGGATCCAGAGGCGGCTTTCTTTAATGAGCTGTTGAGCTGCAGCACTCCCTAAGAAAAGGACTGCATACTGCTGTCTCTACTACATTATAATACATAATACGGACAGACCAAAAAATTGAGGTTACACCGGAAGGGTTAAATACAAACAAAAAAAATTATCTAACACCGTATTGGGGAAAAGTGCTGCAAAAAGTGCAGCTCATGTGACCTTGACCTCTTATAAGCGAATGCTTGTCATACACACAGCTAGAGGCGAACTACGATTGGTTTGAATTTTTTAACCAGAGCTGCAGCCATCCACAGCTCAAGGTCAATGAGCAAATTAAAGGGAAGTTACAATGACAATTTTAAACACGAGAAATAGTAGCATACATGTCCGTGTAACCGGTTTGAGACTCGGGAAGCTGCTACGACTGACAATGATTACTCCTAGTTGCAGTAAACTTTTAAAATAACTTTTCAGAACTTCTTGACAGATTTTAGATGAGATAGATACTAATCATTTGTGTCTGGGTTGATATTTCACATGGTGGTCACAATTTGTGAGTATTATGTATAGTATTTTAAATGAATGAACAGTGCAGCACCCCCAATGACAACCCCATGGAACCGCCACTGGCTGGATCGTCGTTGAACATAGTGGGGCTTAAATGGCAACAACCTCCAGTATGAGAATGGAGGTACAGGCAGATCCTGTGGCTTTAAGGTGGTTGTCTGAAACCTCAGGGGTACGCGGCAATGAAAGAGCTGATAGACTAGATTCAAAAGCACCTAAAGTAGGTGCATTTGATATGAACAAGGAAGAAATACTGAGGACAATTAATGATCGCCTATTAGAGAATGACACTGAAATCGATGATTCATCAAGGCTAAGAGTGCTTGTAAGACTGGGACGGATGAACGAATGAGAGGATGCATCCGGCGTATATACAACCAGCGCGCAACAGGAACAATTAGAATTCATACTCTTCGACGTTTGCTGAGGGAGATTAAGCACCTATGGGTTTGCCCGGAGTGGATAGATGTCGATTCTGCACAACAACAGCAATAACCTCTAGCTGCGTCATGCTGTTCAGGATTGTTCAGGTTATATTCAGTTTGAAAGCTAATATCAGTTGTCAGCATGGAGTTTAGAATACCAAGATTAAGATATCAGCAGGTGTAGCGTGGTGTAAAAACAATGCCTTGTTATGATAAAATGAAAGGAAATATTGGCAGCCAATCAAAAGTCGCGAAGCTCGCATGTAAGACGAACCGGTTTTTAAAAAGGCGTTCAGCAAGAGGAAAGGAAAGTGTGGTTGAACAAAATGGATTCGTGTGTCGTTCAAGTGAATGAAGCGACAGAAAGTAATAACAGTCATTCCGTTTTTTGAAAGATAAGATCAGGTATATTCATTTCAGAGGAAAGGTTGTTGGATGTATTACTTTTGGAGATACTTGAATAAAAGGTGCCAGCACGATGAAAACTGCTGTGTCGATTGTCTTTAAAAATTTGATATAAATCGATGTCGGAACCAATTATGGAAAACTTTATATAAAAGGAAAGCAGAAGTTATTGAATGTAAAAAGAAATATAGATAAAAGTCATGGATAACAGGGTAGAGAAGCATGAAGAAGATTTCTGGACTCAGCTAACACAAACTCGCTCGAGTCTGCATACAATTCACAGTCTGCAAACTGTGACAACGCATTGCTTTCCGGTACGCCCGCTCTCGCACTATATAAAGGCTAGCAGCGGAAATATCAAACTTTACACACACCCAGCAGAAGACAGATAGACGCTCGCCAAGGCTATAACATTACCATTTGTTTGCCGTGCAGATCTTTCATCACAAAACCGAGTCTGTTCTGTACTTTACATCTATCCTAAGAGGGTATGTAAATTTATGAATAAATAATTTGTTTTATTGCAGATTATTGTGTTAGAATATGTATCAAAATCAGACCAGAGAACTGAACTGAAACTAAATAGTGAATGTGTAAAGGAATTCGATGCAAACAACGTTTATCATGGAATGTCAGTAGGAGTGATCAATTAAAAGTTATTATACTGGGATAATGGACTTGGCACTCCAGAATGTGAAAGACGAAGGTAGCATCACGATCATGTATAAAACGTATTATATTTTATTCATGTAATATTTTAGAAATATTATGCAGATAGACAACTGTCTTGTCTCGCTACCCTAATCAGAACTGATCCATGTATCATTCATATCCATGCACACATCTTAACACTCTCATTCATGGACACATAGGCTTGTGGAATCTATGTCCAAAGGCTAGCCACATGTCACCTATTGTCTCCAGGTTAATTCGTGTCATTTGTGACGGTATTGCCTCCCCTGCTTTGCAGTAGTGGCCCAACTCAATAGCATTTATTATAGGCGTCAATGGACTCTATTTTTACACAAGATTACTCTTGGCAGAAATGTCGATAGAAGAGTAGTAAAGCTTCTATCACATGGGATTCTTCATAAGATTTTCAGATAAGCGAAAACAATGCTGGCTGTCTCTGAGCACGTTAATTCTATAATCTGTCAACACTTTTATGAAGAATTTAGCAACGGTTTATTCTAGCTCGTTAAGCCCCCCACCGCTGAGTTAATCAGTGGAATTATTATTATAATGTTTATATAGCTCTGTTTAGAGTGTGTGTTTAGTAACTTTGAATGAGACAAACATGTAGTACATTTAAAAGGATTGAATCGACGTTAAATTTGTAACATTACAAATAACAAAATTTAATAATCACTTTAAGTTTAACAGTTTAAAAGAAAAAAATTGAATAGTTATAAAAAGGATTTCATCACTTGAATGGGATTAACTGAATAAAGGGTCAGTTTTGGCAGCGGATATTTTCACTTAGCTGCCAATGGTAGTTTCTTCTCCCGCTGGGTCAGTTCCTTTCACTTTGCTCTCGCTCGGCACTGGTTAAAGTTCAGGCGCCGCACGTTCCAAGAACGTTAAGGAGTAGCGGCCAAGTTGGTTCTGCGTCTGTCTATAAGACCCTCTTCTGCTGGTACCACCAATAAGCCAATCTTGGCTACAGACCTTTTGCTCAGATGAATAAGTTAAGGCACTGGTTTAAGCATCTTACCCGTGTCTGGGATATCTTTAATTTTACAATAGATTCCCCTCTGACTCCGTGTTTCTTGAGTTTCCTAGTCCCGGGATTCCTTATTAAAATGTGAAAGAGATTTCCTGTGCTTTTTTAAAGTCTTATCTGGTTCTCCAATAAAAGGTCCGGTTAAAAAATAGGAATTATGAATCTATTCTTTACTCTGGCGAGGTCTGGTGTTGTCTTGGCGAGCGTGCACTTCACAGTGAGATAAAACTGCGAAAATGGTCAGCCTATATTCTCCCTCAATGTTGTTATGAATCTAATCAGAAAGATCCAATCATTTCAAACAGGTCGGGTGTGGCACTTTCAAAATATTTCCTACATGGAAAATTTTTGCCAAAGGTCACGTCTCCCCTATATGGTAATATGATGTCTTGCATACACTCTCACCAACACATTTGTAGACTCATTTTATCTAAAATGTAATAAATCCATGATTACTTTTAACCAAATGACCGGAAGCGATTATATCACACCTGTCATCCCACAGGTGTCACACAGACAGTAATCTCGTTATTTGTCGTACGAGTGCGCAAACTCCGTGTCTTATCGGTGATTACGCCGACAGCGCAGGCCGAGGTACGTGTTAATCTGCCTAAAATAAAGTTCGTTCGTTCGTTCGTTCGTTCGCCTATAACCACAAATCTGGGGTAGCGCCAAGCTAATGTGATGTATCGTATCAGCCGCTCCTGCAAATGTGATATTTATCACCTACAGGGTGATTTGATAAAATCAAATATATCTGCTACTTAGCAGAAAAATAAAAAAGAAAGAAAGAAAGAAAAGAACGCAAAGTGCGATAATGGACAGCACATAATAAAAATCAGTACCTCAAATGTACCGATACTGCCGGAGAGAACCAAAGATCGATAGAGGTCGTCCATTTCGTCACATCATACTACACCAGAGGTCTAGAATCCTAGATCAATACGTGCCTTCCTGAACCAACACAGGATCATCAGATATTGTTATCTAGATTCATGCCCTAAGCACCATCAGTGCTTGGTGGTCTAGTGCAAGACTTTAAACTGACACTTCTGTGTATATTCATAGAGGACAGTCACATCACTTAAATGTTAAGGACTCTATGTGACCGAATTCAATCAACCATTGTGAGTGGCCAAAGCAAAGTGACTAGTGTATTAGGATGATAAAACAGTTCTGACATAATAAACCAGACATGAGAAACTTTAGTGATAATTAACTTTAGATGAACATTTTATGCAATTTTGAAGATTACAGAAAGGATTTAGTTGTTAAGTGTAACTCAACTATCCAGCAATTTTGTAATTAATTTTTATTCATTCAAATTTCATCATTTCATCATTCATAATTGCACTAGGAAGAAACGAAAGATAGATGTACATAATAAATGTTTCAGTAATTGTAATTCTCTGACTTATCAATTTCATATTGTTGAATTTTGAGTTTTAGTGAATTGTTGATTATCATAGGGTTACTAGCGAAGGTGGCATCTTAGGATCTATCTTTAATCTGATTACTATCTGAAGTACAGACCTTCACAGCCGTGACTATCTGTGATTCCAGTGCTCTTCTCCGACACTAGGACTACATTCTTGTCAGGCAGAAATCTTCGTCTATTCTTTCAGTAACTACTACGGACAACTATCATCTTAAAAAATCTTTCGCTACAGCAAGTAATTCAAAGTCAATGCTAACATTAATATTAAATATTACAACAATTTACATTTATCTCTTCAATTACCAAAGATAATGATTTCCCACTGCCATAATTACATATATTTGTAGTTTCTGTTCAAATCCCAAAAAAAAAGATTTTTTTCCGTTCATTAACCATAAAGTTATAGCAGAATTAATGTTGTACAATTCATAATTTATCATAAAGACACTAGTTTACGCTGCAATTCCAGTGTGTCTTTACTGTGTTAAGACAGTCTCTTTCTTTTTCTTTCTTAATGAGCTAATTTTTGGATACACTCTTGACAACATTCAATAGGCCATTCCCATCATACTGTAACAGTGTGACCATTAGTGTCCCACCCAATATATCATACACGACACCATTGAAGTCGTTATTTTTGTTTGGGGGGGGGGGGGAGAGAAGAGAGAGTGTGGTGAAATGTGCTTTCAATTTCTTGATTTAATGAGAAATAAAAATTTCAGCTTGAAATAAATTTATTTAATTAAATATTTCCCTTTTTTTTATCAAATTATGTGAGTTTGAGCGCCATTAGAGTTGTGAATTAGACTTGCCATGGTTACAGAAACCAAATCTTTCATTTAATAAAGTAAGTTTATTTAGCTAAATGTTTCTGTTTTATGATCAGGTGGTAGGTGTACTTGACTTGTGAGAAGACTAAGGTAAAGAAGAAAAAGATGCAGACGATTAAGTCGAAAACGAAGAAGATAGTGATGATGACGACTACGACGATGATGATGATTATGAGCATGATGATGATGATTATGAGCATGATGATGATGATTATGAGCATGATGATGATGATTATGAGCATGTTGATGGTGATTATGAGCATGATGATGATTATGAGCATGATGATGTTAATTATGAGCATGATGATGGTGATTATGAGCCTGATGATGATTATGAGCATGATGATGATGATTATGAGCATGATGATGGTGATTATGAGCATGATGATGATTTTGAGCATGATGATGATTATGAGCATGATGATGGTGATTATGAGCATGATGATGATAATTATGAGCATGTTGATGATGATTATGAGCATGATGATGATTATGAGCATGATGATGGTGATTATGAGCATGATGATGATTATGAGCATGATGATGATTATGAGCATGATGATGTTGATTATGAGCATGATGATGGTAATTATGAGCCTGATGATGATTATGAGCATGATGATGATGATTATGAGCATGATGATGATTATGAGCATGATGATGATGATTATGATGATGATGATTATGAGCATGATGATGATGATTATGAGCATGATGATTATGAACATGATGATGATGATTATGATCATGATGATGATGATGATTATGAGCATGATGATGATGATTGATGAAGACGAAAAGGAAGAAGATGAAGACGAAAAAAAAAAACACGTAGCCGACTAAAGATACGTCACAACGTACAGATCCAGTAGACTGTATTTTATCCAACCAAGTCCCTCAATCCTTTGGAACCACCTGGAATGCCACTGCACAACATAATTGTATACCTTTGAGTCCCGATAATGTTACTGCTTTGTTTTGATCCGCCTCAAGCGTGTAATGGAACCAGACTATTTGTGAAATACCTCATGCCAAACATGATATATATAAGTGACAGTATTAACAGGCAGTGACAAAGGAGAAAATCTAGTCATTTCTCTAATACCCACTTTCAATATTAAACAACTGCAATTGTCTGTGTGACTTGTATTTGTAATGACTATAAATAAGGCTGAAGGTCAGTAAAATTAAGTAGCGGCCATTACATTAGAAAATCCATGCCTTTCATAACTAGGTGTTGCTTGCTCTAAAGTGCTCAGAACTCATTTTTTACTCGGACGGCTAAACTGGAATTGTTTTTTTTTAAATCAAGAAGCATTGGAGAAATAACCATGTTGCAATAATATATATGGCGAATAGCAATAAATACTTATGAAACGATGCGATAAATTATATGAATTGTAACTATACCACGTTTCACTAGCTTTGCCCAACTTCAAATGTAATTATCTGATTAACCGTCGAACGTATTAATGCCATTTTTTGCACACGATGTTATATTGGGTTAGACCCAACAAATATATACTTTATATCTGTGCATCTTGTCCAGTTCCCATAACCGGATGAAATCCTTTGATCTTTGTCGGCATACTAATTATTGTGTATCGAAGAAAGAAATTTTACCACTTCAGTCACAGATTCTGTGAATTGAATAGGCATAGGCGTGCCTACTTTTACAATAATGTGGTCATCACGTTTGCATATGAATACCTGTTGAAGATGATTTCTTAAATGATCTGCATGGGAGATACTCGTGACATTGTTTGTCATTGACATTTAATGCGCTACCAAACTAGACCTTCATTGATCTAATTATTTCAATAGGTATCACCTCTTTGCGGTTCATAAATATCATAATGGAACGTTGCTCCTCTAATCTGCTTGTAAATAACGGTAAGGTCATCTTTAAAGAAATTAAACTTCATCCTAACCATAATCAGATGTCTCTGAGAAATTGATAATCAATCTCGGCTGAATGAAGGACAAACCATCATTCTTCCAATATTCCCCTTCCTCTTGTAACACATGGTTCTCACATTTCTTCCAATAATCCGTGGCTATATTGGAGATGGCGGCTTTTGTAAGTATTTCAACATCTTTTAATTTGAATGTTCTATTTTCTGTTGCTACCTGTTCCTTAATTTTAGCCCAGACTAATTCTATTGGGTTTAAGTGCGAATGGTAAGGAGGCAATCTTAAACATCTGTGACCATGTTCATGGATTGCCTTGTCTATGTGAAATATCTTTGTATGCTGTGTCTTTTTTACAATTCCAAGTAATTCAGGCTTCAGGGACATTTCGTTGAATGGAATGTCGTTTTTGGTCAGCCAAATCTTTATTACATCTTTAGTACTTGATGAATTAGGAACTTTATCTTCTGGTGCCACAACGTTGTGATATGAAGCATTGTCCATTGTCAAACACGACGGTCTATCCAAGGAAGTAAGTACATGATTCACAATCCAATCTTGAAATATCTTGCCATTCATCTCTGTATGATAATCCCTATTATCTGTGGATTTTGAAACAAATGTGACTTCAGTATTATTTAGAAGCCCATGATGGCTGCTTCCTGCATGTGCAATTATTAGGCGCTGTCCTTTGCTGCTTGATACTAGTCTCTTAGTTGTCAAATCAGATGATTGCCATTCTCGTTCATTACTGTGGTGCGCATTGATCCAAGTTTCATCTAACAACAAGATTAACCAAAGCTAAGAGAGCGTAACTCCAGCGCCACCACGAAATCATGCTATAGCACGTTTCACTAGCTTTGCCCAACTTCAAAATGCTATATCTCAGCGAATATATAACGCATATAAGTGAAATTTTGTGTGTGAATTTGAAATGGTATAGACCCTATGAATTAAATTTTTCATTAAAATGCGGCCATTGGTTTCAATTTTCGTTTCTTTGCGATATAATATAAAATCCTACTTGCCAACACACATCACACGCACACATATTGAAATGTCTACAGTAAATTATACGACCTCATTTGCACATTTTTGGTTTATCAAGCAATTGGCATGATTTTAGTGTGAAATTGCGTGAAATTGCACTTCTTGAACATAACACAGTTTATTTCCGGTGTTACGCACACATTGTCAATCAGTGGCGTGTCTACAAAAAAATATTGTTTGGTTAAGTAGGAAAAATTAGTCTGCGAGTACATTTTAAGACATTACAGCAAATCACAAATAGGATTTTTAAGTATTTCTGCAATGAAGCTACTCGAGGAAAACTATGACATTCTATTTCAAACCCACAAAAGAGGACTATTCATGCCTTGGGGATAAGCAAACGATCATTGCACCGCTGGATAGCGACATCTGAAATTTGTAATTCCAGTGTTTTACACACGAAAATTAGGACAAGAGTGGTGGATAATTTTGACAGAGAATTGATCCGGAGAGAAATTTGCAATATGTTTCACAATAATGAGGCAGTGACTTTAAGGAAATTGAAAATTTGGTTAAGAAAGAATAATGACATTGATATTTCCAAATCTACGCCATGGAGGACTATTAGGAGTTTGGGATTCCCTTTTAGAAAATATGTTGGTGGTAGAAACCTTATTTGTGAGAAGCCTCATATAGTTGCAATGAGAAGCAAATATTTACGCGAGGTCAGAGAAATGAGAAGAGATTGTTATGATTTTGTGTATTTAGATGAAACTTGGATCAATGCGCACCACAGTAATGAACGAGAATGGCAATCATCTGTTTTGACAACTAAGAGACTAGTATCAAGCAGCAAAGGACAGCGCCTAATAATTGCACATGTAGGAAGCAGCCATCATGGGCTTCTAAATAATACTGAAGTCACATTTGTTTCAAAATCCACAGATAATAGGGATTATCATACAGAGATGAATGGCAAGATATTTCAAGATTGGATTGTGAATCATGTACTTACTTCCTTGGATAGACCGTCGTGTTTGACAATGGACAGTGCTTCATATCACAACGTTGTGGCACCAGAAGATAAAGTTCCTAATTCATCAAGTACTAAAGATGTAATAAAGATTTGGCTGACCAAAAACGACATTCCATTCAACGAAATGTCCCTGAAGCCTGAATTACTTGGAATTGTAAAAAAGACACAGCATACAAAGATATTTCACATAGACAAGGCAATCCATGAACATGGTCACAGATGTTTAAGATTTCCTCCTTACCATTCGCACTTAAACCCAATAGAATTAGTCTGGGCTAAAATTAAGGAACAGGTAGCAACAGAAAATAGAACATTCAAATTAAAAGATGTTGAAATACTTACAAAAGCCGCCATCTCCAATATAGCCACGGATTATTGGAAGAAATGTGAGAACCATGTGTTACAAGAGGAAGGGGAATATTGGAAGAATGATGGTTTGTCCTTCATTCAGCCGAGATTGATTATCAATTTCTCAGAGACATCTGATTATGGTTAGGATGAAGTTTAATTTCTTTAAAGATGACCTTACCGTTATTTACAAGCAGATTAGAGGAGCAACGTTCCATTATGATATTTATGAACCGCAAAGAGGTGATACCTATTGAAATAATTAGATCAATGAAGGTCTAGTTTGGTAGCTCATTAAATGTCAATGACAAACAATGTCACGAGTATCTCCCATGCAGATCATTTAAGAAATCATCTTCAACAGGTATTCATATGCAAACGTGATGACCACATTATTGTAAAAGTAGACACGCCTATGCCTATTCAATTCACAGAATCTGTGACTGAAGTGGTAACATTTCTTTCTTCGATACACAATAATTAGTATGCCGACAAAGATCAAAGGATTTCATCCGTTTATGGGAACTGGACAAGATGCACAGATATAAAGTATATATTTGTTGGGTCTAACCCAATATAACATCGTATGCAAAAAATGGCATTAATACGTTCGACGGTTAATCAGATAATTACATTTGAAGTTGGGCAAAGCTAGTGAAACGTGCTATAGTACTTTTAGTGCTGTTAATTTGAGAGAGAACATGTTTATGTAAAAACCAGGTTTAAAATATTCTAAATGAATTTCATCTTGTATTTCATTACATGATCTTTTATTTATTTTCTGTTACTGTTATTCAGCGTTTACACTGTCTTGTGTCTTGTAATAAGTATACCCATTTTATGTTCAGAAAGTAACGCACCACATCGTTTTTCTCAGGAGCTGTTTATTCAAAAAGCATGAAATTTATACACAATATACATGGATATGTCATGTAAACATTGGTATTATTCAACATAATTCCCATCAACTTGTACGGCTTTATGCCAGCGCGAAACAAGAGCATGTATTCCTAGCCCGTACTAGATTTTGTCTTGATCATGCAGCCATTTCTTCGCTGCATGAATCACTCCTTCATCATCTTCAAACCTTGTCCCACGGAGTGCATCTTTAAGTGGACCAAATAGATGAAAATCAGATTGTGCCAAATCGGGACTATAGGGTGGATGGGGTAGTACAGTCCAACCCAATTTGTTGATTGCTTCCCGTGTTGCCAGACTTGTGTGAGGGCGCGAATTGTTGTGACGGAGAAGCAGGTCTGCTGGATTCTTGTGCGGCCGAACTCTGCGAAAACGTTGATTGAGTTTTTTCAATGTCTTAATATAAGCTTGCGAATTGATTGTCTCTCCTCTTGGCATAACGTCCACAAGAATTACACCTTCAATGTCCCAAAAGACAGTGATCACGACCTTTCCAGCTGAAGGAATTGTCTTGAATTTCTTTCTTCTTGGTGATTGCGGATGATGCCACTCCATTGACTGTCTTTTTGTCTCAGGTTCAAAATGATGTGCCCAGGTTTCGTCGCCTGTAACGATCTTAGCCAAAAAACTCTCTCCATCAGCATTGAAACGCTCCAACGATTCAGAAGAAATTGCTTTCCTTTGCAATCGGTGGTCATTTGTGAGACTTCGAGGAACCCATCTTGCGCAAACCTTAGAAAATCCAAGAGTTTTTATAACTGCATTTGCACTACCAATGCTGACTGACAGCTGTAAGGCCAATTGTTGAGTAGTGATTCGCCTATCAGTAAGAATAATGCCCTCAGCGCATTTCAACATTTCTGCGTTGGTGGCTGTGGCAGGACGTTCACAGCGCGGCCGATCAAGCAGCTCCGTATCTCCACTTCCTGATTCTTTAATTCTCTGAACCCAGCGACTGACTGTACTCCTGTCGACTGCAAACCTTCCATACACATCACATAGACGCTTGCGAATATTCACAACAGTTTCCTTCTCTGCAACGAGAAATTCTATCACAATTCGCTGTTTATAGCGCAAGTTGCTAACACGCTCCATTTCAACGGTTTATTGGAGCCGTATTATTTGGCCGGTTGCAATGCAATTTAGTGCACACAATTGGCACATACCATATTTGAAGTGTGCAAAATTTCATGCTTCTATCTTCATTATTAGCTGAGAAAACTATGTGGTGCATTACTTTCTGAACGCCCCTCGTAGCATATAAGACTTAGAACGTTTAAATTAGCGTTTTTCAACTCACGTGACATTATTGTTTTTTTTTTTTTTAAATCAATTGATATTGTCTAAAGTTGTTGATGTGACATGGATTATACACGGGTCTCTAACTATTTCATCTTGTCAGGCTAGTAGTAATCGCCCTCCCAATCGAACTCAGTAGGCTTATTCTTATAGAATATCCTCTTATATCCAAGTAGACGAAACTTACTTAGTGGAAGATTTCCAAATTTGATTATAGAACTTTATTACAGATTATAGAGAGTTGTATGTTATAGTCAGTATATCATCTCTTTCACACATTATCATGTGGCGAGATAGGTGTTGGATAGAAAATAAAAGATATAGTTCCCAGCAATGGAGAAGAGAACTGGTGAACTAGTGGTAAGGATAGCACAAGACAAGTCAGGTAGTTAACTGCAGAGTTCTAGATGGTAGCTGTAGAAGAGAGCTGTGAAATAAGTCACTTTCTTGCTAGACCTATCCTATGCTGCACGGGTGTATATTAACAGTGGGTGTAAAATGCAACTAGAGTGATGATCATAAGCAGCTCTAAAACAAAATCCATGGTGATATCGCGAGAAGAAAGAAGACATCAGATTAAGCTGGGAGCACAGGTCCTGGAGCAGGTCGACTACTTTAAATACATCGGAGCTATTATAGACCGAAAGGGAGGCATCAAAGAAGAGTTGGCCACTCGAAAAGCAGCAGCTGGAAGACTTTTTCAGGCCATAAATCGAGGATTCCTCAGCAAGAGAGAGGTTGGTAAGAAAACGAAGATGGCTGTATACCGCTCCATCTATGTCCCAGTCTTGACATATGGATGCGAGTCATGGGCAATGACTACAACCCACAAAAGCCAGATTGTGACGGACGGCTGTAGCTGACCTGAATTATTAAGATGACAGGGTATTTCCTTGTTATAATTAGAACCCCTGAACATTTGTTGTAACTTTTCATCAGCCTGGAACGTTGCCCTGGGCTAATTAAGCATGCCGCATTTCCACGAGGATTCTACACGTTGGATCATTAATATGTGAACTGCTACCTTCTGTGCATTTTGAGATCGCATGGCCTTTGATGGGAGGTTAAATCACGCCCACGACCATCTCTGAGAACGATTTATAGCAATCTTTTCCTTAAACGCCGGCCCACAGTGGACGTGGCCAGAGACTCACCCCGGTTTCTAGAGCAATTAACAGCAGTTCATTTTCCTTACCTTGCTGTCACCCCGCCTAGTGGGAATTGCCAAAGCTTCTCGGGGAAAGCGGTCCCATCAAAGCCAGGCTGGTCTTCAGAATCAACGTAGAAGCGGTATACGATCTGAGGAATCAGGGAACTCCCAGCTAACAAAGTTAGTTTCTCGCAGAGATTTCGCACCCTCATGCGAGCAGCCTGAGACGAACGGAGATCGGAAGCCAGGGGGAGGGGGGGGCATTGCGGTTAACACAACGGTGTAGAACCTCGATTTTTCTCAAGATGAAGAAAGGTGTTAGAATCTAACATGTCCCACTCATCTTGCATTCTAATTAAATATATAGAGAACCTGAGAAACTGCATTTTATCATTCGTTCTGACAGAATTCTAAGATTCACTAGCATATAGTTGGATTCCTGCTAGATTTCATCTAAATTGTTGGCTATTGGAGTGAATTCTTTTCTGTGCAGACGGTAATTTATACATTAGCTTTGAGTGATCAGTGGTCTAGATATTTCATTTTTATTTCACTGGATTGTGGTGTAAATTTAACCTTATTAAATAAACCATTTTCAAAGTTCTAGTGCAAACTACATGTTACATCTATAAGTTAATTTCCTAATACAATAGCCGCGTAAATTAATTTTGCAGTCGTTAAGGGAATTATAACTTTAATACAGTTTAGTTCTGTATAGATAGATATGCTTTTAACTATTAACTTCACGGGAAGCTTTTCTTGAATTTTATTAATTGAAGACGCCAGTGCAGAAAATAGTCTAACTGTAAATGTATCGCGCGGTAGATTTTAATATGATTTCATTGCATTTCATGTTTTTCTATTTGCATCCAGAATGATCTTTCGTACCTAGCATCCCAGCAATTAAGCAGCAATTAAGCAGCAATTAAGCAGCACTTAAGCAGCCATTACGCAGCAATAAAATATATAGAGAGTCCTGCCAACTCAGTTCGATTACTCCAGTTACTTATGAACATATTTAAAATCTAATCTTTGTGGCGATCCTGTTGGGATTCAGCTATTTGAAGTTTACAGAAATAAAGCAAACCCAAAGACTGTTTTAAGATCCCAATTCATAAAGTCGTTTTAAAGTTAACAAACTGGAAGAAGAACAGTTGCCAGTAGCAATATTTCACTCACTGCTCTATTTGTGAAGAAGAACATAGATTTACCTGAACACTGTCTGTCAACTTCAACAACTCGCAAATCTGGGGCTGTACACGGAAGAAAATACATTTACCTAAGCTAAGGTTTAGTGCTGTTTTAGGTGTAATTCCTATGAAGGGTCAGAATCCACGATTCGGTAAGTCTGTGAGCGTGACTGTGTGTAGGCCTTCACAAGCGTGTTTTTTGAATGAAAGGAGATTTGATTTTTTTACCCTTATAATTAGTTCGACCTAGTATTAAGGCGTACTGTATTCATTGTACGGGATTTCTCCTAGCGGGATTGTTTAACTGTGTGCATTCCCCCTCCCGTAAAATTTTGTTGAATAAAGGGAAATATTTGAGAACCCTAGCTTTTCCTCTACCCCTTATTACTGTAACCCCTTGTCTCAGAGTAATAAATTTACCGTTGGGTTAAATTTCCTATCTCTGATCATCACCCCCCACCCCTGTCTTTGGGACTGGGTCTTTTCTGTTAGTAAATACAAGCGGGAAAGGTGTATTGGATACTTCTCCTCAAAACCCCCTCCCCCTTGTCATTTTGTATTTTGTAACCTTGATTTCTTCATGTAAATTGATAATTATTTGTAACTTGATTTTATGATAATAAAGGTATAAAAACTTTATTAGCATTGGTGTCGGCTGACCAAACCCAACAATTCCCATATTCGTTATCGTAGTCAGTATTCATGTACGTTGTGCGTCAGAATCACTAAATCAGTGTGTGCACCTGAGTGACTGGAACTGACAAACAATTGTTTGTACAGAAGGATGTGATACGGTTGATACGTCGTGGTTCTTTATTTGTTTGTAGAGGGTGCATGCTTGCTTGTTTTTATAATTATTCAATCGAGGGTCAACGTTAGATTGTCTCATTGAGTAATAAATGTCCAAGAAGACATTGGTTCCTTACGAATCTCCTTATCATAGTATATACCTTCATATGGGAAGAGTTCTTCATTCACAATAACAATCAACATTGTCAATCTGACGAACCAACCGTAACGTTATCGATGTGGGTAAGTCTTCGGGTTTGAGTCCAATATTTATTAACAATTTCACATATGAAGACATTTCAAGCAGTTTATAATATTAACATACAGTTCATTAGATTTTACTTGAATACATATTCTTATCCGTCCGTGTCATATCGAATTCATGTCAACAGAACATCATGGCTGTGTACGTGCGCTGCTGTGATCCAGACAGCCAGAAATGAGCGCATGAGTCTTGACGAATATAAATCAAACAACTTATCAACTATCCTTCCGTAACTCAGGTTAATCACCAACCTTATAAATTCCTCCTGTATAATATCATCTGGACTGACCCTGAGTCCTTATATCAATTTACATAAATACGGCTATTAGCAAAGCCTAACTTTGGAAGGAAATAAGACACGTCTTCACGGCTTGACGGACAACGTAACAAGGGTCCGGTATCTAAGTCACGAAGCGTGACCTTATCGACGCTAACACGTCACAATTTGACCGTGTACTTTGCGTTCACTAATCCGTGAAGTATCAACATCAATCTATATTAATTCTATTGACATAAAATTGCGCACTGCCAACTATAGCAGACGACATCAATAAAAACACCGTAACAATTCCCTGCCCGACGGGGGAAAAAATCTATTAGATAGATTTTTTAAAAACTATTCTACTCACACATCTCAAAAATTTAACAAAAACCTGACATATGGCCTACGATGTTCTGTCTAGAACAGTGTCGCGGTCATGTCGATAATATGTCCGTCATGTAACATTCATGGATATTATATTAACCAAAGGAGTGTCGACTGTCGCTATATAATTATCTACTTAACTTAAAGTCTGTCGTGACTAAATAATGAAGTGTTATGTAAAGAAAATTATTCCAACTAATTAAAATTAAACTAATTAATCATAGTATGTAAGTAGGGTATTAATTAATTATTATCTAATTAAATAAACTGAGAGATAGTGTCATAATAAAAGAAATGAGAAGTAAGGACAAGTAAAGTAAAGAAAAAGATAAAGTATAAATTAATTTAGTTATGTGTGTTTAAAATTAATTATGTGTATCGAGTAATTACTAACTAATTAACTTAATGAATTAATAAAAGAAAAAGAATATTCATACATTTTATGTAAACATCTTAACTAATTTCATATAATATCAGTCACATTCATAAATAAAATATTTAGAGTATTCACTTGTGTGATATTATTATGTTTTTTTAATCTTTTCTTTCTTTTGATACATTTCATGTTTTTATTATCACACTTCAACTTTATTTTATTATTTATTAATTTAATAACTAGTAAACTTAATAATTCCGAACATGAAGATCCAGCTGTCGTTATTTCCTTTGTGAATTTACGGAAAGTTCCATTGGAGAAGAAAGTTAATAATGTTCAAATATGTTTCGTTCCTTAATGAATGTAAACTTTCATCGTGTTGAATTAGTCATTTCAATTTCTGTAGCATAACGGTATTTGTCCAGCCTGAATTCAGATACTCTTCCCGACTATATCGTAACGAGTTGTAGAACGAATGGACACTACCCAAAGTCCAAACCTTAAAAACGAACCATTGAAATACGTTTCTTGTTACAAACAATTTCTTTCGGAGATTGTACATATTGGTTGATTCCCTGCAAATTGTTCGAAGTGTCGTTCCATATGTAGGTTTTTTTTTTTTTTTTTCCTTAACCAGCGGCACTTGGGCTTTCAGCCCTTCGGCCCAATGACATGTCATTGCGAGGCTGGGGAACCTGAGGACTTTCCTTCCAACCCGGTCAGGAGCTTCGCTCCTTCCCATCCACAGAGGGTTTATCACAGGAGCCGTTCAGGCTATTCAGTCAAATTTCCGGCCGTAAACATTTCTTCAAACGCCGACGCCCGGGTTTGAACCATGAACACCTGGTCGCCAGTACAACGCCGAAGCCATTACACCAGCGCGGCTCCCATCCATATGTAGGTAGTTCATATCATTTTCATCGCAGAAATACATCATAGTTCCAAAGTCAATCTTGTTCAGTCTTTAATTTTTTTAAATTGTGGACAGTTTCTATTCGACTTCAGTAGGGTGTCTCGAAAGTACATCAGCCATTATATTTTCTGGTCCCGGTATGGCTTCGAAGACAAAGTCGTAAGGTTGTAACAGAATAGCAAATCTGGCGAGTTTGGAGCTTTTGTGGTTAGAGCGACGTAACGATGCCACCGCCTTCTGATCCGTGTGGATCACGAAGGGTGCGCCCAACAAAAATTTCTCCAGTTTAGTAATTGCCCAAACTACTGCCAGCAACTCCTTGTCCACTGTAGAGTATCTTGTTTCAGGCAACTTCAGTTTTCATGATATATACATAGTTGGATGAAGTATATTGTCGTGCTATTGAAGCAAACAAGCTCCGATACCGTAATTACTGGCATCTGTACGAAGAAGTAACTTTTTAGAAGCATCTGGTAACCTCAAAATTGGTGGATTTGAAAATATTGTCAATATCCTGCGAAAAGTTTTGTCGCATTCGTCAGTCCATTTTACCTTCAACGGCATGTCTTTTTTAACAATGATGACAAGACAGCCGTGATGGATGATAAGTTAGGTACAAATCTACTGTAGTATTGGATCAACCCTAATAAACTCCTAACCTGTTTCTTCGTTTGAGGAACCGATAAATTTAAAATTTTAGATACCGTACTGGGAACAGTTTGAATACGTCCAGCCCCAATAATATGTCCCAGGAAGGTTATCTCCTGAAATGCTATTTGTATTTTCGTAGGTTTAGCGGTTAAGTGGTTTTCTCTTAATATCTCCAAAACATATCTAAGCCCCGAAAAATGTTCCTCAAATGACGAACTAAATAAACATACAAGTGTATGTCGTCAATGTATGTAATCACGTCTGATCTACCAGTAAAATTTTTCGCATCATTCGAATAAAGGTAGCCGGAGCGTTCATAAGCCCAAAAGGCATCACATTACACTGGTAAAGACCTTGTGGAGTGAAAAACGCTGTGTAATATTTGTCCTTTTTGGTTAGTGGTATCTGCCAATAACCTTTAGTTAGGTATATCTTTGTGAAAAGTGTTACATTGGATAGACGAGGAAGTAAGTCGTCAAGAATGGGATGTGGTTTGCTGTCAGCTACTTTCTGAGCATTTAGTTTCCTATAGTCGACGCATAAACGAATGTTGTTGTCCTTCTTTTGGACAATGACTAAAGGTGACGAAAATGGTGAGGTACTAGTCTCAATAATACCTAAATACAACATCTGCTCAAGTTCCTGAGTCGTTTTGCTGAGAAAGTGTAGTGCGACAGAATAAGGATGTACACGAATTGGTGTATCATCATTAAGAGTAATGTCGTGACTAATCACTGATGTGCGACCAGGTACGTCGGTTAACACATCCGGAAATGATTGTAAGAGATCAGCAATCTGATGATGCTGTTGCGGTGTAACCAAAGAAGAGATGGTTACATCCCGCCAAGATTCCGTAGATTGTAATACCGGTACAGGTAAAGACATCTGTACCTCAGGAAAAGAAGATTCTTCTTCCTGTATTACTGATAGATTAGAATAGTGACAAGTTGGTACTAATGTGTCATCTAATTCGTGGAAAATAGATTGCAAGTGTTCTGGACGAGTGTGAAATTGTTTGAGCATGTTTATATGGTATATTTCTCTGTGTCCCTTAATGCCTAAGACATAGTCAACGTCAGAAATCTTGTCAATAACCTTGTAAGGACCATTCCATGATATAAGCAATTTATTGTCATTATGTGGAAGTAACACATAAGCCTCATCGCCTGGAAATAGTTGACGTAATCGTCTAATTCTATTTTGTAAAGTTCGAGCCTTAGCTTTCGCAGCTTCAGAAGAAGCTGTTGCCAACTGGCACGATTCAATGATATTATTACGAAGATTAATTACGGACTCGTATGATGACTGGGTATCCTGAGTCATCTCGGCGTCAACTAGTAAGTCTTTTATTAGTCCCATAGGACCTTGATGACGCCCAATTTATATTATGATTGAGTAATTGGCCGCTAAATGACGCGTGCACCATGAGGTGAGTGATGGTGCCCGTGGTCTGGTTTTGTGAAGTGTGTAGATGATGTACAGTCAAACAATGATCATACAAAAACAGGGCAATCCATACAAAGACGTCAGTTAACTCACGACGTATAAAGTCAATGATGCTTGTAACAGCTAGTGACGTTTTTCTGTATCATTTATTGTGGACGCCACAGTGACAAAATGTATACGCGAATATGTAGGTACATCAGACAGTCATTATCACAGCAACAATGTCAGTATAGCAATGGACGGTAGACAGCATCATAATAAAGGTGATTCACAGGCATGTCAATACATTATAAGGCTGTAATGTAGTCGGGAAAATTCTCCATCCCTTTCTATCTTAGCCAGAAGATAACCAGATGTATGAGATCAGTTCACTCTCCTTAATCTGACTTCAGCAAGACAGGCACGTCTGCCGAAGTATAAATAATGTCCTCAAAAATATCCTCTAGATAACAAAGGTTTTCCAAACCTAGTTCATGTAACAAAGTAGCAAGTAATGGTCCTTGGGACATGCATCAACCGATGCAGTACAATACAGCGACATGTGAGCTGGGAAAAACATCTCGTGACGACGCCTTTCGAAGACAGGCTATGAATCAAAAAATCGCTCACGACCAAAAATCGATAGAGTTAATGAAAAGTTAATTTACCTTGCCTTCAGGAAATACACAGAAATATTACGCCTCCCGGCATGTGGAAATACACTAGAGGTATTATCTCGAATAAACGAAATATCCATTAAGAGGACTTCACATTCCTGACAGAACAAAAAATAGCGGAGATCCCCTCTCAGCGAGGCATCTTTTTAGCTATTCAAAATCGCTCACTCACTGGTGGGCGGAAATCGATCGACCAAGAAGCAAGACCAGTCATGCGCAGTCCAGCGCAAAATGACCACAGCTCAGAACTTAAGACGCAAGGACCTTTACTACGAACCAGCGTAAGAATGATTACCTTAAAAGGATAACCCAACAGGTTGCCAACCGTTTTCTGAGAAAACGGCCTAGCATAGCAAACTTAACTGCATTCAATACCAACGCGAGGAGACAACTGCTTACCGAGAAAAGTGACTATAAATTTCAAGCAGTTGTTGCCCTTGCGTTATAAAATATATATTGTAATAAAACGATGTTGCGAGAATTTCTCACGCAACATATCACCACCTCCTCCCGATAAAAAAAAAAATGTGGAACATATTTTTTTTTTTTTTTTTTTAAATATCAAAGAGCATGCGATAAGCGGCTCAAAACGCACGAATTATGCGCTGATAATTAATTAAATTGCCTAACATGAGGCTAAATATAGAGTGTCTGGTGAGGATATACCTCAACAGAAAAATAAATATGTCTCAAAAAATATTCACATCGGGGAGGTGTCACCAACACACATCACGTTAGCATGTAAACACAATATACGTATGCAAGTTACCATAGACATCAATAAATAGCATAATCTAATATTGTCTTTAAAAATGGATGTACAAATCTGATAGGAAAATTTAAATAGTACATTATTTGACATGTAATGACATAAGTACATAGTAAAGTTAAACTACATGACGATCCAGGACATATCCTCTGGCATTCCGAGGGTAAGTACACAATCTAGAACTCGTCATGCTTGATAATAGTAAGGTAAGTCCTCAGCTCATCAATGACATTCTGAGAAAGTACAAGCAATATAATGCTAATTAATAACTAATATGCTTCATAAGGTACAATACATTATTAATAATTGTGGCTGTTTAGTAAACTAACGGCCCTTATATTAACCACTCAGTCTTCCTCTATCATCTTAAAAAACGAACAGAAGAAGATGATAACAAAGCACGATAGTGTGTACATATAAAGTGAGTACAGATGTGCTAATCTATTGTAGTAATATAGGTGTGTTATGACTCTGTAATATATGGAAATATAGGACAGAAGTATTAGTTGGAGTCATGTGGGCATCTAGACAAAATGTCAGCCATCACATTATCCGCACCACGGATAGCTCGTACCGTGAAGTGAAAAGGTTGAAGAGCTATAGCATATCGAGTGGATCTCGAACTCTTCAAATTCTTAGTCTGAATAGCTGTAAGAGCTTTCTGATCAGTCTCTAGAATGAAATGTGCGCCCAGGAGGAATCTTTGTAGTTTTAGAATTGACCAAACCATCGCTAACAACTCACGGTCTAAAACCGAGTAGTTCCTCTCTGCCGCATTTAGTTTTCTAGAAATGTACATAACAGGATGCAGAGTATTTGCATATTCTTGCATCAGTGCTGCTCCAATCCCAGTGGATGAAGCATCACTCCGAAGAACAAAAGTCCTATCAAGAGTAGGTAATCTTAAGATGGGAGGAGAAGAAAATATATTCTTGATTTGGTCTAGTGAAGATTGGCATTCTTCAGACCAACGGACCAGATTAGGCGAACCTTTCTTCAACAATGTTGAGAGAGGTGCCATGATCGAAGATAAATTTGGAATAAATCTCCCATAAAATTGAATTAAACCTAAGAGACTCCTAACTTGTTTCTTCGTTTTAGGAACAGAGATGTTCAGTATTTTGGAAGTATTGTGGTCTTCTGTCTTCAAGAGACCATGACCAACACGATGACCCAGGAAAGAGATTTCACCAAAACCAACAAAAGCTTTAGAAGGTTTTGCTGTCAAATTATTCTCACGTAGAGTGGACAGTAAGTCATATAACCCTAAATAGTGATCTTCCCAGGTATCACTGAAGAGACAGATGTCATCTAAGTATGCGATGACATCCGAACGATGTGACAGAATTCGACGCATCATGCGAACGAAAGTGGCAGGGGCGTTCATGAGACCAAAAGGCATAACATTCCATTGAAATAGACCCCTAGGTGTAGAAAAAGCAGTAAGAGGTTTGGCATGCTCTGCTAAAGGCACTTGCCAATAACCTTTAGACAAGTCAAGTTTAGTGAAGAATCTAGAATTAGAAAGTCTAATCAGTAGATCTTCTAACAAAGGCATCGGTTCAGCATCGAACTTTGTGACCTGATTCAATTTGCGATAATCAACGCAAATTCGTATGTTCTTATCCTTCTTCCGGACAATAACCATGGAAGAAGAATATGGTGAAGTCGATGGTTCAATTATATTTAATTGAATCATTTCATCCAATTCCTTTTCCACTTGCGACTGAAAGTGTATAGGGATAGGATAAGGCCTAACCCTAATTGGATTATTGTCGGTAAGAATTATGTCATGTTCTATGACATCTGTGTGTCCAGGAATGTCAGTGAGAACATCCTGAAATGTTTGTAACATCGACGAGACTTGTCGATGTTCGTCACCAGAAAGATTAGGAGAAACAGAAACGTTTTTCCAAGATTCCGTGGAATGTAATGGAACCACTGGAAGGGGAAGATTGACATCAGAGAAGGTAGATTCCTCATCCTGTATGACAGACAGGGATGAATAATGACCGTGAGGTGCAGGAGCATCATCCGTTGCCTGGAAAATAGGCAGCAAATAGTCCGGACGTTCGTGAAATTCCGAAAGCATGTTTATGTGGAAAGTTTTATGCTCTCCATCAATATCGACCACATAGTCAACATCGGAAATCCGAGAGACTATTGCATACGGACCTTTCCATGCAATAAGAAGTCTATTTTCCCTACTGGGGAGTAGGACGAATGCTTTGTCACCTGGACAAAGTTGTCGTAGACATCTATTCTTGTTAGCAAACTGCCTTGCCTTCTCTTTAGCAATTTCTGATGAAGCAGTTGCTAGCTTACATGCCTCAATGATCTTTTGTCTAAGAGCAATGACATACTCATATGAGGATTGAGTTTCATCGCTAATATCATCGGCAGTGATGAGATCGTGTAATAAAGACATAGGGCCGCGCGGACGCGCGCCAAAGACAAGTTCGAAGGGAGAAAATCCTGTGTGTTCATTAGGGACTTCTCTATAGGCAAAGAGAGCCGCGGGTAAAACCCTGTCCCAATCTTGAGGATGATCTTCAGTTATCTTACCAAGCAAAGTCTTGAGCGTTCTATTCAGACGCTCAACTAACCCATTAGACATAGGATGGTAGATACTACTGAGAGATCGTTCAATATGTAAGGTAGACATTACCTGTGACATAGTGTCCGATATGAGTTGAGTGCCATGGTCTGACAATATTTCTCTGGGGAACCCCAAGCGAGAAAATATCAACCAAAGAGCATCTGCGATATCTGTAGTAGATATGCTCTTAAGAGGGATAGCCTCTGGCCAACGTGTGCACATATCGACACATGTAAGGATGAACTGATGTCCTCTGGCCGACTTGACCTTAAAAGGGCCAATAATATCTATGGCCATTTTCTGAAACGGCCGAATAGGAATGTCAGCAGCCTGGATAGGCGCAGCATGTCGTGGTCCTCTAGATTTGACCTCCTGACATACCTTGCATGATCGGCAGTAAATACGAATGTCCTTGTTGACAAAAGGCCAAAAGAAAGCCGCAAGGACTCTCGACTTCGTACGGGCAAAACCCATATGTCCAGCACATTGCGAGTCATGAGCATGTTGCAATATTTGCACTCTCATGCTCTTGGGAACAAGAATTTGCGAATGCGCCGACGTAGTCGAATCTTGTACCATACGTACAAGTACGCCGTTTCTCATTGCAATCCAAGATTTTCTATTTGTATCCTGATTCGGATCACCTTTCTTCGCAAGAATGAAGAATTTTTTTAAAGAAGGATCTTCTTCTTGCAATTTTATGAAAGAGTCACGAGTGATTACTAAGTGACTATCTTGGCTATCAACTTCATTATCACTATTCAGTGAAGTTTCGGGTGTTTGTAGAGCTTGTGCTCTTGTAACCACTGCATTTGTAGCTTGCATGTTATTATCTTCCCAAGCAGCAATCTGCTGTGGGGTACACTCCCTAACTCCGTGAATACGACCAATAATAAGGTCCGCAATAGGATTAGGTAAGAGACAAGCATGCACATCTCCAGTAAAGAAAGGAGTGGCAATGCGAATTACAGCAGTAGGATATTTTTCTAGAGTGCCGCCAAATGTGACACATTTAATAACCTTTCCTGTAGCACAAGATGGATCTACAAGCGATTGTCTAACACCAATAGTGGTGCATCCGGAATCGAAAAGTAGTGAGACCGGAGTATCATTAACAAGACCCTTATGTAGGATTAAAGAACCCCTCCCGTCATGCGCAACAGCAGCAGGAAGAGCGGGAAGAGGGTGACCACAACTCAAAGTAGTTATGGTACCCGGTTCGAATAAAGTACTGCATTGGGGGCATTTGTTTGCTCTCTCAAAGTCAAAAGTAGAACCAGTGACAGCGTCAAAGTTTTTATTATCAACAACATGATTACAGGCTCCCTCAGTTTCCTGTTGTACAGAATTAGCCTGCTGATATCTCTTTTTTTTTGTGTTGAGACCTACCGCGACTATTATTACCTCTGAAGTTATCAGAGTTATTATTATCTCTGCAGTTATTATTGTCTCTATTGTAATTGTTATCATGATTCGAATTCCAGTTTCCACGATTACTATCATGTTCACATTGATGCGAACATCTATTTGTTTGGTTTTGAGGTCTTCGGCAGGAATAACCTCTATTACCATATCCTCTTTTGAAATGCCTATAATTATTAGGGTGATAGTAACGAGTACTATCAGGTTGTCTCCAATTCTTCGAAGAAGAATCACCATGAAATTGATTTCCATGATTTTGACAGAAATTACCGCTGCCCTTTCTATCAAAATTTTGTTGGGATCTACGAGCAAAGTTTTGACCATACGGTGCTGCCGAAGCAACTGGTAAACCTTCTTTCACCTTAGAGTTACCCATGGTTATGTGTGGGTGCGCAGTTACATATTGGCAACAGAAATCTTCCATTTCTTTTATTGTTTTAGGTTTACGTTCATGAAGGAAAGCAAGGAAAGACTCATTGACAGACGACATGACTTTGTCTCTAAGTATTAAGTCCATAAGTCCTTCATAAGTTTTTTCCGTCTTAGATAGTTCAACCCATCGTGAGAAAGTAATGCGTATTCTTGCAATAAACTCGGAGAATTCAACTCCATTTTCAGGTACCATGTTTTTAAATTGTAGACGATAGCCGTCTTCGTTAAGCTGATATTTCTTTAACAAAGCGGCCCTGACAACCTCATAATTGTTCTTGTCAGGTTCATCCACCATATTTAATATACTTAGAGCTTTACCTGTCAGTATCCCTGATAACTGATAAACATATTTTGCTTTGTCTATGTTATGAGCTGTACATGCTTGTTCAAATCTGTCCAGATAGAACATTATGTCATCACTGGAAGGACTAAATGTTGGTAACTTAATCTTAAAAGTATCATTATTAGCCTTACCAGAAGATGAACCCTTGTTTGAATCATTACCATTACTCATGTTCATCAATTTCAATTTTTCCAACTCTAAAGCTAAGACCTTTTCTTCATGTTCCATTTTTGCTTTCTCTTTCCTCTCATCAGACTCTCTCTGTAATCTTCTTTCCTCAGCCTGAGCCTCTATTTGAAGTCTTTCAGCTTCTTTCTCAAGTCTTTTATTCTCAGCCTCTTTTTCAAGTCTTTTATTCTCAGCTTCTTTTTCAAGTCTTTTATTCTCAGCTTCTTTTTCAAGTCTTTTATTTTCAGCCTCTAGCTGGAGTTTTCTTTCCTCAGCTTCTGATTCCCTTTTTTGTTTTTCCATTTCCATTTGGAATCTTTTTTCATCCACCTGCATCTGCAGTTTCTTTTGTTCAGCTTCCATTGCTTTATCATATCGAGCAGTTGCAAATTCTTCTAACTTATCACCAGTCTTCCCAAGCAATTTACCCTGCTCAATAAAGTGCTCAAATGTAGACATGATGAGTAATAATATGAGTTCAAAAACCTGAAATAATTAACTAATTTATTTCAAACCTAAGTGTAACAAGTCTTAATTAAGCACTTGTATATTCACATCACATTATATTATCCCAGTCTCTGTGGGAAACAAGTCTCCAATCAAAGAACTTGTATATGAAATATCAACACTCAATTCTTGATCATAAGTGCACTTCTCATTCAATAGTGCACGACACTATTCATCATTCATTTATCATCAGTGTAGTAGTAACAGTGCATTAGCATAGCCCATTAACTAATTACTATAACTGTAAACAATGACTATGTAAACACATGCAGAATGTAAACATTGAAAATGTAAACAATGCAAACAATGTAAACAATAACAATGTAAACAATAACAAAGATCAGCAACAATACAAAAACGTTCGCAGAAATCAACTAAAAATAAAGCAGAAATTAATGAAATATCACAAAAAATGTGACGATATCTGCGATAGAATTAAACAAAATACATGACACCACAGTGTATAAACAAAAATGTTGTATGAAACTAAACTATAGTCAAGAGTAGGCTAACAAATACAAACAAATCAAAACAAAACTAAAGAATGCGAAATAATAACGAAAACAATATTAATACATGTCATCACAACTAACATAAATAGCAACAGAAGTCGCTTAGCAAATTCCAGTATCGGAAATTTGCTCACCCTACAGAAAACGCTCACAATAGACGACCTCTATGACGTGGCATGATCTAAGGGAGACACCACCCAACCGAGAACCCGCTGAAATATAAACATATAAATATACGAATAACATATAACAATAGAATGAGATGATACACAGAAGACTCAGCAGAAGTATAAGGGCACAGTTTACGTACAAACAGGCCACTTAACTTATAGGCTTCCAATCGTAGAACAGCAGAAAAAAAACGGATGTCAATCAACGTCCTAAAGAGCGAAGCTCCAACGATGATGGCACATCTGAACTGCTTCCACTGCTAACACGATGGTACTAGAGCTTCTGAAATACTGTATGTTGAGTTGTTTCGGCACTTGACCCTCTTATCCAAAAGTAAGTTGATGGAAATCGGTACTTGGCCTTCTTCAGAAAACAACCCGTTTCAACCGGCACTTGACCTTCACAAAAAACGACAGCACTGGAACCTTGACAGCAGCAACTTGCTTGACTTGCGTAAAAGAAAACAGCAGTCCGAGTTATCCGGCAACATGTAACAACGCCGGGTACTGTCAAATTTCTGTTTCAGTCAAAAATTGCAATTTTGACATTTACCGGGCAACGCCGAGTACTTTGAAAATTTTGAAGATGTTGACTGTCTTGAAGAATGTTAATTTCTTGAAGGATGCTGATGAATTCTTGTTGAAAATGAAGTGGGTAAGGGACCCCGTGTTTGCTGGTACCAGATCAAACCAGCTTATGGCCACCAAATGATGACGCCCAATTTATATTATGATTGAGTAATTGGCCGCCAAATGACGCGTGCACCATGAGGTGAGTGATGGTGCCCGTGGTCTGGTTTTGTGAAGTGTGTAGATGATGTACAGTCAAACAATGATCATACAAAAACAGGGCAATCCATACAAAGACGTCAGTTAACTCACGACGTATAAAGTCAATGATGCTTGTAACAGCTAGTGACGTTTTTCTGTATCATTTATTGTGGACGCCACAGTGACAAAATGTATACGCGAATATGTAGGTACATCAGACAGTCATTATCACAGCAACAATGTCAGTATAGCAATGGACGGTAGACAGCATCATAATAAAGGTGATTCACAGGCATGTCAATACATTATAAGGCTGTAATGTAGTCGGGAAAATTCTCCATCCCTTTCTATCTTAGCCAGAAGATAACCAGATGTATGAGATCAGTTCACTCTCCTTAATCTGACTTCAGCAAGACAGGCACTCTGCCGAAGTATAAATAATGTCCTCAAAAATATCCTCTAGATAACAAAGGTTTTCCAAACCTAGTTCATGTAACAAAGTAGCAAGTAATGGTCCTTGGGACATGCATCAACCGATGCAGTACAATACAGCGACATGTGAGCTGGGAAAACATCTCGTGACGACGCCTTTCGAAGACAGGCTATGAATCAAAAAATCGCTCACGACCAAAAATCGATAGAGTTAATGAAAGGTTAATTTACCTTGCCTTCAGGAAATACACAGAAATATTACGCCTCCCGGCATGTGGAAATACACTAGAGGTATTATCTCGAATAAACGAAATATCCATTAAGAGGACTTCACATTCCTGACAGAACAAAAAATAGCGGAGATCCCCTCTCAGCGAGGCATCTTTTTAGCTATTCAAAATCGCTCACTCACTGGTGGGCGGAAATCGATCGACCAAGAAGCAAGACCAGTCATGCGCAGTCCAGCGCAAAATGACCACAGCTCAGAACTTAAGACGCAAGGACCTTTACTACGAACCAGGGTAAGAATGATTACCTTAAAAGGATAACCCAACAGGTTGCCAACCGTTTTCTGAGAAAACGGCCTAGCATAGCAAACTTAACTGCATTCAATACCAACGCGAGGAGACAACTGCTTACCGAGAAAAGTGACTATAAATTTCAAGCAGTTGTTGCCCTTGCGTTATGAAATATATATTGTAATAAAACGATGTTGCGAGAATTTCTCACGCAACAGACCTCTTGGTGGAGCGCCAAAAACTAATTCAAATGGAGAGAAGCCAGTCTGTTCATGTGGCACCTCTCGATAGGCGAACAGGACAGCTGGGAGTGCTCTGTCCCAGTCCTGAGAATTTTTAACCGTAACCTTATGTAATAGTTGTTTAAGTGTACGGTTAAGCCGTTCCACCACACCATTGCTCATAGGATGATAAATGCTACTAAGATTCCTATCTATGTACCACGTCTTCATTACCTCTGTCATAGTATCAGATATGAATTGAGATCCATGGTCTGACAATAACTTCCTAGGGAAACCTACCCTAGAGAAAATAAGATGAAGTGCATCAGCTACATCTGCTGTAGTGGTGGTCTTCGATGGTATGGCTTCTGGCCATCGTGTGCATAAATCAATGCAAGTGAGGACGAATCTATGTTCTCTTGCCGAAGGTAAGGGTGAACCAATGATATCTATGGCCATTTTGTCAAAAGGTCGTACTGAGATATCACAAGCTTGAATAGGAGCCGTGTGAAAAGCTCCTCGTGCTTTAACTCCCTGGCATATAGTACAAGAGCGTACATACTGTGATATATCTCGTGAAACACCTGGACAAAAGAATCAACATAATACTCGAGATCGTGTCCGAGTATATCCCATGTAACCTGCACACTGTGAGTCATGTGCATGCTGAAGAATATAGCGTCTAAATGCAGAAGGTACCATGACTTGTTGTTTTACCTGAGACTTGTCCATCAAACATCTGATTAATATATCATTTTTAATTGTAAACCAATGTTTGTCTTTATTGCTCGAGGTAAGATTATCAAACTTGTTCACCAGAGCAAACATTTTTTTTAAAGATTTTTCTTCCTTCTGTTTGCTTGCAAATGAAGCTCTGTCAATTGGAGAATGAACCTCAATATCTTCCTGTTTGTCTGGTTCCACCTTTTTAGTGTCGACATTCTCTACAATTTTAGTCTGAGCTCTAGTCGTCACTGCATTTCCAGTGCACAGATTGTGTTTCTCCCATTCGATAATTTCTTCTGGGGTGCAATCTCTGCTGCCATGAATGCGACCAACCATAAGATCTGCAATAGGATTTTTCAACATGCATACCTTAACATTTCCTGAAAAGAAAGGCGTATTAATATGAATTATCGCAGTGGGGTAGTGTTCAATTGTACCACCAAAGGTCATACACCTAACATATTCGTTAGTAGCACAACTTGGATGGATCAGTGACTGCTGGACTCCAATGGTCGTGGATCCGGAATCTCTCAAAACAGAGACGATAGAACCATTTACTATTCCTCTGTTAAATATAAGAGAGCCTGTTCCATCATTAGCTGCAAGACCTACCTCTGGTAGAATGTGTCCGCAATTCAGTACTGTCTCTTTTGCTTTCTGAAAAACAAGATTACAGTCTGGGCAACTATTTGCCACGTTATAATTCATAGCATAACATGTGGACGAAGATTGTATTGGTTTATCATCATGTGGAACCCCTGGGGTCGTAATAGTAGTAAGTGCCGCCCCGATATTGTGATCATAATGTGACGGTCTACGTGACTGAGACCGATGTCTAGAATAGTTATTAAAATTATTTTGTTGTCCCACGTGGTGACTGTTGTATCTAGGTCTGAAGCCTTGATTATTCTTATTCCACCTGTTATCATTGTTATTAGTGTTATAGTTGTATGATCGATTATGATTTGAACTATGTTGACCATTGTTGTACCCGTATTGAGGTGACTGATTTCTACTATGCTGTCTACCTCTGTTTACGTTCCCATATGTATTAATATTTTTATAATAGTCATTGTGGGCATTATTCCTTCTGTGCGGATAATTCCTATCCATACTATAAGTTTGCGATTTAACTTTACCCTGGAATGCCATATTAGAAGCTACAGGTAGAGGTTCTCTTATTTGTGAGTTAGATATGCTCGCATTAGGATGTGTGGAGCTATAATTTACTGCCATTTCTTCCAGTGCAGCAAAAGTAGATGGTTTTCGTTCTTGTATAAAAGAAAATAACGGTGGACTGATAGAGGATAAAACTTTATCCCTCAGTAACAAATCAACTAATTTGTCATACGATTTGTTAACACCTGCCAGTTCCACCCATCTGTTAAAGGTATTGCGTATATTCGCAATAAAACCTGGAAAGTCTTTTTTGGACTCAGGTAGAAGCGTTTTAAACCTAAGTCTACAACCTTCCTCATCTAAATGGAACCTTTTTAACAATAAAGCTTTTATCGAATCATAATCCGCTGCTATTGTAGGATTAGCATTCTCTGTTGCATTTAATGGTTCACCATCTAAAAATTCATTTAGTTTAAGTGCCCATGCGTTTTTAGGTAAGTTATTTGTTTTGCATACCTGTTCAAACCGTGCTAGGTATGATGATAGGTCGTCATGGTTCAATTTAAAATGTGGTAATTTAAAGTTATAATAAATTTTGCTTTGATTGGATGAAGATCCGTTTTGAGAATTATCAGTCTGGCTTGTAGTAGCACTTTGTGCCTGTAATTTTGCAGTTTCAAACTTAAGACGTGCCAATTCCATTTCTTGTTGCCTTATAATTTCTTCTCGTTTAATTTTATTCTCTTCTTCAATCCGTAGGATTTCATCTCTTGCCACTTTTCTTTCTTCTTCACGCCTAGCAAGTTCTTTTTGTTCTTCCATTTTTCGTTTAAGTTCTTCTTTCTCCTGCTTCAATGCTGCTTTTCTCTCTTCCTTCTTTGCAATAGCTAGTTGCTCTTCTGCAAACTGACGAAGTTCTGGTCCTTTGTAACCATAATCCTTCCCAATCTTAACAAAGGTGTCAAGAGTAGCCATATTAACTCAACAATATGCCTCCTCAGTTAAATATTTAATTATATGTATCTGTAAAAATAGATTAATACTCAATATAATCAACTATAATATTGTAATACTATTAGTTATAAGTTCCACAACTATTTTGTAACTAAATAATTTATATCAATAATGTTTACTCATTACATTATACCAATGTATTATACATTTATTAATTTATGATGCTGAGTTTATATCATGCACCTAATATCAATATTTAATAATTATGGGTATTGTCCCTCCAATTATGTTATTTAATCATATATATGCCCAGTGAACACTGTAGTACTAGGAAAGTGTACTAATTAACATCTAATATGTCTGTCATATTCAAGACAAACCATAAATTTATAATTATTTATCAATATATATATATGCTATTATGCCCTAGTCATAATATAGAAATGATAGTGTCTAGGACTACTACTGCAAATTGATGACATCACATAAATCATCAAATAATTTAGTAAAAATTAATCAGATTATATTATTATCTTATTAATAACCAAGTTATACAATTATTATTATACGAGGGAAGGTCAAAACGTAATGCCTCCTGTTTTTTATGTATGTAAATACTGCATCGGTGTGCAATTTGTAAATTTAGCAGGATTCCTCAAACACTCTTCTGCACTGTATAGCATTACCAACTTGTTTCAGTAACAGGTGGCACCACTGTAACAGTTTAAAAATGGCTGCCAAAGAGGTTCGGTTAAAACAACGTTATGTCATAGAATTCCTCAATGCTAAAGGCGAGACCCCAATTCGCATCCACGAATGTTTGAAGAATGTTTATGGAGATTCAACAGTGGATGTTAGCACTGCGTACATCGTTGTGACGAAGCTGAAGTAGGTCAATCCTCAAGGGCTGACGCAAAGCGGACTGGCCGTCCGTCTACCGCAGTGACTCCCTACACCATTCATCGAGTTGATGGCATCATTCGTGGTGACCGTCGGGTAACACTGGATGAACTTTCTTCCATGTTGTCCATTAGTAAAGGCAGTGTCCAGAACATCATTAAAAACCTGGGTTATTTAAAAGTTTGTGCACGGTGGGTACCCAGAATGTTGACAGACAGACATAAAGAAACAAGGAAAACCATAGCCATCAACCTCCTAAACCGTTACGAAACTGAAGGAGAAGAGTTTTTATCGAATATTGTGACAGGTGATGAGACTTGGGTTCATTTTTTTTAACCAGAATCCAAGAGGCAGTCAATGGAATGGCATCACACAACATCGCCGACAAGAAAGAAGTTCAAAAGTTCATCATCTGTGTGGAAAGTTATGGCCTCCGTGTTTTGGGATGAGAAGGGTGTGATTCTTCTCGACTTCTTGGAACAAGGAAACACGGTGAATACAGACCGTTACATTGAAACTTTGAAGAAGCTTAGAGGTCGTCTTCGGCGACTTTACCCATTAAAAGATCAGAGAACTGCACTACTGTTGCACGATAATGCCTCGCCACACACCGCTAAACGCACCATTGATGAGATTGCAGAATTTGGCTGGACATTATTACCACATCCCCCTTACAGTCCCGATCTTGCACCTTCTGACTTCCATCTGTTTGGACCACTGAAAGAAGATTTTCGCAGACATCACATTGAGGACACCGAGAACATTAAACGCGCCGTACGCCAGTGGTTTAGGAAAGAGGACACACATTTTTACCGTGTGGGGATACATGCCCTTGTGAGAAGATGGACAAAAACTGTAACAAATAACGGAGACTACATTGAGAAATAACTTTTTGAAGTTCAGACTTGGGGCTACATTTCAATGTGAATTTTATCTGTTTTCTTGCCTATTGAATGAAATTAAAAATTACGAGGCATTACTTTTTGACTGTCCCTCGTATTATTAATTTATAAAATGAATAAATATAAGACGAACAATAAACCAAACTGTACGAAACATTAGGACGACACAAAATGACAATTTCAAACATAAAATGAATCTATAAACCAAGCAGAACAAATCGGAAGTACAAGAATAAGGTCAAGGATTGAACTAAATCGATATTGAACCTACATACACATAAACTGATGACGTAGACATGGACTCATAACGGTTAATACTATATCTATGAAATAAATGATAGAAAGATCAGAATTGACGGGACAGATTACGAACATTACTACAGAATGAATAAAAATGAACCGAGTATAGAAAAATACACCGGTTATACACAGCACTTCACACCTAACATCAAAGGTCAAATAATTACAAGTGCAAACGAAGTAGCCATCGGCAAAAACTTCAATGGTTTCTTTGCAAAATGGAATTAATAAACTGCCCTACAGATCGATCAAAACTGATTCGGTCGTCCTAAAAAAGAGACATAAAACCAGTTTCGATTCGCCTCGCCAACCACCCACTAACATTTACAATACAACATAATACATATGAATACCACAATCAACATTCAACAATGACTTGCCAAAGACGTGTCGGTGAACTGAGCAAAGAGGACTTGACAGCGTATAGCGAAAACAAGTACTTAGCTTTTAGCCTCGATAAGTTTGTACAGTGCCCGCTTCGCCAACAGACTATAGAGCTCATATTTCATGATAATGAAGGTTGAATCTAGTTTCCATGGTTGATTGAGCGTTTAAAAATTCTTTTCTTCAAAGACGTTGAGATGCGGCTTCCATTGATACAGACGATTCATACTGTTCTCAAGGACGTGTGACGTCATAGGTGTAAACGTAAAAAAGTGTCCATTTTCACCCGAAGGGAATTTTTTTCTCAACCCGGTATTCTTTGACAATTAGTTCCTTGTAGATTAAAATTCCACGACCACATCTGGCCACCAGCTGATACGGTTGATACGTCGTGGTTCTTTCTTTGTTTGTAGAGGGTGCATGCTTGCTTGTTTTTATAATTATTCAATTGAGGGTCAACGTTAGATTGTCTCATTGAGTAATAAATGTCCAAGAAGACATTGGTTCCTTACGAATCTCATTATCATAGTATATACCTTCTTATGGGAAGAGTTCTTCATGCACAATAACAATCAACATTGTCAATCTGACGAACCAACCGTAACGTTATCGATGTGGGTAAGTCTTCGGGTTTGAGTCCAATATTTATTAACAATTTCACATATGAAGACATTTCAAGCAGTTTATAATATTAACATACAGTTCATTAGATTTTACTTGAATACATATTCTTATCAGTCCATGTCATATCGAATTCATGTCAACAGAACATCATGGCTGTGTACGTGCGCTGCTGTGATCCAGACAGCCAGAAATGAGCGCATGAGTCTTGACGAATATAAATCAAACAACTTATCAACTATCCTTCCGTAACTCAGGTTAATCACCAACCTTATAAATTCCTCCTGTATAATATCATCTGGACTGACCGTGAGTCCTTATATCAATTTACATAAATACGGCTATTAGCAAAGCCTAACCTTGGAAGGAGGTAAGACACGTCTTCACGGCTTGACGGACAACGTAACAAGGGTCCGGTATCTAAGTCACGAAGCGTGACCTTATCGACGCTAACACGTCACAATTTGACCGTGTACTTTGCGTTCACTAATCCGTGAAGTATCAACATCAATCTATATTAATTCTATTGACCTAAAATTGCGCACTGCCAACTATAGCAGACGATATCAATAAAAACACCGTAACAGGGTGGTAGGAGTAGTTTTGAGAGACAAATATTGTCGTACATGAGACTGTCCTTACTCTTCCAGCACTTGTGAATCTACTACCTCACTTTCCTAAATCCTTATTCTCACAGAGCCTTCACTATCATTCTACACTCTAAAGGGACCAATATCCATCAGAACTCTCTCAGATAAAAATTACGACAATAAATGGCTAGCTCGTCCAAGATTCTGAGCCTAGTTTAAATAGAGTGTGGTTGATTGTCTTTGGGAAGTAGGGTATAATCTTAAAAAGTAATTATTTCCCCTAGACCAAGTCTTTTAGTATTTTGGGCCGACCACACAATAATTATTACAGGTTTGTTTCTTTCCACAGGAGCAGGAAGTTAGTGATAATAAAATATTTGTCACCTTTGTATTCTCTGGCAGAGAAAATTGAAAATTTTGTTATATAATTGCTGGGTTTGCGTGATTGTCATCAGTCACAAAAGGTTTTTGAAGTTAGAAGAGCTGAGCACAGCTAAAGACGCTTGTTCTAAATTTTTTTTAAATCTAGTTAACATCGTCTCTACTTTTTAATTGACTTCAGAGGGCGGAGTTTGTTAGCGGAGAATTAAAATTTCAGGGGAAAAAATTTTTGTTTCCTTTTAAATTGTTTTTCATAAATTTTTCTCTACTTTTAGTAAAAGGAAATTTTTTCCAGTGTAACTTACCATTTTAAGTGGCATAAGTCGCTCGCGTTTAGAATCTTAATTGACAGAAAATAATACAAGCGATAAGTTATCAATGTGTTATAATGTATAAGGTAGGAGGTAATTCAAGTAATTTTTACTTTGGTTTTTCTCGTAGCGGTTCCGAGTTTCTTCCCCTTCTCGTTTCTTCTTACTAGTTCTCTAGTCATACTCCATCTTATTCTTTGACAATGGCAGAGAGGATAAAGAGGAGGTCCATCTTGAGGCTGGAAGCGAAAGAGGCAGGATTAGACGCAGAAGCTGCAAACGCGTTTGTCAACCAGGAACTGGAAATATATGACGCGGAGCAACAGAGAGCAGAAGCTGAGAGGAAGGAAGAGAGGAAAGAGCAGAAGCTGAGAGGAAGGAAGAGAAAGCGAGAGCAGAAAGGAGAGAAGCACAGGAGAGGGCAGATAGGAAAGAAGCGGAAGAACGCCTATTGGAACAGAAGAAAATTGAGGCAGAGATAGAAGCTCGCAGGGAAAGAGAGAGAGAGAGAGAGAGAGAGAGAGGGAAAGACAGCACGAACTGGCGCTTAAGGTTTTGGAGAGTCGGGGCGCTTCTACTTCGAATAACGGAGAGCCGTCTTCGCCCCAGTCTCAGTCAATGGATCTCTCTAGCACTCAATCTGCCCAATTAACTGCGATGTCTTTTGCTTTAGATTATTTTCCTAGCCCCAATGAAAAAATTGACACCTTCCTTGAAAAATTCGAGAGGCTCGCCAATCTGTATGGGTTAGAGAGTTCTCGCTGGGCACTTAAACTCTCAACGTCACTGAAAGGCAATGCTTATAACGTATACACAAAGCTGGGAACAAATCAACATGATTACAACATGCTGAAAAAGGCCTTGCTAGAGCGGTTTTAGATGACCGCATGAAAATTTCTGCAAATTTTCAGAAACAGCCGGAAAGAGAGCACGGAAACGTTTCCGCAGTTCTCTTCACGTTTCAATGGCTATTTGACAAAGTGCGTCAAATTATCTGACCTACCTCTTACATATGAGGGACTACTTGAACTTGTTCTTGTGGAACAGATAAAGTCAACTTTGTCAAACGAAACCCGTAGATTTTTGGCTGAACAGGGGGCAGTCAGGCTTGAGGACATCCTCAATAAGGCAGAACGCTATAGCAATGCAATGGCCGAACTTCCCAGCACTAAACGTAAACCCACAGATGAGCCATCTCGAAAACAAAATCTAGAGCAGTCATCCTATTCTTCCAATCCTTCTCAACATTATAACCAACGAGATAATAATACCCATAAACCTCCCCAGGGAAAATCGAAATTCTACCAAACCCGATACCCCCCTAACAACAATTCTGATCAACCCACCAAGCCTACGTGGCAGCGCGGCCACCAAGGTCAAGGAAAAGGGAAGACCCCTACACCAGGAACGTCTGATCAGGGCAAACAAACCGGTCCAAACCGCATCGGATGTTTGCATACAGCCTCGAAAGGTAGAGTCAATGTCAGTGATTCTCAACCTGAGGGGGACCGACCCTCAACGCGAGGAACTGTACTTTTGAATGGTACCTCTACTACTTGTGTTTTTGACACTGGGCTAGGCTTTAGTTGTATTGTCGCTAGGCACCTAGTCAAACCAGGTCAGGAGACAGAGGAAACCGTCAAACGTAGTGGAGTTTTCAAGAGGGATGCACCCAGGACGCTTCCTATCGCACTGGTAGAAATACACTCTGATTTTGTCAGAGGTGTTATTAAAGCGGCCATTATGGATGATCCTATCTACCCAGTTATCCTGGGATGTAGATATGTGTTTATTGGGAGACCAAAGGAGCCGATTGTGACAGCGATAACCACAAGAGGGCAAGCCAAGAAGGAGAAGAAGCCTGCGCCAAATTTGTTGCCGAATGAACTGAAGGAGGCGCAACAAAAGGACCCTACTCTGGAGCTCTGCTTTAGAAAACTTCCCATGGCTAAGGACCCCAGACACAACGGAGACATCTTTTCTAAGGATGGCGTATTGTATCGTAGAACGGGCAACCCGGACACGGGGAATAACCAGCTCCTAATACCGACGCAGTACAGAAGCCAGATCTTAGAAATGGGGCACTCTCTTCCCTTTAGCGGACATATGGGACTAAACGCCACTATTCAGCGAATAAAAACTCCATATTGGTGGCCAGGAATGAACTCTGACATTATCAGGTATGTGAAATCCTGCGCCCAGTGCCAACGGGTAGCACCCAAGCACTTGACACCCCCAGTACCCAAGGGGCAAATGCCAATTGTGGGGATTCATTTGAACGGGTGGCTGTCGACATCATTGGACCCCTGCAAATTATCAAAAGAAGGAACAGGTTCATCCTGACCTTAGTCGACACTTGCACAATGTAGGCCGAAGCTGTACCGCTAACATGCACAGATTCCAAGCATGTCGCAGAAGCCCTCGTGCAAATCTTTAAAGGTTGGGATTCCCTCAACATGTTTTGACGGACAATGGATCCCAATTCCGTAGCCTGATAATGGAGGAGATCTTTAAGATCTTGAGGGCCAAACATATCCACACAAGTCTCTACCACCCGGCCGGAAATGGGCTCGTGGAATGTTTTAATGGCAGCCTCACCACCATGTTACGTAAGTTGGGTCAGGAGAAACCGGAAGACTGGGACCTATATATATCGACTGCCTTATTCGCCTACCGAGAGGTACCCCAAGCGTCTACGGGATGCCCGCCTGCTACACTTTTATTTGACAGACCTATTAAGGGGCCACTAGAAGCCTTACTTTGGTCCCTGACAGACCAAAAAGCTGACGAGACAGTCGTCTCTGCAAGCAAGCATGTATCTGAGCTGAAAGGAAAGGCTAAAGCTAGGATGGGATCTAGCTACAACCAACCTTACGAAAGTCCGCGCTAAGCTTGCTAAAAGATACAATAAAGCTGCAAAAGACAGAGAGCTCCAACCAGGGGAAAAAGTTTTGTTGCTACTTCCAACCGGAAGCAATAAACAGCGCATCGGATGGCAAGGGCCGTTTACCGTCCTTAAAAAGATCTCACGTACCAATTACAAGATCTCCATCAAAGGAAAGGAGAAGGTCTTCCACATAAATCTGCTTAAGAAATATTTGGAAAGACCGGTGCCATCCTCTGAGCATCTCCTGGCTGTTGCCATAGCAGCGGAAGACGAGGAAGATGATGATGGTTGCATGGAGTACCCATTGCAACCCACAGAATCCTTTAAAGATGTCAAGTTCGGCGACAATCTCTCACCAGAACAACAAACAGAAACCAGGGCGCTACTAGAACAGTACAGTGCAGTCTTAACGGATGTACCTGGTCGAACAAATCTCATCGAATTTGATATGAAATTAACAAACGAGACCCCTGTTCGAACCAGAGTTTACCCCATCCCGTACGCAAAAGCTGATGCACTTCGCGGAGAAATAGACAAGCTGCGTGAGGCAGGAATTATCAGCGAGTCGACATCTCCTTATAGTTCGAGTGTAGTGATGTTACAGAAGCCCAATAATGAAGTTCGGCTGTGTATAGATTACCGGCTGCTAAACGCGGTAACGGAATTTCAGCCCGAACCTCTCCAAACCGTTTCTGAGTTGTTCACTAAGCTCAGCAAGGCAACAATTTTCTCCAAGATTGACCTTAGTAAAGGTTATTATCAAATACCAGTCAAGTAGGAAGTTAAACCTTTGCTAGCTTTCAGCACTAGTGAACGACATTACACATTTAATGTGATGCCGTTCGGATTGCACAACGCACCAGGAGTGTTTACCAGGATGATGAGAAAGCTTTTAGAACCCTTGCAAAGTCCCCACATCCATAATTTCATGGATTGCATCGGAAACCTACGACGAACATATTGCTACGGTTGCTATGCTCCTCAGGAGACTACAGGAAACTGGTCTCACAGCCAGACCTAGCAAATGTCTCATCGGGTTTGAAAAGCTAGACTTCTTGGGGCATACTATTTCCCACGGCTGTAGTTGGCCTGTTGAGAAAAGGCCCCGAACGAAGAAAGACGTGCGTTCCTTCCTATCACTATGTGCATATTATCAGAAATACATCGAGAACTTCAAGGGACTGACAGCACCTCTGACTGACCTCACCAAGAAAGATTGTCCTGATAAGGTCATGTGGGATCAAAAGTGCGAACATGCGTACAGCACTTTAAAAGGACAGCTGTCTGCATACCCCATCCTAAGGTTACCTGACCTTAAGAAACCTTTCGTACTGAGAGTTGACGCGTCAGATCAGGGCATCGGGTCAACATTGTTGCAAGCCGAGGACAGTGACCCGAATATGCTATTCCCAGTAGCTTACGGCAGTCAGAAACTGAACAAGGCTGAACGCAACTACAGTGTCGTTGAAAGAGAATGTCTCGCTCTGATTCATGGCATCAGACGCCATAATCAGTTTCTGTATGGTACTTCTTTCACGGTGCAAACAGACCATGCTCCATTAGCTTTCCTGGGTGCCAATAAGGAATTCAACGCAAGGATAATGCGTTGGGCCTTGTTATTGAGTGTTTATTCCTTCAAAGTGGAATATATTCCATGAAAACAGAATGTAGGAGCTGACTTCTTGAGTAGAAACTGGACTACGGAGGAAGAGGACGAAATTGTAAATACCAATCATCCTAAAGCTACCGATCAGGGCAGCTTCATTGTCACGAAAGAAACATGAAAACGAGTTTCCATGTCTCAACAGAGGGGACGATTGTGACGGACGGCTGTAGCTGACCTGAATTATTAAGATGACAGGGTATTTCCCTCTCTATAACATTAGAACCCCTGAACATTTGTTGTAACTTTTCATCAGCCTGGAACGTTGCACCTGGGCTAATTAAGCATGCCGCATTTCCACGAGGATTCTACACATTGGAACATTAATATGTGAACTGCTACCTTCTGTGCATTTTGAGATCGCATGGCCTTTGATGGGAGGTTAAATCACGCCCACGACCATCTCTGAGAACGATTTATAGCAATCTTTTCCTTAAACGCCGGCCCAAAGTGGACGTGGCCAGAGACTCACCCCGGTTTCTAGAGCAATTAACAGCAGTTCATTTTCCTTACCTTGCTGTCACCCCGCCTAGTGGGAATTGCCAAAGCTTCTCGGGGAAAGCGGTCCGATCAAAGCCAGGCTGGTCTTCAGAATCAACGTAGAAGCGGTATACGATCTGAGGAATCAGGGAACTCCTAGCTAACAAAGTTAGTTTCTCGCAGAGATTTCGCACCCTCATGCGAGCAGCCTGAGACGAACGGAGATCGGAAGCCAGGGGGCATCGCGGTTAACACAACGGCGTAGAACCTCGATTTTTCTCAAGAGTTATTTCATTTTTATTTCACAGGATTGTGTGTAAATTTAATTAAATAAACCCATTTTCAAAGTTCTAGTGCAAACTAAATGTTACATCTATAAGTTAATTTCCTAATACAATAGCCGCGTAAATTAATTTTGCAGTCGTTAAGGGAATTATAACTTTAATACAGTTTAGTTCTGTATAGATAGATGTGCTTTTAACTATTAACTTCATGGGGAGCTGTTCTTGAATTTTATTAATTGAAGACGCGAGTGCAGAAAATAGTCTAACTGTAAATGTATCGCGCGGTAGATTTTAATATGATTTCATTGCATTTCATGTTTTTCTATTTGCATCCAGAATGATCTTTCAAACCTAGCATCCCAGCAATTAAGCAGCAATTAAGCTGCAATTAAGCAGCAATTAAGCAGCAATTAAGCAGCCATTACGCAGCAATAAAATATATACAGAGTCCTGCCAACTCAGTTCGATTACTCCAGTGACTTATGAATATATTTAAAATTTAATCTTTGTGGCGATCCTGTTGGAATTCAGTTATCTGAAGTTTACAGAAATAAAGCAAACCCAAAGATTGTTTTAAGATCCCAATTCATAGAGTCGTTTTAAAGTTAACAAACTGGAAGAAGAACAGTTGCCAGTAGCAATATTTCACTCACTGCTCTATTTGTGAAGAAGAACATATATTTACCTGAACACTGTCTGTCAAGTATATTCAGTGGATTTTTCCCCCCCCCCCCCCCCCCGAAGAAGAACTTACCTCAGTGTTTTGTAGTTTGTGACATTACGGCAAAAGAAAGTTATCTCCACCAGCTGTGCCAATCTTAGAAACCACACCGTACCTTACACCTAGCCAAGTGCCTGTGCCATTCTTTAGGAACTTTATCTAATAAACAAACAGTACCGTTAAACTTCAACGTTCAGCGATTTCGGGACACTTTGTTAACTTCAACAACCCGCAAATCTGGGGCTGTACACGGAAGAAAATACATTTACCTAAGCCAAGGTTTAGTGCTGTTTTTTGGTGTAATTCCTATGAAGGGTCAGAATCCACGATTCGGTAAGTCTGTGAGCGTGACTGTGTGTAGGCCTTCACAAGAGTGTGTTTTTTTTTAATGAAAAGAGATTTGATTTTTTTACCCTTATAATTAGTTCGACCTAGTATTAAGGCGTACTGTATTCATTGTACGGGATTTCTCCTAGCGGGATTGTTTAACTGTGTGCATTCCCCCTCCCGTAAAATTTGTTGAATAAAGGGAAACATTTGAGAACCCTAGCTTTTCCTCTACCCCTTATTACTGTAACCCCTTGTCTCAGAGTAATAAATTTACCGTTGGGTTAAATTGCCTATCTCTGATCATCACCACCCCCCCCCCCCTGTCTTTGGGACCAGGTCTTTTCTGTTAGTAAATACAAGCGGGAAAGGTGTATTGGATACTTCTCCTCAAAACCCCCTCCCCCTATGTCATTTTGTATTTTGTAATCTTGATTTCTTCATATAAATTGATAATTATTTGTGACTTGATTTTATGACAATAAAGGTATAAAAACTTTATTAGCATTGGTGTCAGCTGGCCAAACCCAACAATTCCCATATTCGTTATCGTAGTCAGTATTCATGTACGTTGTGCGTCAGAATCACCAAATCGGTGTGTGCGCCTGAGTGACTGGAACTGACAAACAATTGTTTGTACAGAAGGGTGGTAGGAGTAGTTTTGAGAGACAAATATTGTCGTACGTGAGACTGTCCTTACTCTTCCAGCACTTGTGAATCTACTACCTCACTTTCCTAATTCCTTATTCTCACAGAGCCTTCACTATCATTCTACACTCTAAAGGGACCAATATCCATCAGAACTTTCTCAGATAAAAATTACGACACAGATCCATCCCTTAGAAAGTTAAGGTGGTTGAAGTAACAAGAAGAAACATGGTCCGCAACCAGACGATACGTCAAGGCCTAAAATCCCACCCACTGCAGACCCAAGTAGAACAGTCCCAACTAAGATGGTTTGGCCATGCCTGCAGAATGTGAGAAGATCGGCTACAACGAAAAGCATGGAAAACAAAGAGCCAGGGATCCAGACCCACAGGACAACCCAGCGTCTGCTGGGAGGACAACATTACACAATCTTTGAAGGACCGAGGACTAGAATGGAACTAAGCCAGGAGGAAGACAGCCGATAGGATAGTCTGGCGCTCTCTCTCCCAAACCTCCACACCTCACGGTAGAAGGGGAAGATATCACCATGGATTTTGTTTTAGAGCTGCTTATGACCATCCCTCTCTTCTCCAGCTCTTCCTTCCAGACTTGCAGGTTGGATTGGAGATGTGCCTCTGATTTAGCAATAGGGCAACATCATCAGCAAATGTCAGCTATGAAATACATACCTGTCTCATCGTCCAGTACCCCACTCACTGAATACTTTCTTGTTCTCTCCTTACATGCCTTGATAACATCGTCCATGAGGAGTATGAAAAGATAAGGTGACAGGATATCACCTTGTCTTACACCAGTGGTAGTCCTGAACTCTTCTGACTTATGGTTTGCTGTCCTCACATAATTTCTGCAAGACTTGTAGAAGCTCTGTATAGCATGAATCAGAGGTGCTGGAATGTTCTTCCTTGCCAAACAGTCCCAAAGTTTGCTCCAGGGGACCCTGTCAAACGCCTTTTCTAGATCTATGAAACAAAGATGGATCTCACTCTTATACTCAAGGGCCTATTCACTCAGCTGTCTGAGTGTGAAGATTAGGTCTTGAGTACTTCGGTTTGCTCGGACTCCGCACTGGACCTCATCTAATTGTGACTCAGCTAGGCGTCGGGGTCTCTGCTCTAGGATTCTAGAGTAGATTTTACCAGGGACACTGAGAAGGGATATGCCTCTATGGTTTCCACATTGTCAATTGTCTCCCTTTTGAAAATTGGTGTTATGATGGCAATCTCCCAATCCTTTGGTATGGTCTTGTTGCACCACGCTGCCTATAGGACACTTAAGAGTAATAGGTCGCTGTCGTAAGTTTTTAAAGATAGGTATAGAGATTTATTTGGTCCCGTCTAAGTAGAGGTGATAGTGGTAAATAAGTGAGAAATAAGGTATAAGAAATAGATTTAACGAGTGAATAGTTTAAGGGTAGAATCTGTCTCTGGATTGAGAAGATACTCTAGTCCAGCCTATCTGTACGACTGTAATTTATTATAAGACAATCCTACCCTCCATACATGTAACATATACGTTTAACAACTCACACACACACACACACACACACACACACACAAATACAACCGTGAAAACTATGGTTACTGGGTATCGGTCTGACCAACCTACAAAGTTTAGTTAGTTTGTTGTTTATTATCATTTAAACTTCACAACATCGAATATCACAAAGAATCAGATACATCAACATTTTTTTTTTTGGTTTCCGTAACTTCAATTTTTTTTTACATAGACAGGGGTGTCAGTCCTATGCTAAAACCCCCAACCTGGAGGACCAGGGTGTCTGCTTTAGTCTGACCCCTGCCCGCGCAAACCTGTCCAGCTTGGTAGAACCTTCCAGGAGTAAAACTCTCGCTGGCATAGCTCTGGGGGTAATCAGGGTACGCAAGCCGCCATACCTCGGCAAGGTATTGACACCGGTGATGACTGCTGTACATTAATTTCGTTGATTTTGAAAAGGCTTTTCACAGCATACATAGAGACAGTTTATGGAAAATACTGAGATCTTATGGAATTCCAAGATGCATAGTGTCAATCATAAAAAAGCCTCCATGCCAACTTTACGTGTAGTGTTGGGCAGAGCAACCTAACCTTAAGGTGAAGACAGGAGTACGACAGGGATACCCCTTATCAACCACTCTATTTTTAACAGTCATAAACTGGGTGATGCACCAGACAACAGAGGGCAGTCCAAGAGGAATAAGATGGACTACATTTTCTACATTAGAAGATCTGGAATATGCAGATAACATCAACACATCCAGGAAAAGACGGAAAGACTTAATAAGTTTAGCCAGCAGGTGGGCTTGAACATCAATTTAAAGAAGTCAGAGGTCATGACGCTCAATGTGAGCAACCCTGGGCACATATCAGTCAGGAATCAGCAACTGGTACAGACAGACACCTTCACATACCTAGGATGCATAGTAACACAAGACGGCGGGGCAGGCAAAGACATCAACATCAGAATGAATAAGGCAAGAACAGCCTTTTTTAGCCTAAACAACATCTGGAAGTCCTCTCAATACAGTACAAGCACAAAAGTAAGATTATATCATAGCTGTATGCTTTCTGTGCTTCTCTATGGTGCGGAATGCTGGAGAGTTACAGAGAAGGAAATGTCGAAATTGTCCTCTTTTCACACAACATGCCTAAGAAAAATTCACCGAATCTTTTGGCCGAATACCATCACCAACCAAGATCTGCTTACTCGGAGCAAGCAAGAGGACATGCACACCATCATAGCTGGCAGACGCTGGAGCTGGGTTGGCCATGTCCTCAGAAGAGACCCCGATGCCATCACAAGAACAGCTATGCTTTGGACCCCTTAAGGAAAACGAGAGGCCGACCAAAAACAACCTGGCGGAGGACTGTGGAAGCTGAGATGCAGGGAATGAACCAGAGCTGGGGCACTGTACGAAGGATGGCCGCCGACCGAGCAAAGTGGAACCAATTTGTTGTTGCCCTACAAGACGCCACTAAGCGTGATGGCCACTGACTGCTTTGACGGTCGGCGGCTAAGGATCAAAGAAGTATTCAATCTCTCTCTCTCTCTCTCTCTCTCTCTCTCTCTTTCTCTCTCTCTTACGTGGCCACGTTCTCCCTTTCCTAACCTAATCTGGTGTCATTTGCAGTCATATATAATTATCCTGGATACAGTTATCGATATTGGTAATATCATGTTTCAGTGGCAAACTTGGCCCCAGTCCATCTTTAACAGTAACTTGATAAAGGTGGACGCCAAGTTTGGTGAGGTAATCCTGGATAGATATTGTCACCTTGACTAGTTAATGCTAGAAGAATCGAGATATAGTGTTCATCACAGGGAATGGAAGACGAATACTTCTGGTATTTGGACACATCTAGTTGCTACAAATTGTTACTGATGTTGGTATGCGATTGATTAGATAGATCCTACCGGCTAACTCTGGTGGGTGCCGATTCTTAAATAGCGTGATTCGTCTGGATAAATATCCTCTTGGAATAAAACGACTATCAGAAATAGGGAGAACAGTTATTGTTATTTCACCACAATGGGCTGATAAAATACAAGAAAATATATCTGGGTACTTGGTAAGTCCCCGTTAAAATTTTACTTATTAAAATGTTCGTTCGTCTCTGTGGCCCGTCCTGTTCACAAATGAAACTTGGAGACGCGTCAGCCAACAGAAGACAACTTTACTTCCACTCAGTAAAAAGTCGAGATATGGCCTAAGATATGGCCAAGTAAAAAAACGCTGGTCGCCGTTGAACAAGTTGCCTAAAGGATATAGGAACATTATGAAACACTTACTGCTAACATATCTACACATATATATATATATATATATATATATATATATATATATATATATATATATATATATATATATATATATATATACACGGAAGGGGACGAGACATCTCTCATCCTCTCCGTCATCCCTGATTAAATTAAAAGGCACACGTTATGTCTAGCCTATCCTGTCTGGTCAGTTATTATTTAATCTTTAACCAATATCGCACTTCTACAGATATCGCTTGTCATTACTAGCTATTTGTTTCGCCACCTGATATTACACTAGTCACTTATATAATTACACTTAATGAATTAGAAGTGAATTTATTCCGTCAATTACACTGACTAACAAAAAAAAATTTTGTGTTTCTTTCTCTAACATTTCTATGTTTTTCTGGTCAATTTTAATGCGCTGTTTTTAAATCTGCAAACCGTTTTTCTCTATCAGGTCGGGATCTCTAGAAATACGCAATTGACGTTTTTTAACAACGCATACAGTATTACAACATCATTCATACAAGAAGTGTAACAGTTATGTAGGCTTGAATTTCTTTGCAGTCGACTTTCGTCGGTGAATGGCATGTGGTACATCGCGATGAAGCATCCAACAATAATCGGCAAGCATGGTCACACTCCACCGTCCTTGATAGCGTGACTCCATTACGGCGATATCTTGATGGAATCGTTCTCCATGTTCATCGCTGACTTCGCCAAGGTTGTCAGGGGAAAAGTCAAGATGCGAATCAAGCAAATGGATTTTGAGGGACATGTTACAGCCCATAATTCTGTATGCATCTATGCACTGCTTAACAATATGCACATAGTCGACAGATTTGTGATTTCCCAGAAAGTTATCGACGATCGATTTGATGCCATCCATGCGCGAAGTTCACTACCATGTAACAAGTTCTCGAATTGTTTGTCTGCAATAATTTTCCTAATCTGAGGTCCTACAAAGATACCTTTCTTTATCTTTGCATCGCTAACTTGCGGAAACTTTTCTCGAAGATAAGTGAAAGCTTTGCTCGTTTTATCTAACGCTTTTACGAAATTCTTCATGAGCCCCAACTTTATATGTAACGGTGGTAAAATGATGCTGCCTTTGTTAACTAATGGCTCATGTATTACATTTTAATGCCCGAGCTGCATACGATCCCTGATAGGCCACACCTTTCTTGCATAATGTTCCTGTCTGTTGCGGCTGTCCCATTCACATAGGAAGCAACAAAATTTAGTATACCCAGTCTGCATGCCCGTGAGAATTGCAATGACCTTTAGGTCTCCACAAATCCGCCATTGGTAGTCATTGTACTTTACTTTTGCCAAAAGGATAGCCATATTGTCATAAGTTTCTTTCATATGAACAGAGTAGGTGACTGGAATTGATGAAAATAAATTTCCATTATGCAATAACACGGCTTTTAGATTAGTCTTGGAAGAGTCGATGAAAAGTCGCCATTCGTTGACTATGTGCTCATGACCGAGGTGCACCATTAGACCGTTTACATCTTTGCAATAGCAAATGCCATCATCCATCTCAAAGTATTGAACAAGTTCTCTGTGTCTATGACGAAATTTAGATATCGGAGTATTGGGCGCTAAAAGATTCCATTCTTTGAGTCGCGAACCGAGTAATTCCGCTTGTCCTTTGGTAAGAGTGAGATCACGTATTAGATCTGAAAGTTCTGAATGGTTAATTAAGTGAACACCATCATTCACCGGTATATAATCCGAGTCAGAATTAGTTTCTAAAGCAGGTAAACTATCACTTTCTGATGGTTCATTCACGTCCAACGGATATTGTTCTGGTGGAAATGGGATCGGACATGTGATTGGATCATGAGGCACTGGTTTCGAAACTGATTCAATATTTGGATAAACCACAGACTTTCTAGTTTTAAAAGTGAAACCATGGATATTTGTCAAGCAGAAGTAACAATCAGTAGCGTGATTTGTCGGTTCACGCCATATTACTGGCACTCCAAAAGGCATCGACTTATGCTTCGGCGATTTTCGTAACCAACCTGCCAATGTATTTGCACAAGTCGAACAAACTGCATTTGGCTTCCAAGATTTATTTGCATCATCAACTTTCGAATCGAAATAACGTTCATATGCTTTCTTTAGTAATGGTGTAAAGTTTTTCTGGTGAACACGATCGGTAAAATATCCGCACACGTAACAGAACAGATCAGCCGAATTTCTACAACTTCTAGAAGCCATATTTCGCTCAGAATTATTTCAAAATACAGTAACTATTTGAAAAATAGCGTAACATATGTCATGCATCTTTTAGCAGTATAAAAAGTAGAATTATTTTGCATTTTATTAATTTTTAATAAGTTATATAGTAAAAATGAAACGGAGCAAATAACGGTTTCCCAAAAATATATTTATTCACAAATATCTTAAGAACCCGATGTGATAGAGATAAACGGATTTCAGATTTGAAATCAGCGCAAGAAACTGACCTAAGAACACTTATTCTTATATAAGAAAGAAAAATGTTGTTTGTCAGTGTTATCAGTCTCTTAGTGTATTTATAAGTTAACTAAACCATCTCTTCCTGGGTGATAGCGGGTGATTAAATCTACATTACAACTGAAATATCTGGAATAAAAATAGCTATGCGTTATTTAATTCGCTAGTCTTAACACCTAGAAAATCCCAGGGAATTACATCCAATCTCGTAAATGCTAATTTTTATTACCACAATCAGAAATGAACAATCTCCACGGAATGCTAATAACACACTTACACAATGGCTCTAGAATAACGAGCTAGAATATCCCAAAAAATTTGAGCGACAACTGATAATGGTTAGAGGAAGACGCTGTTTATATAGTATCATTGTATTTTGATCTCAGAAGGCTGTTACTTTTCGCACTTCTCGTGCGTAGCAAAAATTCAGGAAACTAATTTCATCGATCAAGGTTCCTCGTTCACTTCTGCCGGCCGCTGCTAGCGACAACAAAGATTAGCCTATTTAGCGGGCTCCGGTCTGCGAATTTCCTGTTTCTCGAGATCAAAGAGATACCTTTCCCTAAGTGTATGGACATCACAGGATTTGCTTCCCCTCGTAGAGAAACTTCAAAAGCTGTTACCTTCCATGTTTTTTGCACGTGCTATCTGCCAGTGATCATAAAATTGCCACATCAGCTCGCCTGAGAAACTCAGGTAAGCAATGCGATTCGCCCCCCTGAATGAATGACAGTTTTCGGAGTTTGTAAACAAGCTCGCAAGCTCGTTTGGTAAGGTCAAGTAGAAAAAAGAGGCGTGGATTAGAATGTGAGTCAGACAGTCAGAAATTGCGTGGTTAGTCTTTAGCAAATGGTAGGCATTAAATGGGAAAGCAAAGGCTGTCAGATACTGTATCACTATTTACATTTCCCACGTCACAGTCGCCTGATGCTCCCATGTACTTAACCATTTCTGGTGTTATACCATCATGCCCTGCTGCTTTGACCATCTTGATTTTCTCCAGTGCTGCCTTCAGTTCTTCCATCTTTATGTCATCTTCATCACTATTGGTTTCCTCTTCTGTGCCAGTGGTTATCATTTCTGATGCTTGACCTTGCTCACCATCAAGAAGTTCTGAGAAATATTCTTTCCATCTTCCCATTACTTTCTTCAGGGCAGTAAGCAATTTGCCTTGCTTGTCCTTTATAAATTTGAGAGGGCATTGTTTTTCCTTCCTCGTGTTCTCTATGGTCTTATAGAACAATTTCTGGTTTTCTTGCGCATCTTTTTCTAGCTTTTCTCCAAATTCTTCCCAGGACCTGTTTTGCTGCTAGCACCTTGTTCTTTGCTTTTGTTCTGAGTATCACATATTCTCTATATTTCTCTATTTGTCCTGCTGTGTTTTTAGCTGCTAAGTATTGCCTTCATGCCATTTTCTTCTCTCTTATTTTCTCTTTGACTTCCTCTGTCCACCAAGGTGTCCTCTTTTTCTCGTTCCCAAGTCGGACTTCACCACATGCTTCTGCAGCAGCTTTCTTTATGATGTCCTTGATTTTAAGCCAGAGGGTTTACAAATCATCAGGCTGTTCTTCTGTGTTTCTCACCGCTGTAGCAATAAGCCCCTGATATTTGGTCCTAATTTCTGGCTCTCTCAGCTTGTAGGTCTTAATGCTCATTTCTCCCGTTTGTTTACTTGGTTTCTTGCGTGATGTTGGGCAGTTCCTAGGCTGAGCAACTCTTTCAGTTGTTCTTTTGATTGTAAGCAGGTAGTGATCACTTCCAATCTCTGGCCCCCTCCAGACTCTAGCATCCTGGAAATATTTGAATGAGCTCCTCCTAACAATGACATAGTCGATCACTGACTTCTCATTCTTTGTTGGTTCACATCTAGTGTAAACATGCATGCGCTTATGGGGGAACTTTGTGTTTGTAATGATCAGATTCTGCTCACTGCAGAATCTAAGGAGTCGCTTTCCATTGTCATTGAGACTATCTTCTCCATATCTTCCGATAACTCCACCCCCACTAGCATGGTCATTTCCAACTCTGGCATTGAAATCTCCGAGCATGATAATTTCATCTAGGCAGTCATCCACTGTCCTTTGAAGCAGCTCGAAGAATTCCTCCTTGACCTCTGCTCTCTCATCCTCATTTGGCCCATACACTATGACCAAGTTGATTATGGTTTCTCCATCTTTTAGTTTTACAACCATAATGCGCTCCGAGACAATGTTCCATCCCTTGATACTATCTTTTTGGTTTTTGGCCACAATGTAACCCACGCCCCCTTTAGCTCCTTTATATGTGGGTACACCACTGTAGAGCAGCATGTTGCCATCGAGATCCATGACTCCTTGTCCCTCTTTCTTTGCTTCCGTTATAGCCAGGATTTCTATTTTTGCTTTCCTCATCTCTTCCACCAGCTCCTCTTCTTTCCCATTTATACTTCTTGTGTTCCAAGTTCCATAAGTCGCAGCCCGTAGTCCGTTCCAGTTCGTCGCCTTTAGAATCCGTCCGGTTCTCTCTCTTGTAGTTCTCGTAATCAAACGTTTAAAGCAAACAGGTGATTGGCCTGTTATGCCTTTGCATGGTGGAGGGGCTGCCTCCTTAAGGCCTCCATGCAGGCCGTCCTCCTCCTTTTTCAGCCGGGCTTGGGACCGGCCTAGGCGGAGTTTTTAAAGATGTTACATCAACGAAATATTAAATTGAACAAAGAAACGAATAAAGCGAAGAAGCAGTAGAAGAAAAAGAAAAGTAGAAAACGAACTCTCTGACACCTGTCACATAATTTGGTTCGCTCTCTTTTCCTCTCCGGCAGTATTGGTATTTTCGAGTCATTGCTTACACTTCTTCCTGTAATAATTCGTCATGTCTGTTTACCTAACCATCTGTCACGCTTCGCTAAAACAGTTCTGGCACTCTGTCGATTAAGACCACCCTTAATCTAGTTTGGTCTTTTAGTGCCTCCCATTTCTTTTTATTTTTGTCTCTTGACAGCGGTGGATTGGGTGAACTGGCATGTCACTTTGTAATTGGACAGTTTAACTCCCCTTTCTCTAGCATGTGTGAGCAGGGAAGTATCTTAAGTCTTTTCATATCTTCTGTATGCTGGTAGGCATAATTTGTAAGGCGTCCTAAGACTCTTTTGTTGCTGGTGGCGGAGACATTCCTAGAGTTTTTTATACAGAGCTTGGCCACTGCACGCTCTTTCTCGTAGAGGGCGGCCGAGTTCCCTGAACTTTGACACTGGAGAAAGACGTTACCTTTCATGTGACCATGCATGGCTAGAAACTCTACGCCAGAATGTCGGTCCAGCTTTAGTATTGCTTTCATCCAGGAAACACGAGAAAACTACGTTGCCGAGGGCCTTGCGTCGTTATTACGCACGCACCATATTTTTGGAGACTTGTATTCGCAGGTGAGACTAACATCTGCAGGCCTTAGCTGCCTATATAATTGGGCAGCTCACTATGTCTAGCACTTAATGTCTCCAGAATTCTCTACTGTAGAGTCGGCGCTGTTCAATAACTAGTACTGGCGACCACCTACATTTTGGTGTTATTGGAATTCTTTGCATGTCGGTAAGAGTTCTTAATTAAAAATAGTGAGTGTATTATGAACTTAGACATAATTATCATAAGGGGCTAACGCGTTTAGTATTAAGTTCTTACTGTCACCTTTCATGACGGGAAAGTGAATAATTGTTAAGTTCGCTACCTACCACTAAACCATGAAGCTGGTTCAACTAGTAACTTTTTGTTTGAAGGAAAGTGGGTGTGTGTGTGTGTGTATGTCAATTTTTCCTAAACAACTGTAAACCCAACTTAAAGTGCTGTTAGGAGTTCCTGTAAAGAATTTTCCTAGTGATGTCAATAATTGTGCTATACTGATGAGGGTCTATTGTCATGTGGCATATATGTAAATATTGTTGTTATTTAGTGTGTATCAGCTCAGTGGTTGTAACCAGAAACGGGCCATTGATTTAACGTTACTAATCTTGGAAGACGCCTCATGCGGGCGAAATAATTATCATGTAGGCCGTTGTACGGCGAGCCCACAGGGCAAACGTTGTTTACATACCCAGGGTTTCAGCATCTTCGTAACCGCTGACCAAGGAGTACGCCTGGTGTGATTTCTCAATGTAAGCCTGCCCCCAGTCACCTACCTTTTTGCGTGGCTAGCGATTGACCGATAACAAGGAAAGGGGAGATGATTTTGTGACCGGGTCAGCGCTGACCGGCGGGAATTTCCAAGCTTATTTGTAGCGGGAACGTACACTGTTGTTTACTCTAAACAGTGCCTGATGTTCTTTAAACTTTTGTAACTATATATTGAACGCTTATGTAAGGACATATGCTTATTGCGGTTGTTTGTATTTGTATTTTCAGTGAAGCTCCCATACACTACCAAAGGAAAACTGGTAGACAATAAGTCCCAGCCTGAATTACCTTCATTTTTGGAATTTACCGGTCCTGAATCGGTACCGGATTGGGTCAAAAGTTGTGACCTCAGCCATTAATTTCGGGAGTAGTTTGCGGTACCCAGTTAATGGTGCCCTATGCTTCAGCTGCTGTCAACCCAAAGAAAGCCGAGATTCAAGCTCTTCTACCTCTGGGCAAAGTGCGTCACTCCTGACCTCTTGTACGTCAGCGTTGGCCCTTCCCAATTTATACGCGCAGTTGCATGTTTGACTGGCTAGCGACTATCGATTAAAGAAGTGCGCGTCGCCTACACAAACCTGAGTTTGGACTCCTTTAACCTGTCGGATATCAGGGTTCATATATATATATATATATATATATATATATATATATATATATATATATATATATATATATATATATATATATATATATATATATATATGTGTGTGTGTGTGTGTGTGTCAATGGTGGATAGTCTTCCCACCGAAGCCTGCATCTCGAGTATTTCTTTTTTAAGTTTTCACTACCCATTGATGAATTGAAAGGAAAGAAGATATTATTCAAGTGAATAGATACTACATCCCAGGCAATTAGTAAACAGACAACTCAGGGACGCATAGACATGAGAGACCATGTGTTTGTTGAGACTTTCAACGGAAGGGTAACGAAACAAAAAGTGTTCTAATATGAAAGCTTACTGTCACTTTGCTAATTACTGTTGTTCCAAAGCTAACACGATGTTCTGTTTCATCGATACAGAACAGATGAAAATATCTCACAAAATGGATGAATCAGTCATCAAAATTATAAATGAAAGCAATTGATACCAACGTGTGTCAGTCCGCTGGATGACTTTTCAGTTTTTAAAATTTGAGAGTCAAGAATTGAGCGGGCTTTTTTGCCCCCCCCCCCCCCCCCCTTTCCCACCCTAGATTAAAATGTTTCCTTCTCGGGGTCCACGCTTCAGTTTTCTAAACTTGATAACATAACAAGTGAGGACATGCATGTTGCTACACTAAGACATGTTGTAAAAACCCGGTGCTGTTTCTGTGGATCTCTCAATAGAAATAGAAAGAATAGAACCACAGCGCCTTATGGCATATGTAAAGAGTTAGCTTAATTGGGGGGGGGGGGGGGGGGGGGGGAGTGTAGTGCATAGGGCTGGTAACCTCATTACATAAAAAGAGATACTGAACCGTAAATGTCGAAAGGACGAAAAATATGTCTTTCGATTTTCAAATTTTATTTCCATTTTCGTCAACTTTCTTCACATGTGTTGGGATTGGGGAGGGTGACACAATCACAGGGAGTGTAGAGATGCGCTGGAACATGGAACGGAGGTCATACTTGTGTAATTTGCTGGATGTTATCTCGAAAAGACCATTCCAACTTCGAGAACAAACATACCAGAACGTTCCTGAAGAATGGCGTATGTGGAAACTATCTAATAGCAGCCTTTGAAACTTAGAGAAATTCAGGCTACCCTCATTGTGTAGAAGCAACTCGTCGGCCTGTGACTCGACTACACTATGCCATTCTTCGTCAGACCAGGTTGAAGGTAATTTCTCTCGGACGACCAAATAAAGATATAGGAATTAAGCAGGAGCTTTGAATAACAATCTTTTTCGGACTGAAGAAATATTGGTAAAGGAATCAAGGTCAATGTATAAGAAGTTGTAGAACAATAATTCACTTTCTAGTTTTTAAAATGTGTCTGTTTATTTTAAGGCAACTTATCTACAAACGCTGTAAATACTATATATTTTTCACAAAGTGAAATTGCCCAAACTATTATAACCGTTGCAGTAAACACCACGTGGATATTGTCAGTAATCATAGCATGCAAACACTGGCTGTAAATGACACGAAAACACACGGATACCACATTCAGAGGGATGAGTAGAAATCGTTATTTATGGAGATTTTGTTATTTTATTCATAACAGCAGTCAGTATTCGGCCGGTACCAAGCCTAAATACCCACGCTGATGTTGTTTCATACATAAGTACAGTCGTATATGCGTACAATAGGGAATAGAAACCCATCAGTGATGATCGTAAGCACCCGCCGCAAGTGCCTGGATGTACCAACGAGGCGATCACTTTAAATGGAAACTAAACAAGGCCAATATACCCAAGCCACTACGAGAGCGTACCATACAGCAAACAAAAGCAATCCCATCGTAAGGTGATGCGTAAGCCAATCTCATTGTAGAGTTAATCACAAGACGAGTTGAAGAACTACACCAGCCAGGAACATCGTAAGAATCCGTTGTACAGCACGAGACGACTAGCTGAAAACTCAGTACTGCAAGTATTTTCAACAACTTCACCAAGAAGCCATACTTTCACAAACGGGGGTAAGTCGTAAATGAAAGTCGACCAACAATATAACAAAGTCTTTTGTTACCCCAGTGATCACACAGTGAAGTGACGTTAACAGTGTATTGTGAAATATAGGGTGAAAGTGTTTTCACAAGACAGGCGAACAGTTCAGCATAGAACACTCTACATTTATGATTCTACATTTATGACTATGGTTCTACTGTCAAGTATACTTCAACATGATCAAGCAAGAGTAACTGATATTCACGATCAGTGATTGTCGTAAATTTATTTTGAGAGAAAGAGTCTTGGAAATAGTGGTCCGGTTTAGAGTGGAGAATGGTGGTGAAAAGCTCAGTGATAGAAAATGTAGAGAGTAAATAGTTGCTTCACAGAGTGCTGGGGAGAGTAAAGACAGACTTATTTACGACAAATCGTTTCTCTCAATCTTCTCTTCAGACTCTCCTGGTCAAACAATTATTTGCCAGTTTCCAGACACACATCTGCGGATCCTCACTCATATATTCACTCACACTTACCGATTGCAGCATCAGACAATCCATAGAATTATATAAACAGAAATTACACTCTAGACATGTGAAACTGTCTAGTACTTCAATGTCCCGCCCCAGATGTTGCGAGGTTTGCTGATAGCAAATATTCCCACTTATCGCCGGACTTGAAGCCTAAGAGTTCTTGTGTTTTATTATATAAACAGGAGTCTATGAAATGGCACTGACACAGTTCGACACAGGGGTGAAAATGAAGTGGTGGTAAAATTCCTTCAATGCGTGATGATAGCAACTGACCGGTAAAGTTTTTAATCCAGTGAGGAAAAGCTAGGCTCAGTCACAGTCAGGTAAATCGGTACTCTCTCACAACAGAGCAGTAAATAAAATATCGCTACTGGCACTGTTCATCTTCCAGTTTAACTTACAGGTTGAAATTAAATTTGATGATTTATTTAAATGTTCTTGGGTAGGCTTTCTTTCATGTAATTATGATAGCTAGGTCGCATCGGACCGCCACAAGATTAAATTTAAAAAAATTTTTCATCAATATGTCTGGAAGTTTAAGAACCGAGTCTGAAACTCTCTGTATGATTTCTTTATGCTGGGATTGCAAAGGTGATCATTTTATAGAAAAAGATAGAAAACCCATGACAACATAATCATACCTCAAAAATCAAATAATATTCTAACGCGCGATAAATTTTCCCGTTAAGGCTATTATATACACTCGCGTATTTAATTATGTATTTAAGAAAACACGTCACGAGTCTAATGGTTAAAATACACATCTATATATATATAGGACTTAACTAAATTTATTAATTATAAATTCCATCGGGACTTTAAAAGTTACTTTAACATTCTTCTTCTCTTCTTCCGTCCTTAGCCACCGACCGTCAAAGCAGTCAGTGGCCATTACGCCTAGTGGCGTCTTAGGGCAACAGCAGATAGGTTGTCTTTGCCATTGTTTCCCATCACGCCTATTGGCGTCTTTAGGGCAACGGCAAATCAATCCATCTGCTGTTGTTTCCGTAATCGAAGTGACGGGCAAACGGGTGATCAGCCCGTTGGTACTTTAACATTAAAGCATCTATTATTTTTGGAATTATTATATTAGATATATCATTAACTTTACCACTGGAACTTTTGGGAAGAGTTTAATTTAATAGATTTAAATAAACACAGAATCCAGTGAAATAAAATGAAAGCACTAGACCACTGATCACTTTAACAAATATATTATACCGTGCACAGAAACAGAAATCACTCCAATGTAGCCACCAATTCAGATGGAAATCTAGCAGAATTTCTACTATAGCTAGTGACTCTTAAATCTCTGGCGACCGAATGATAACATGGCTTTCTACGTGGTCTGTATATATCTAACTAAAATGTAAGATGAGTGGGGCATGAGAAAATTGACACCTTTTTAGATCTCAGGAGACTTTTGGGGATCTGACCGCCAGACTAAAGAGAGAAGCCGCCCCTGGTCTGACGTATCTCCGCTCGCTGCTTGCGCGTCGGCTTTCCCGTTCGCTCCCACTGCGATCGGTTTCGTGTTTAACACCGAGATGCGAAATACCGGCAGGAAACTTGCGTCGCTCGTTTCAGGGACCACTACTGCCTTTGATAGCGCCGATAGTCTTTCCTGAGATTCCTCAGTCTGTTTGATCGTGTGCCGCTACTTTCTGTTTGATTCTGGCACCGCCCCCACTGGGCCAAGTTAATGAAAATACTGCATATGCTTGCTCAAGAGATGTCCGTTGGCGTGATTTAATCTCTCCTTAAATCAATGCGATGACCAGAATGAACGGTAGATAAACTGTCCACATATTAATCAGCAAACGTGTTGACCATCTGTGTGGAACGGTTGCATAGCTAATGAGTCCAGGTGAAAAAATCTCGTTTGACGAAAAGTTACCACAATATTCGGTTGCACTGATGCTATACGAAGGGGTCGTTACAAAGGGTCGTACCATATCATCCAACACTTCAGGGTCGATTCAGGGTCAGCTAAGTTCGTCTGTCACAGTGATCACCAGCATACAGTGACTCAAGCAAACGGTTGATTTTGTGACAACACCATAATTACATCCCCAGGACATATTAATTAATTAGCTATTACATTTTATTTACTATTGCCTGTAACTATGCTTTTCGTGTACTAGGTGTTTAGTATATTTTTGCGCTGATACCACGTTTTCCAGCTATAGACACTATTTATTTGCAAATGTATGTATTGTTGTGTATTTAATCTTTATTAATAAATCTCTTAACTTGTGGGGTTTTTTTTTCCTTCACAAAACTGCAAGTGGTCACATTATTGCGGGAAAGCGAAAGACAGCCCTTGAGAATTAAAGGTATACTTATTGCTCCTTCTTTTCACTTTGTGTGAAAGGGAAGGGTTGGGGCTTGTGAGTCATATGAGAGGGGAGATAGTAGAGTGAGAATAACGCCGACCAAACAGTAACAGGGGCGGCATATAGAATTATCAAGGCAGTGAAGATTTGAGTAAAGCTCAGAAAAAAATTGATTCAAGACTTTGCAGATCCAGTAATAAACACAACATGACAATATGACAGGCAATTCTTTATTTGCTGGGCTGTAAACGGGTAATAAGTCCTCACTGTCAATAAATTCCCGACGTGTAAGTAGAAGGAAGTATGTGAACTTAATTCGGTGACTGTCAAAGACTATTGTCTGTGACAAACTGGTTTATTCACATTAAATTATCCAATATACGATACTATACTACGAAAAGGATATTTTCTTAGAGTACAGTTTCAATCGTGAAGTGCTATTCTAATGTCAGGACTCAGCCTTCATATTCCTAAGGCCTTGTCATGCTTCGAATTTAATCAGTGTTCCACATTAGGTGATTCATGTGACCTGACTGAGGAATCTCATCACTAATAATTGCGTCTCTGTCGCTATTGGCCAAACATATTACATTCATATCCATGCTCAGGACAGTTGAAGAATTTGATATTACTATTTGCTAGAATCACAAATGGTATGGGTGACTTCAAATATACGACGTTCTACTATATGTATGTGAAGTTATATTTGGCTCATCATGATATCTGAATTGTCATAGGACAACCAACTTATTAAACAAAAGAAAATAACTGTCTGCATGAAATTATATGAAATTTACTAAATATAGAACGTGCAATGGATTCTTTAACATAAAAAAAACCTCCGAAGCGTAAAGACATATCAACAAAGGCGCGATTAATATTTAAACGAATTCTCATTACAGAATGGACGTCAGAGAAAGGACAGCAGGTTGTCATCAGAAGTAGTCTGAACGACCTCTGTGTCTTTTTAAAATCTGGGGCATGGTACGCTCTCTTGCTTCACGCTTCTTTTTATTTATTTTTTATTTTCCAGAACTGGGTTTTGAGCCCCATGTGTTTGTTGAGGCTTTAAACGGAAGGGTAACGAAACAAAAAGTGTTCTAATATAAAAGCTTACTGTCACTTTGCTAATTACTGTTGTTTCAAAGCTAGCACGAGGACTTCTCGGCAATTTCACCGGATCATTGATATGACATGCTTGACCTTTTAGAACCTGTAATGTAACACGATCACAGACGGAGGCCGTTGCTATATCTCCTGCACGTACGTCGACAGCTCTGACTTCTGCTTTGAACGTCTCTTGTCTTAAATATGTGACTAGATCATTTACTTAACTGTTTGTAAGTGAGCTAGTCAATATATAATTCGAACATAGAGCTTGTAAGGATTGGTCCTTTGAGAACTTTCTAATCATTTCGAGACAAAAAGAGCTATTTATTAACTATTATTTTTCAGCTGTTCCATCAATATCTAGTATTATTTTAATATTAAATTTAGTTATCGAAATTTTAACTAAAATCCCACCTCTTATATGATCTAATTAACTTTTGAAATTTTTAAATTACGCTAATTCCACTGTAAAAAAACAACAACTTAAAAACATGTGCCAGGGATCATCTCTCTATGCTACTATCAAAGTCGTATTGTTAATTAAAGTATTACTCTTGCAAATTTGTTTTTGGACTACTACTGACATATGTAGCAGATGAATAGATTATCCTATTTTATAGTCAAGAAGTCATGAAGTCAGAAGTCAAGAACAATGCTGCTTAGCGCTGAACATTTGTTAACTTATATCTGTCCGTCGCTTTGTGTGAAGGATTGAAGCAAGATCGATACTTTTAAATTATATATTACTGGTGGCATGACAGGAGTCCTTCCTTACTGCCTTTGTCGTTCGTGACTCAAGAACAGAGTCAGGTACCCATTTACAGATATAGATGAGACTGGGTATATTCACCTCTGTAACACTTCACTTTCCTACGGCAGTATCTACTATAGGACACATTACCTTTACCCTTTTTTAACCCAACCATCCCGATTTTACGTGGTAGTTCCAGGCTTTTAAAACCACATATTATTGTATGTATACTTAAACGGTCAACGAAATTTTACAAATATTATTGTCCAAAATTATTACCAATAGAGTATTAAAGTTTCCCAATATAGACTCATTACTGAACAAATTAAGCAAGCACATCATGAAACTTGACACTGTTTTTTTTTATTTACACGTCAATAATCTTCTGGCGCAGCATTCACCTAGTCGTAACTGTCGCCAAGTAGGGAGAATCAGAAGCAAAATTTCCAAGTGATATTTTGATGGTCTTTGTACGCATCTTGACATCAGAATTTACAGAACCAACTGTCACGGATTGCCTCCCCTGCTTTGCAGTAGTGGTCCAACAGTGGCAAAAACTCAAGAGTATCTAAATGGGTCGTCAAAGGTATCTACCTTCGCACATGATTACTCTTGGCAGAGATGTAGATAGAAGGTTAATGACGCTTCTACCTTTCGGGGAAAATCACAATATAATTCAGAAGTCAAGAACAATGCTGCTTAGCGCTGAACATTTGTTAACTTATATCTGTCCGTCGCCTTTTGGGAAGGATTGAAGCAATTGTTTTTAGCCCGTTTAAGCCCCCAGCTGAGTTAATATAGCGAATTTCCTCTTGTAATGAGATAGCTCTGTTTAGAGGTAAATATATGTCAAGATGTATATATATATTTCCGCCGGCATCTTTATGCAACTCACACAAACAAATCCGTGCACTTACCTGGCTAATGCCTTCCGCCAAGATGTCTACCCAGATAGATTATCTGTAACAATCACCAGGAATTGTCCCACAAAAAGCGATAAACGCATCTACCCTCTGTGTAATCTGCCAGAAAAACAGACACCGACGTCGGCAACCCAGACAGACAATCTTTGGTTCTTTTCATGTCGATCGGACGAGACCGTGTTGTCACCAGCTTTTCAGCTGGGGTCAAATGTTGGACCGACGCGCTTCAAAAGATGACCATCTAGACGGATAGAATAGATAAGCGTATGACCGGTATAATTACCTGGTATTATCGCATTTACCTTGCGGAACGTAAACAATTCTGTGTGTAAAGCAGATACGTCCGTTGAGGAGTAGAGTGTTAGAGACTTCATCCTACTAATCCAACATAGAGAGCACAAGTGAATGAAAAGGCATGATTTACGCCAAATAAAAGCGACTGGTGAGAAAAACGAAGAAAAAGAAATGATACTGCCGTAGGGCGGAGGGGGTGAGAGATCACACAAAACAGCATGTTCAGACGTTGTGTGACACCAACTGTCAGCTGTCAGGGCAGTCGCGAAGCCAAAACTCTGAAGACTAGCTGTTGGGTGGGTTAATTTTTTTTTTAAAGGAAAAGAAGTAATACGTCTTTCAAGAACAAAAGATTAGAAAAATTGCCAACGTTACGGCCACAGGGCCTTCGTCCCGGAAAGGAAAGGAAATGAGAGCTAAGTGAAAACCTTGAAAAAAGTAAATAAAAATAAAAATGGATACAACCTGTAAGATCCGACGGTGAGAGTGGCTGCATGTCGGTTATAAATCGTGCAATGACGCACTGCTGCTTGCGTGTAAAAGAAAAAAAGTAAATGATAAGTTGGAAAACGAAACAAAAAAGTGTCAATATTAATAATAATAATAATACAAGAGGAAGAAGAAAAAGACGAAGGCTGCAACGAATGCAGTTTTCTTTGTCATGTGTCCTAGTCAGACGCATTACTTATTGTTTTCTTCTTTTTAAAAAAAATAAACCAACTCTTTAGCACGTCTTACCGCAGTCCTCATATCGTCATAGACTAGCTGTAAAAAACTTCAAACACTGTTTCAAAAACATAAAACTGGTAACACTGAAAGCTGAATACATTTATCTGACGCTAGGATGCAAACATTATAAGTAAAATATTAGATTCTGTCGTGAAATATTCTAATCCACATATATAAATTATTAGGTAAATATAAAGCCTAACAAATAAAATTAATAAAGAGAAGAGCAATGGGAAAATAACAGTGCTGTCACAAAGAATGTACTCGAAATCCCCTTGTTTTCTGCTTCGTCTGCAAATTGTAACGCTTTCACGTTGATATAAAAGCTTACTGTATTATTACCCGCCTTCTTCAATGAAACGTGTGCTGCATTTCTAAGAAAAACATAGAGACGTACTGCGTAATGACCTAAATTAATTCTAACATTAATTATACTGCGTTACCAAAACGAACGAACAGATGGACAAAAGGATAAAGAGAGAGGGGAGGGCTGAAAATCAGGAACGCATGCAACACGCGTCGCGCGATACACAAATGCTGCCATCACGCGTGTAAGTCTACATGCACTAATTTTTTTCAGACGGACAGTGATAAAATACACTACCCTTTCCCAGAGTTAGGTTTATAAATCATAAAAAACTCTTATTAGAAAAGATAACATTAGATGGGTTTACGGTTGAAAACATAACAGTACCCAGACAGCACATCTTCGAAACAGGAGGTAGAAGAAATTGCATATTTTGAATGCAGCCACGTAGCTCCTTTAAATTTGTATTTTTGGGTTCCTTAGGGCTTGCTGACAAATAATATGTAAAACGTTACGCAAATAGTCCAGGAATTAATAAATTATACCCAAAATAAAATATTGGGGGTGCCTGACAGCATAAAATCATTTCTGCTCATAAGATTTTTTTTTTAACGTGTTTGAAAAAAATTTACGTTACAGAAATAGCCTACCATGTAAACTCCAAATTGATTGGAGCGCAACAAATGAAAGCCTAACCACGATTGGTCGGGCTATAAATACTATCTTGGTTGTTAGGGGAAACGGGGAAAGGTAACATTTTTTCAAACACTTGTCGAAACGGGGCTCATTGGTCAGACTCGCTGATATACACACTTGGGAGCGTTAGTTCGAAACCACTTGTTTAAATAAGATTGATAAAGCATCAGTGCGTTGAAGCCAGCTTATATTTGGCTAAATAAAAGCCTGGAAGATAAGCAGATGGGAATTTGTGCCAGTTTGTGCCAGAATTCATTGCTAATCAACGTATCTGTGTTTATTCGTATGAATTGTGGTAAGCTTGAACCATTCAATATCTTTTAATGAAAATTGAATGTGAATTGTTGATTTATGCCTGTATATATATGTGTAGTTCAGTGGCCAACGTGAGGTAAAGCCTGTAATGCTCCAGCCTGAACAGAGGGTGTCGGAGAGAAGTAAAACGGCATGGAATGGCCAAACAGTACACTGACACCTGGATGATTGAATAGAAAGAAATAATGCTGGAATTGCAGAGGCGTAGTAACCATTAAGAAGGTAATACTGGAATAAAGTATTTCAAATGAAGCTGACAGTTGGCCTAATGCTCTGAACTCAATGTTTGTGCTGTGTTGTGATCAGTGTAACAAGAGAGTTTAAGTTAGTTATGAAGTAGAAGGTACATCCTTCTTGATTTCAGGGACAGTGGTCTTGATGGTACTGAGCAGCACCTGGTCAGAGCTTTGCTGAATCCAGTGTCGGACAGCATACTCCTTGGTCCTTTTAGCTATCAGTGAGGTGTCTCCAGAGCCCAGAGGAGAATTCGAGCAGAGGAGTCCTTTCCTGCCGCCATCACGCCAGATAAGCTAACGTGGCCAGCTGAGCTCAACATTATGTCCCCTCATCTTGAACTGACTTTGTAAAATTAACATTAAGAGGGGAATTTACTTGTCTTAAAATCAGGAACTGTGAACATCTCCAATACTAGTCCCTAAAGACAAACTATTGAAGTCATGATGACAAATACCAACAGAGCTTGAACAAAACAAAACCAGTATTACCTCATTTTACTACTACACAACTGACACACATAGAACATTTGTAATAATATATGTCACTACAATATTCATATTAAATACATTCTGTACATAACTTGTAATTTAAATTGATTGTGATTCCTGGTTCCCTTGTAGTTGAATCAGGACACATATTCATTCATGCCAGTAATGAATACATATTGTTATTTGAAAAGTTACGAGTGACTTCTTTAAGATATTCTCATAGAGTGTTATATGTATGTGAGTGTCACAGTGTTGTTAAGAGTAGTGGATTAAATTAAATTGTTTATCTGTCTGTTGTTGTGACTTACACTTCATCATACACATACCCTAGACACATAACGTAGCATCACACTATTCCAGAATAATTCTGACTGAGATATAGAGATATGTGGTAGCAAGTAAGGTTATCTATAATACACTACTCTTAATAGATATAGATACCTTCACAGCTGATCTCAGTCAGTACACTAAGTCCCCTATAAATATTTATAACATCCCACTTCACCACAGATTCATTAATTTATTATTAGGTAATAGATAATTTCGATGCTTTAGGCAAAATTGACAACGATGTCACCACCAAGACAATCGATACTAAATGGGAACAACTGAGAACAGCAATGACAGAAGCAGCTGTAGCGACCACCGGATACCTAGTACATAAAAAGAAAAAATGGATGAGAGAAGATACTTGGGATAAAATACAAGAAAGGAAAACTGCAAAACTTAAACTACTAGCGGCAAGTACACATAATGCAGTTGAATCTTGCAAACTAACTTATAACTTGTTAAATAAAGAAGTGAAGACAAAAACTCGAAGAGATAAAAGACATTTCATCAATGAACTGGCCGTAGAAGCTGAAAATGCTGCAAGAACTGGTAATAGTAGGTGCCTTTATCAAATTACAAAACAACTATGTCACCAGCCTACTGATATGGAAACACCTGTTAAAGATAAATTAGGGAATCCAATACCAACAGAAAAAGAACAAATGAAGAGATGGGCTGAGCACTTCATAGAGGTGCTAAACAGACCACCACCTATAGTAACACCTGATTTTAATAATGAAACACCCACAACCACCTTGCCAATAACTTGCGATGAATTCACGCTGGACGAGATCAAACAAGCCGTTAAAAGATTTAAAAATTTTAAAGCTGCTGGAGTTGACGAAATTTCAGGCGAAATGATTAAAGCAGTTAATGACAACAACCTCTTGAGAATTTTATATATTATAAATGAAGTATGGAGAGAAGAAAACCACCACAACAATGGAAAGACAGTATTATTGTAAAGTTACCGAAGAAAGGTGATCTATCAGACTGTAATAACTGGCGTGGTATATCTCTGTTATCAGTACCTGGAAAATTATTATGTTGCATGATGTTAGAAAGACTTAAATTGCATGCTGACGAAAAGATCAGAGAAGAACAAGCGGGTTTCAGGCCGAAACGATCATGTATTGATCATATATTCACACTAAGAACAATTATAGAAGAATCAGTGGAAATGCAATCGCCACTTATTATCACCTTCGTCGATTTTCAAAAAGCCTTTGATAGTCTACACCGCCCATCATTGTGGAAGATGCTTACAATCTATGGTTTTCCAACAAAATATGTGAATATAATCAAAGCGCTATATGACAATGCAAGATGTTGTGTTAGAACAAATAAAGGGAATACAGAATGGTTTACAGTAGAAACAGGGGTGAAACAAGGCTGTATTATGTCACCACTACTTTTTGGAATAGCTATTGATTGGGTTATGAGAAACTATACCCACAATGAACAATTAGGTATAAAATGGACAAATGGAAAATTCCTGGGGGACCTGGATTTCGTAGATGATTTAGCATTCTTAAGTTCAACACCCAGACAATCCCAAGAAGCAGTAAATAATTTGTGTCATCTTTCGGTTAAAATAGGTCTCCAAATAAATGCCTCTAAAACTAAAGTTATGAACTTTTCTAACGAGACCTTTGATATCATCTTGAACGGGGAAAAACTACAGAAAGTTGAAAGTTTCAATTATTTAGGCAGTAAAATGACTCAGGATGGTGACACAACAAGAGAAATTCATACTAGAATTGTTTTGGCAGCTAGCGCCTTCAATAGATTATTTAACATTTGGAAATCACGATCATTGAATATACATACCAAGCTTCGTCTGTTTAATTCAAATGTTATCTCAGTGTTAACATACGGCTGTGAGAGTTGGAAAATAACAAAATCAGTGGAGAACAAGCTGAATACATTCGAGAACAAATGTCTTAGAAAACTCATGAACATCAGTTGGAAAGAATTCAAGACTAATCGACAAATAAGAGAAGACTCTAGGCAGAAATATGTCTCCAACTATATAAGGAAAAGACGATGGTCATAAATCGGTCATGTCCTACGAATGCAAAACAACAGAATACCATTGCAGGCACTCACTTGGGTTCCTGAGGGTAAGAAGAAAAAAGAAAAACCAAAAGAAACACTCAGAAGAACAATAATAAGAGAAGGAAGAACGTTGGGATTAAACAATGTGCAAGAGCTAAGAGGAGTGGCGTCACAACGAACAACCTGGAGAGCACTGGTTTCTGCCTTATGCGCCGTGTTTGGTGCTTAAAGAATTTATTATTATTATTATTATTGATAGATAATAACTGAAGCTAAAATGTTATATACTAATAACTGTCACTACCGTTTACAAGATACAGGCAGAGAGAGAGAGAGAGAGAGAGAGAGAGAGAGAGAGAGAGAGAGAGAGAGAGAGAGAGAGACAGAGACAGAGAGACAGAGAGACAGAGAGACAGAGAGAGAGAACAACTGAAATTGTATTAATGTTTTCCTTAAAGTTTATTAATGTTTTCCTTTTTTATGTCATTGATCCCGGTCAGCTTCATCGTGGTTATATTTGGACTTACTGCGAACTTTAGATCAAACAGTGCAGACTATTATATCAGTATGGTGTCCTTCAGATCAGACAGTATAGCCTATTATAGCAATACATCTCCCTTCAGATCAGATAGTGTAGCCCATTATAGCAATACAGCACCATTTAGATCGGACAGCCTTCCTGTCTGCTGTCAGGCATCATTGCTGCCTCTCAATATGTCAATGCAACAAGTTTTGATCAGCATTTGAAATCATTTAAAACTTTTTTCGCGTGATCAAACAACCAGCGATACATCTTCACTAATATCTGTAAGCTTTAAAAACCTTTCTACAGTATCTCCATGCTAACACAAATATCTTACCAGAGTAGAACATTTTGTTGAGATATCTTTTGATTTGTCTATAATCACTGCAGTGGAATATGCTTCAGAAATATCTTCTGAACTATACTTCATTCATCATGTATTTTGACACAGATGTAGTAAGCTTATTGTGTACCTTTGAGGACATTGCTCGAAAATGACCACTGCATATGTGTCGAAAGGTAAGCATCCTAACCTACCAGCAACTTTAGCCTCTCAGTTTCCTGAGAGAATGACACTGAGATCATTGCACATTTTTCGTGCCCAAGAAGACGAAAACTCATAATAAATGTGTGGAGCATAGCACTATATGACTGTGCCTGGAATACATATATCGTGTAAACAAAGAACTACCGGTATATATATATATATATATATATATATATATATATATATATATATAGAGAGAGAGAGAGAGAGAGAGAGAGAGAGAGAGAGAGAGATGGATAAAGATGGATAGAGACGCTCATCATAGTTGCAAGCTAAATGTGATCTAAGAAGCTCTTCATACCTTTAAGTTAAAGACGATGTAGGAAACTGTGTTACACGTGCACTTTATAGGTAATATAACGCGTGCACGTTAAAGGTGAAATAAGAAGCTCTTTCATTCTTGCCAGTTAAGTGCGGTATAAGAAGTTCTTTCATACTTGTAAATTATACGCGATGTAAGAAGTTCTTTCATACTTGTAAGTTACAGGCGATTTAAGAAGATCCTTATATATCAAAGTATTTCAGTTTTTCTTAACTTCGTATTATTTTACATTAACCGTTGGTGAACTGTGTCCTGATAATTATTATGTTTTAATCTTCATACCACGAAGTTTCCGCTCTGACCTCGTCCTAGGTCATACTTGCTAATATCTAATGTGAAGAAGAAGAATGGAAATAAAATAGGACGGCCATTTCGTTACCTTTGCAGTTATTGTTGATTGTTATTATTATTGTTGATTAGAATCGACGTCACTGCACTCTGGGCAAACACATTGGTGTTCAGTCTCCCTCAGCAAATGTCGAAGGGTAAGAATGCTAATTAATCCTTTTCCGCGTTGAGTTGGCTACACGCTGGATGCATCCTCTCATTCGTCCATCGCTGCTGGTATTACGTTTGATACCGAATCCCAGCAATCCTAGACCTTGATGATTCAACGATTGCAGTGTCATTTTCTAACAGGCGATCATTATTTGCCCTCAGTATTCTTCCTTATCCATATCCAGTGCACATTCTATGAGTAATCTTGACCTGCCGAATCGTGGATTGTGAGTCTGATGCCAAAAACTGCCCTTGATAATGAAGTCTTAGACAACCATTTTAAAGCTGCAGTAGCTGCCTCTACCTCCATTCTCATACTGGAGGTTGTTATCGTGGAAACCCTGCTATGTTCAACGACGATTTTGCCCTTTACTCTAGCAGTGAAGCCCTACCCTGATTTTTCACTACGGATTACAGACCCATAGTGTACACAGTAGCATCATCAACCCCAGCATGATAATTTATCAGCTGATCTATTTCCAGCTGTGCCCTCCCATTGGCCTAAGTTCTGCGCTCTCTACCAAGGCTGATGATGACTTGTTGGTAATTTTATATGTATATATATATATACATAGTATATATGGTAGTAGGTAGTCTGGTAGTAGGCTACTGCACAAATTCCACTCTGTAGAGAATCTCTAGAGACAACAAGCCACCGAGTACTCTTAAGAGTCTAGTTCATATAGCCAGACTCTCCTACAGATCGCATCACTTATAGTGACAACCTGCACAGGGCGCAGGTATTATATTGAGTCGCATAGGAGTCCTGATAACTATTATGTTTTAATTTTCATACCACGAAGTTTCCGCTCTTATCTCGTCCTAGGTCATACTTGCTAATATCTAGTGTGAAGAAAAAGAAGAAGAATGGAAATAAAATAAGACGGCCATTTCTATACCTTTGCAGTTATTGTTGATTGTTATTATTGATCAGTATCGACGTCACTGCATTCTTTCGAATGAATACTAACAGTTATATAGTCGCCCACCCCCCACAGAGATAGCTCCTCTGTATATGTATAATATTTTCTAAAGTTCACCCCCGTGCAATCTAGATGACCACACATATTCAGTGTCGGAATGCACAGGTGAGAACCTCAAAAACAATACATGTACATATTTACCTTTCTTGACCCCGCTTGTGGTTCAAGACAAGAAAGCATAGCTCGCGGAGTCCGTAGTGTTTACACTTTTCAAGCAGACTGCTGACGAATGTTATCGATAAAAGGCGTAGTCAATGACCAGTGCCCGCTAGATCTAGATCAATAGCTGCATTGGAGAAAAGGGGGGGGGGGGTGGAAACAGAGTTTGGTGTGTTTTGGTAGTATTGTCTGTAAGGAGTGTGTAAATAAAATAAACCTATATATGTTACTAATGAGTGTCACGTAGAGATTATGAGCAATAAATTTTATGTTTTTCTCTTCTTTCTATACCCGTGTCCTCTATTTTATTATCGCTCTTTTATCCTTTTCCTGTGTTTTTCGCATTCGTACGTTTGCGACTATAAACATTACTATTTTCCCATTCTAACGTTTACCCGCGTTCTTTCTCATACTGGGATACGCATTCTATTACGTAGATGTCAGTGGACGAGATGTGTGAATATGCATCAATCTCAGACATACGAGCAGATGTTTGTATGCACATTCAGCTGACACGCGCGTTTTCTTCGGCTGAGCGCTCAGGTGAGGTATCAAGCCCGACATCTCCACGGCGCGTAATTGAGACTTACCGTCTAGCATTTTCACCTGCCACATCGGTCATCAGGCTGAGTTCTCGGCGAAGTGTGAAAACTGCCTCGGCATTGGAGACAGGCCGTCTGATACTCGCAACTAACACGCGCACTCTCGGTCAGTAGGTGGCAGTTACATCATGCGTTTAAGCTAATGCAGGTGTTAAGGCGGAAAAGGGGAAATTTTTTCGTTTTGCGAAATAAGTTGGGACCCCTTTGTCTGGTAATAGATATAACCAGAATGTTAAACTTTATTTTCATTCAGTCCTCAAAATTCGCAGTAGACAGGTTGCTCGTGAATAGAATAAGCTGTATAGCGAAGTTTCTCAGTTTGTTTCGACAATATATCAGCGTATGATTCTAAAGTTGTGTGACCACCTGTAGTTCTGTGTTGAGATAAATATATATATATATATATAGATTTTGTGAGTGGTTAAGTGATAATCGCTTATTTCATATTTCACTAGTTAGATTTGGTGCAGAGTGCTTAATTTATATAGTCTGTATTATTTTATAGTGACGAGTTACAGTGGAAAATAGAAATTATAATTTCTAGCTTAAACTCAGTCGGCTATTAATGAATTAAATTTAACTTCTAAATAATCAGACGAGAGAATATACTTTAAAACTAACTTATAAATGCTAGATGCCTCATGAGTGTCGACGGAATACGTATGTATTCCTAATTCATGATGATGGATTTGTATATATATAACTTATTTCACGGGAAGTTTAAACGTCAAGTCAAGCTTTATGCTTGTAGTTCAAAACGTAAGTTATATTGAGTACATATTATGTAAAATATTTCATATGTGTTTTTCTTTATTCAGCGAATACTGGGGTAACCCAAATTTTGCCGGCGTTTAGTACAGAGACATACCTGTGAGAAACATAAACATTTTATATCTTTAACCAAGTGGGTTTTCAAGTACCACCTGTCTGACAGTGCGTGTGCCTGCAGAGATAGACAGCATACCAATCCCACTAACAGGTTTTTTTTAAAGAATAAATGCTTATACTGTGCCTTTGAGGCAGATCATATTCTCCTCGAACTCTGTGTTGAGGCTACTTTGTGGCGAGAATATTACAAAAATCTAAAACATTAACTTTCCGACATTATTTGACCAAGTGTGTGGTGAACCTAGATTATCTGTTGAGAGAAGTTGTCCGCCGGTCATCTCCCTAATTAAGGGAAACCTCGTGTTCTGACACTGTGTGCCCGTTTAAGCCTAATTCTTACCTCGTGAGTCAAGTGACACTAACTTTAGTCGGAAATAACTATCGCATGAAGCAGACGCTCCCCGGATCCATTTTGATGAAACGAACAAACAAATCTGCAGAGCTGGGATCCGCTTCATTAAACGACAGAAACAGATAAAACGTGTGTGAGTGTCCCGAAGTTTGCGCCAGACGGCGAACAACAGCACGAGTTTAGGTAAGGTTGTGTGAGTCAGGGCCCTGATGAAAGAACCGAGTGAAAGTAGACTGAAGGATGTTCTTTGTTTGAGTCACCCACGTTGTAATTTCCTTTATGCAAGTTATTGCTAACAATATTTTCCCTTAGAATAAAGCAGAGTATCTAGTCTGTCCATACCTTAAAAAGGGGAAACCCTAGACCAAATCATATGTATCGGTGACTCTTTGGGGTTATCACTTTCTTCTAACGGGACTGTGAGCTATATATATATATATCCAGGGGAAGGACCATACAAACGGGTCTATCACTATTTAGCATTCCTTGATTTTTTATGACTATGTGTATATGCTTTTGATGTATTTTATATGTTGTGATGAAAGTTTACTATGATAATTAAACTATATCTACACTTATTCCAGTGTGGTGGTCAGTTCGTTCCCATAATATCTATATAATCATTGTTATAGTTTTCCCACGTGTGTGCGTCTACATATTGTCAATTGTGTGTGTGTGCACGTGAGTGATATATATATTAATATATATATATATTTTATAGACTGTCTGACTCCTCTGGATCTGTTGTAGAAGATAGGCGGAAAGAGAGAGAGATTCTCGATTTCCTGGACAGCCTCTATAAATGTCTACCATCTCACTCGTGGAAATCTATTTCTATTACTACCTCTCACTGTGACTATCACTTATTCCAACCTATTCAGAAGGGACCAACCCAAGTCTTAATTTTCCTATAAAAAATCTACGACAATGAGGTAAACTGCTTTGTATTCTGCAGAGACTATTCTAGAGAATCATGACAATGGAAAACGCCACCGTAACCGCTTATTTGTTGGATCCCAGTTTTTGTTGGATCCAAGTCTTGTTGGATCCCAGTTTTTGTTGGATCCCTCTCCTGGATCCTCAGCGTGGGTTTTTTTATACATATTACTGCTCATAATCCCATGGTTTCAGAGTTCATGACTATTATTACTTGACGTACCTATTAAAAATCACAGCATAAGGGTTGCGTGTCACTCGACCCACCGCACGATTTTTTAAATACATTTATTTCAGACTGGTTTTCTCGATTTACTAATTGGATCTATGCATTCGTGGCGTCCTTAACTCACACTATAGACTACGACTTTTTGCCAGATTACTTGATCCACATGCAACTAGCATTATAACGACTTCGCTGCAGATAACACGAAAGTTGAGAGCAGTAAACAACCGAATCTCCGCATATGTATAACCCGGTATTTTTTTTCAGATATCCATAGAGTAATAAATTCGACAGCAGTGATGGAAGAGAATTTCCTAGTGGTGAAGTTACTTAGCTCAAACTACAACTGGTGTGAGTCAGAAAGACTTAGGGATATTTGTTTTGGTGACCTCCAACTAAAGAGGTGTGTACCCCTTTGGAATTAGTTAACTAAACAGAATTCGTCGTCCTTCTACGAGGACTGGGGATCAATTGATGCTAGTTTAAAACGGGAGCTCAGTTTGTTGTTTATTTAGATTAATTAGTACTCATTCGTATTTTTGGTTGTTACTTTTTCTGGTGATATCTAGTGTGTTATGTATAAATAGTATATATATATATATATATATATATATATATATATATATATATATATATATATATATATATATATATATATATATATATATATATATATATATATATATATATATATATATATATATATATATATATATATATGGACACATAAATTGACAGCCGCATTGGCAAAGCTGCAGCTACCTTTACCCGCCCCGCATCGACTTTTTGGGGAAACTCCAAACTCACAACAGTGACCAAAGCTGCGGTATATAACGCCTGCGTCACCAACACACTCCTATATAGCAGCGAGACCTGGGCGACCTATGCTAAGCAAGAAAGAAGGCTCTTACCTTCCATTTACGGTGTCTACGCCACATCCTCGGCATCTCGTGGAAAGATAAAGTGACAAATGTCGAGGTGTTGTGTGCTGGTCTTCAAGGTATGTATACACTGCTTAGACAGCGCAGACTACGCTGGCTTGGCCATGTCCGCCGCATGGAAGATGGTCGTATCTCAAAAGATATCTTCGACGGACAATTAGCAAATGGCAAGAGAACAGTTGGGCGACCACAGCTTAGGTTCAAAGATGTGTGCAAGAGAGATAGGAGGGCACTGGGCATGGATCCAGCAACATGGGAGGATGAAGCTGCCGATCGCACTAAGGGGCGATGCTATTTACGGCGCCACCTCAGATTGGTCGAAAAGAGGCTCACACAACAAGCAGAGGAGAGGAGAAAGCGTCGAAAGGAGCACCAGGAAAATAAGCAATTGAGGGCTGTCACCTCAGGGGCGCATTCCCATAATCAGTTATGACTAAAGGGGCTATTATTATTATTATTATTATTATTATATATATTACAACCTTTTATATAAAAGGCAAAGTATGTTTTTATGTTCTTAATACAAATCAGCTTGCCGTATTATTTCTTGATGAATTTTGGCAGAGATTCTCTTTAAGTACCAACGAGGTACGCCATGCAGTTATTTTATAATTTAGTATTGTAATTATGACATTATGAGTAATTACAGTTTTTAGTAACAAATGTAAACAGATCAGGGGATATAGATATTAAATAAAAATTCACCAGTAATCAAGGGAAGTAATACAAATGTAAAAATTATTGTTTTGTTTTTGTGAAAACTGCCATACTTTTCCATATTTTACAACATAGTTAAAAACTATTAACCATACACTTTTACGAGAGGCGTTCAGAAAGTAATGCACCACATCGTTTTTCTCAGGAGCTGTTTATTCAAAAAGCATGAAATTTATACACAATATACATGGATATGTCATGTAAACATCGGTATTATTCAACATAATCCCCATCAACTTGTACGGCTTTATGCCAGTGCGAAACAAGTACATGTATTCCTAGCCCGTACCAGATTTTGTCTTGATCTTTCTTCGCTGCATGAATCACTCCATCATCATCTTCAAACCTTGTCCCACAGAGTGCATCTTTAAGTGGACCAAATAGATGAAAATCAGAGGGTGCCAAATCGGGACTATAGGGTGGATGGGGTAGTACAGTCCAACCCAATTTGGTGATTGCTTCCCGTGTTGCCAGACTTGTGTGAGGGCGCGCATTGTCGTGAAGGAGAAGCAGGTCTGCTGGATTCTTGTGCGGCTGAACTCTGCGAAAACGTTGATTGAGTTTTTTTCAATGTCTTAATGTAAGCTTGCGAATTGATTGTCTCTCCTCTTGGCATAACGTATACAAGAATCACACCTTCAATGTCCCAAAAGACAGTGATCATGACCTTTCCAGCTGAAGGAATTGTCTTGAATTTCTTTCTTCTTGGTGATTGCAGATGATGCCACTCCATTGACTGTCTTTTTGTCTCAGGTTCAAAATGATGTGCCCAGGTTTCGTCACCTGTAACGATCTTAGCCAAAAAGTTCTCTCCATCAGCATTGAAACGCTCCAACAATTCAGAAGAAATTGCTTTCCTTTGCAATCGGTGGTCATTTGTGAGACTTCGAGGAACCCATCTTGCGCAAACCTTACAAAATCCGAGAGTTTTTAAAACTACATTTGCACTACCAATGCTGACTGACAGCTGTAAGGCCAATTGTTGAGTAGTGATTCGCCTATCAGTAAGAATAATGCCCTCAGCGCATTTCAACATTTCTGCGTTGGTGGCTGTGGCAGGACGTCCACAGCGCAGCCGATCAAGCAGCTCCGTATCTCCACTTCCTGATTCTTTGATTCTCTGAACCCAGCGACTGACTGTACTCCTGTTGACTGCAAAACTTCCATACACATCACATAGATGCTTGTGAATATTCACAACAGTTTCCTTCTCTGCAACGAGAAATTCTATCACAATTCACTGTTTATAACGCAAGTTGCTAATACGCTCCAATTCAACGGTTTAGGGCAGCCGTATTATTTTGCCGGTTGCAATGCAATTTGGTGCACACAATTGGCACATGCCATATTTGAAGTGTGCAAAATTTCATGCTTCTATCTTCATTATTAGCTGAGAAAAACGATGTGGTGCATTACTTTCTGAACGCCCCTCGTAATTTAAAGAAAAATATAAAAAAAAGCAATGACTATACAATGTGGATCCGTATCCGAATAAAAGTAAGACTCACCACGTGGCGTCCTTTATTTTTCAGTGCTTTACTGATCAAGGAAAACAATCAAAATAATGAATCAAGGGAAACAATCTAAACAATACAATTATTATTTAAATTCTTTTTTTACAACGTCACATTTCTTTATTTTACATCTAAACTTAAATTCTTTAAACAGACATTACTAGCTTTATACGAAAATAAAAATAAAAAATTATTTTGTGTAGTATTTAAGTTATTACTACTGTTTATATCAAACTATTTAACATTTTATCAAGCAGTTTATGTTTGTTTAGCAAATTTTTCATAGTTTATCAGAGATTAAAATCTTTATAACTAACAAATAACTAATTCTCCAGACATTTTTTAATTAAATAGCTGCTTATTGTATTTTCATGTTTATACTTATATTCACGTTATTGTTGTCAATGTTTCAATGCATATCTCTTTGTAAATTTCGACGGAAAGTGAATATATATATATATATATATATATATATATATATATATATATATATATATATATATATATATATATATATGTATGTACTGTGGCCGGGTAGGGTAGTGGGGATTGCTGTTTTGAATCGAGAGTATTAGATTTTGATTACTAGCTAGCCTGCTAGAGGTGATGATTTCTCTCTACAGACTTACAGGAATTTACCAGGTTCGGGGACAATCCTCTAAGGTGTGGTATTAGAGCAGATGTGTTTTATTTATATAATTTACCAGCAAGAGTAGTTATTGTTCATTTATTATTTCCTTCTTTCCTCTCATGAATGTATGGCAAAGCAAATGAGTGACGACCTGCCTTTAGTATAAAGGTGACTTTTATTTAATTATAACGTAATTACAAGTCGACATGGCAAAACTTCATAAGACACATATGACAATTATTCTTCTTCATAATGCCACATTTTCAAGTAAGTGCATACCAGTAGTGCAATAGGGGTTATTCTGCTTCTTCAGGATATAAAATTTACCATATCTCCGCCTGATATGTTATTGCTTCATCAAAACAAATCAATCCTGCATGTACATTTGAACAGAAATCTTTCAGCCATTGTTCCCTTTCTAAATCTGCAACAATCTTTCGATGTCGGCAGGGTTAATAATTTTATAGTAATTAGTTCCTACTTACAGTCTTCGAATATAGAGTTTAAATACACACAAAATGCACTTTGAAGAGAACATGCCATCATTCCTGGAATTTCTAATTCTTCTCTTGAATAACTTTCATGCAGTAAAACCACTGCGTTATCAGCACAAACTTGCTCCTTACTAGCTAGACGCGTCCTTTTTCTCCAACTAATTAGGTTGCTGGGGAAATTATTCGCGTCCCTTCTACATTTTTCTGAGCTCACGATTGGATAAAAATCACGTGACGTATGCTTGGCGTTAAGAAGCTAACCTGGTTTAATTAAACATCTGCGCCAAGACTTTTTTTTAATCTTCTGTTTCTATAAAAATTTATTTTATGTTAATATAGCCTGTATCTGAAAACTACGGTATACGCGGTTACATACAGATCCCGGGGCCCTGCAAATGTATCCCGTAGGGAGACATTTGAGTACTATCAATAACAAAAATCCATCCCCAAAAATTTCTAAGTTCAAAAAAATTTTTCAGAAAAATTTAAAGTTCAAAAATTTTTCTAAGTCCAAAAATATTTCCAAAAAATTTAATCTAATTCCTATACTGGGGTCCTATGTCTATATGAGGTCGTCTGCTATGTAAAAAAAAACTAGTAGTGGACATCAACTTCAAAAAGTGTAACTTATTCATCACATCATAATATTTCAACCAAATTTACAAATTGGCAACACTGCCCAACAAAATCTGCAAAACACTCATAAGGTCATCACTAAAAAAAATGTGACGAGTGGCAACACTGGGGAATGAACAATAAACTATCTTATTTGCAGAACTTGGCTGGATTATCATAATCTATTACATTTCATTCAAAAATATAGTTGATTACATTCTCTTGGATATGGTGGAATGGTGTTATCTCTTTTCTGTTCCTGTTATTTACTCCATATATAATTCTGCAAGACTTAACAAATCTTTTTTTTTTCCTGGCGTATTTATTTATTCTATTTCCCAAGTACTCTGCAATATTCCAAGAAATGTCCAAAATCTCTAATTCCTATGGTAATGGCAATCCACTTTCATAGAATAGCCAATGTTTTCATGGGTACTCATCATCATCTTCTTCTTCTTTTTTTTCTTTTTTTTTTTTTTTTCTTTCTAGTGAATGAGCCACTTGCTCATTATTACATGTAGAAAATATCTCTAAACATAATATGCATATTTATCAGACGATAATACAACCAGCATCATTTTTATAAGTAAGCATTTTTCACAATAAAAGCATTATAACCTCATGGCTTATCCTTCTTTATTTATCTGAATGTTTCTGGTTATAGACATCTTCTAAATGGTAAGTGTATAAATTCGTTGTAAGTCCGTCACTGTAGAAAATGTTCTATATTACATTCTTTTTTTTTTTTTTTCAAAATATGTGATGTTTGTCTCTAATATCCGTACGTCTGGTGGTGATCCTGTCCATTAGTCAGTTATTTCAAATCATTCCTTCTTTTCTGTCAATACAGTATTTTTTTTTTCTGTGAACTCTGTCCTAGAAATATTATTTTATATATATATATATATTTTTTTTTTTTCAAAGATCTTCTTTGACTTGCCATACATCAATTTTCAAACATCAAATTATTCAGCAACCAACAGACGAATGTGTTACGATCATATTATGAAATATAAGGGAAAAGAAAAATATAGTTTCCAAATCATCATGAATTTTCTACATTGGGTTCCGTATTACTTTATTTTCTCTTTTAAGACAACTGCTTATACTCTTGACAATATGTATCCATGTTGTCACTCTCGAGGCATCCTTGTATACAATTTATATTTGTCTCCTTTTTTTTTTCATAACACCAATGTATCATTTATGGTGTTCCAATATCATTGTATCTATTCTAGTCCTCCTGTTATTTTGATAATTCATCCTTAGTAACTCCCTATGTACCTTATCTAGCAATACATTTATGCAAAACACATCAAACAATTATTTATGGAAACATTTAACTGAGATGTAAGAACTTTTGACAATATGAGATGAAAAAAAAATTTTGGGGTCATCACTCAAAAAATATGACATAGAAAGGAAGAAAAAATATTCAATTGATCGTGAGGAATCTACAATATTCTTATAAGACAAAGTTCCTTGCACTCTGACTACTATTTAACCATATTATTTCTGGTTATCCTTGCATACAGTGTACCATTTCCATTTCCTTTATAAGTCCAATTCATCGCTCATGGTGCTCCAATATTTTAAAATGTGGATCCTTCCTATTCCTCTTATTCTGTACTGGAAATATATCCTTATTAATTGTCCATGTACTATATCTGTGACATGTCTGTCCTTGGGATAACGTTATTTTCTTATCCAATATCCTCGGGGTGAGCAAATCTCAGTATGTCCAATTTCATCAATCATTTATTTATTTTCTCTCCTGTAATTCTGGGTATGTTATGAGTATAGTACATTGTCAATTTATTCCAACTATCTTACAACATTCTGTAATTCATGATAAGGAATAGTCATTTGTTATACAACAATGTTCATATTACAAAGGCAATGAGCAACAAAAAAAATCAAAAAGATTTCTTCTCCAAAAATGCGGATGCATCTCTATTTCCTTTACCTCTGGGCGTAGCAATTATTCAGTCATTATTTTTTTTTTCTCCATTATTTAATCTCCATTTTGTGTCCTTAGTACCTGTGGTTCCATGGGATTATCATAATTCATTTATGTCTCTTGTCTACTGATAATCCTTCAATAATGACTTCAAATATGGTCCTCGTATGTGCAACAATCATCTGCTCTGATTTTTTTTTCATGGTATTCATCAAATATTCTATTATATCCTTGTCTTATCTCGTAACCACGAAAGACTAAGATTATTCCTCCTCCAATGTTAATGTGGGGGATTTTGTGCATCAACATTTCAACAAAATCTCAGCTGTGACAACATAAAGTTTCACCTTAATATAAAATGTCATCTTCATCATACATAACCTGTTGCTTCTTCATCTCATGTGTCATTAGTGGTTATCATGCGGTAATGGGGTATTTCATTTGCTAGGTCAGCATGTGCAAATGCTATTTCTTTAACATGGGCAAAGGCATCATCAACAAATAGGTGCAATTTGTTCAATCTGGGGTTAGCATATACTAATGCTCTCAAGGGATTCTTCATTTGCAGAAATTCAGCATGCGCAAATGTCATTGGGGTATTTGTGATAGGCAGTATCAGGGATCAAGCTGGTGGGGTGTATGACTGGTAATGGGGTGATTTATTTTCTCTTTTTCTTTTCTTCTTCAGCTGCTAACCTCAGGGCAGTCAATGTTTTACAATATTGGCTTATCATCCTCAAAATGTGTGAGGGTGGCATATAAACATAATACATGTCTGGTGAATGGAAGTGTGGAATATGATCAGTTACAAAAGTGTAGATCCATGTTACAACAGAATAGTGTGACACATGTGTTATAGGTAAGGTTGTGTAACATTCTAAATATTAAGAAAATGTATGTAACTAAATAAGGGTGTCTGTGAACTCGTAACACCGTGTGTTATCAATTGTTTTAACATTTTTATTTCATAATTATGCTATCTAAAGAAAATCCTCCGTGTGCTGGTCTTGATTTCTTTCTGTTCATCCGTATTCTAAGGCTGGAAAAAATAACTTTCTCAGTGAGGCTTTGACATCTTAGTCTGTAAGCAAGTCATTTGAACTATCAACAGCTGAAAATAGAGTACATGGGGAGAGTTAGTACATTGTTAAAAAGGTTTGTTCACATATGCGATGACCGTGTTCGGATTTGCGAACACATAAAACACCTGGGCGTGTTTTTCAGAACAGCTTCGCTAGTTCCTTCACCATCTCTAACCTTGCAATGTCCCGACTGCTTAGGCGAGCATCATACTGAGTAGCAGTGGTGACGGGTGTGATAGGCGACGACACTGCATTTGCTGATTGTTGGGACACTGAGGACATTGACGAATGCGGTGATGGCTTAACATCATTTGATTGCGGTGATGGTTTTACTGTGGTTAGGGTGTGTATGGCTGGAACATCTGTTGGTTTTGAGGCAGGTATATGTTTCGCCTTGATTTTTCTTCTGACCTGATTGTGCTGAACGTTAGCACTGGTTACAATGGGCACAGTAATTTGCACACTGTTGTTTTTGACTAGTTGAGATGAGGCTAACACTTCTCGGCTTGGTTTGGGAACATGATAGCGTTTCGCCTTGACTATTTGTCGGATCTCATTTTGTGGCAATTTCATGCATTTAATGACAGGAGATGATGCGTCTGATGAAAAAAAACAGGTACGTTTGCCAGCTGCTTGAATCTCCGGGGATGAAGTACCAGCAAATGATGTATCCGTTTTGCAACGAGGACCAGGCGAATCTATACCAGAGTCTCTTTCATACTTGTTGGTTATCATCTCACCGTGCGTTTGAACAGGGCGAATATTGGATATTTCGTCGGTGTGAAAAAGTTGTTCTGGTATTTCTTGAGTGTCCATGTCAGAGCCTGTGTTGTTAAGGGAGATGTAACTTGTGGGTCTATAGCGGTATTTTGGCTTTCTAATAGGCCTGATGGATACATCTGTGAAATTTTTCTCGTATGGGGTGTTGGTGGTTTGTTTACAAATTTCTTCATCTGGAACCAGAGTGTTAGTGGGTGCTGCTGGAAACTGATTCTCGTGTGGGGTAGTGATCATCTTGTGTTCATACCGTGTAAGTGCAATTTCTATCAATTCTCGAAATTCTTCTCGGCGTGTAGATAAATCAACAGCAAACTTGTTCTCCAGCAATTCATACACCAGCCTTATTGAGAGGACGGCAAAGTCACCATCTCTCAGGATAACGTCTATCTCTGCCGTCAGCTCCTCTGTTGTAGGTTGACCTATTCCGTCAATTTTCTTTGTCTTGCTGTGCTTTGTCTTATCAGTTTTCGGCCAGTAAAATTTTCTGCCCTTTTCGTCTGTTGTATGATCAAGTTCGTCTGACAAGTAGCCTTCAGTGGTCTCATCAGAGTCTGTCGTCTCTGACTCTGATATGTCAGACGAATCTGTACTGGATGGATTGTAATTTAGGGTGGCCTTTCTGACTGGTCTTGTATTTGTCGTCAGAGGCGGAATGGGCCGGTGATTATCAATTTTGATATGTTTTACGTGAGCTTTTGTTTGGTGTTGTTTCTCTATTTGATTTGCTTGCTGCCATCTTCTATCTCTCTCTAAATCTTTCTTCCACTTCTTTTCTGTACTTCTCCATCATTTCGTACCTCTCCGTGCATTCTAACTTATCTTCGTCTGCAGATGTCATCTTTTCTGTATTATCGACCATTTCAACACTGCACAAATCAAGTAAGTCCTCTGTAACTTGTCTTGATTTTATCCTGACTGGAATTAGACTTTTCTTAAACCTGTCATTCGTTTGCACTGCGACATTCTCTGTCTGAGGCTCTTTTCTAGTGACTGCAGGCGCAGTTCGTTGTTTCAAGTTCAATTTTGGTCTCCCTTCTTTGACTTTCAATGGTTGTAGCTTGATTTCAACAATCTCTTTTATTTCAATCTTATAAACTTTTGCAACCAATCCGTCTACTATTCTTATGCAAGGGAAATCGATTGCATAACTTCTACAACGTTTTAATTCTGAAGCGAGGTTTCTCAATGCTGTTCTCTTCTTTCTGTTCTGTATGGTTGTGGAACACTTCTCCATGTTTAAATAGTTATTGTTGTAGTTGCTGCTATGATGTTCACGGCGGTTAATTTTCCATTAATTGGTCCATCATCCTTCTGCTCTTTTCTAGAGGACTGGTCATACGGCAACAAGTTGTATTGCTTCTAAGGTGTTTTCCTGCTCAATACCTTTTTAATGAGGACTGATCACGGCCACCAAGTTGAGATGTGTGGCCGGGTAGGGTAGTGGGGATTGCTGTTTTGAATCGAGAGTATTAGATTTTGATTACTAGCTAGCCTGCTAGAGGTGATGATTTCTCTCTACAGACTTACAGGAATTTACCAGGTTCGGGGACAATCCTCTAAGGTGTGGTATTAGAGCAGATGTGTTTTATTTATATAATTTACCAGCAAGAGTAGTTATTGTTCATTTATTATTTCCTTCTTTCCTCTCATGAATATATGGCAAAGCAAATGAGTGACGACCTGCCTTTAGTATAAAGGTGACTTTTATTTAATTATAACGTAATTACAAGTCGACATGGCAAAACTTCATAAGACACATATGACAATTATTCTTCTTCATAATGCCACATTTTCAAGTAAGTGCATACCAGTAGTGCAATAGGGGTTATTCTGCTTCTTCAGGATATAAAATTTACCATATCTCCGCCTGATATGTTATTGCTTCATCAAAACAAATCAATCCTGCATGTACATTTGAACAGAAATCTTTCAGCCATTGTTCCCTTTCTAAATCTGCAATAATCTTTCGATGTCGGCAGGGTTAATAATTTTATAGTAATTAGTTCCTACTTACAGTCTTCGAATATAGAGTTTAAATACACACAAAATGCACTTTGAAGAGAACATGCCATCATTCCTGGAATTTCTAATTCTTCTCTTGAATAACTTTCATGTAGTAAAACCACTGCGTTATCAGCACAAACTTGCTCCTTACTAGCTAGACGCGTCCTTTTTCTCCAACTAATTAGGTTGCTGGGGAAATTATTCGCGTCCCTTCTACATTTTTCTGAGCTCACGATTGGATAAAAATCACGTGACGTATGCTTGGCGTTAAGAAGCTAACCTGGTTTAATTAAACATCTGCGCCAAGACTTTTTTTTAATCTTCTGTTTCTATAAAAATTTATTTTATGTTAATATAGCCTGTATCTGAAAACTACGGTATACGCGGTTACAGTACGAGGGAAGGTCAAAAAGTAATGCATCCTATTTTTTATGTATGTAAATACTGCATCGGTGTGCAATTTGTAAATTTAGCAGGTTCCTCAAACACTCTTCTGCACTGTGTAGCATTACCAACCTGTTTCAGTAACAGGTGGCAGCACTGTAACGGGTTAAAAATGGCTGTCAAAGACGTTCGGTTAAAACAACGTTATGTCATAGAATTCATCAATGCTGAAGGGAAGACCCCAATTCGCATCCACGAACGTTTGAAGAATGTTTATGGAGATTCAACAGTGGATGTTAGCACTGTCCGACGTTGGGTACATCGTTGTGACGAAGCTAAAGTAGATCAATCCTCAATGGCTGACGCAAAGCGGACTGACCGTCCGTCTACCGCAGTGACGCCACACAACATTCATCGAGTTGATGGCATCATTCGTGGTGACCGTCGGGTAACACTGGATGAACTTTCTTCCATGTTGTCCATTAGTAAAGGCAGTGTCCAGAACATCATTAAAGACCTGGGTTATTCAAAAGTTTGTGCACGGTGGGTACCCAGAATGTTGACAGACAGACATAAAGAAACAAGGAAAACCATAGCCATCAACCTCCTGAACCGTTACGAAACTGAAGGAGAAGAGTTTTTATCGAATATTGTGACAGGTGATGAGACTTGAGTTCATTTTTTTGAACCAGAATCCAAGAGGCAGTCAATGGAATGGCATCACACAACATCGCCGACAAGAAAGAAGTTCAAAAGTTCACCATCTGTAGGGAAAGTTATGGCCTCCGTGTTTTGGGATGAGAAGGGTGTGATTCTTCTCGACTTCTTGGAACAGGGAAACACGGTGAATGCAGACCGTTACATTGAAACTGTGAAGAAGCTTAGAGGTCGTCTTCGGCGACTTTACCCATTAAAAGATCAGAGAACTGCACTACTGTTGCACGATAATGCCACGCCACACACCACTAAACGCACCATTGATGCGATTGCAGAATTTGGCTGGACATTATTACCACATCCTCCTTACAGTCCCGATCTTGCACCTTCTGACATCCATCTGTTTGGACCACTGAAAGAAGATCTTCGCGGACATCACTTTGAGGACACCGAGACCCTTAAACGCGCGGTACGCCAGTGGTTTAGGAAAAAGGACACACATTTTTACCGTGCGGGGATACATGCCCTTGTGAGAAGATGGACAAAAACTGTAACAAATAACGGAGACTACATTGAGAAATAAATGTTTGAAGTTTAGACTTGGGGCTACATTTCAATGTGAATTTTATCTGTTTTCTTGCCTATTGAATAAACGAACTCGAAAAGATTACTTGCCTCCAGCCAATGACAGATAGAAGAGACTGCAGGGCTCAGCAACAGGCCGAAAAATTCAAAAGACTAGCAGACCACCCAATGTGCCATAGAATAAATGCTCTTAAAAGGCAAAGACTCGAACGAAGTAATTTTGTAGAATCAACCAAACCACAAATGAGAGCAGTATCCATAGATGAAATATCCACTGTTAAACCCATCTACACTGCACACAAGCTTCCAGTTTGGAAACAAAATCGTTTCCCTAAAATGATAGAAAACATTCCTGGAATTGAAAGAAAAAAGAGCCAAACTGCAACAGATAGAAAATCCATAGCGACAAAATATATAGAGAAACATTATGCACGCAACACCTGGACCCATGCATACACAGATGGATCAGCAACAAATGAAACAGAAAATGGAGATGGGGGTGTCTTTCTGACCTTAAGCACTGGTGCAGAAAAAAGGCTGTCAGTGGCGACAGGACGATTCTCCAGCAACTTCAGGGCAGAGGCAGAGGCCTTGAAAACTGCAGCAGAGGTTATATTGACAGAAGAAAGCACAGAGAGACAAGTTGCTTTCTTTACTGATGCACAGTCAGTAATTGCAACGTTGAAAAGCCAAAATAATACAGACCTGGATGATCTCAGAGTAGTGCTCCACAAACTTTGTCAACGATTCAAAAGTGTTGTGATCCAATGGATCCCATCTCATTGTAACATCACCGGCAATGAAGAGGCTGACAGAATGGCAAAAGAAGGTTCACATCTACCTCAGCCTGATGCAAGCATAACGTTTGAGGAAACAAAGAATTTTATCAGAATCAGATACAGAAACAAATGGAATGTAGAACATCCAGGGCACACACAGAATGATGCCTACTACCAGCTCCACAGAAGAGAACAAGTGGTAATCTTCAGACTCCGCACTGGCCCCAACAGATTGAGATACCATCTATTCAACAAGCTAAAGATAGGAACTACCGATCAGTGTAACTGTGGCACTGATAAAATGACTGCTGGACATCTGCTTCAAAGTTGCCCCTTATATGTGGTACAGAGAAAGTGCATATGGCCGACGCCAGCTGCTTTCGTGGAAAAGCTTTACGGGGATTCAAATAGCCTCGAACTGACTACTGCTTTCTTTGAGAACATTCAAGTGGACGTCTGAGAGTGTACGAAGAAGAAGAAGAATGAAATTAAAAATTACGAGGCATTACTTTTTGACCGTCCCTCGTATATATATATATATATATAAAGGTAACTGCCTAACAATATAACAATTGGGGGGTGTTACGGTATATGATATTAACGCCGTCTGCTAAAGGTTACCAGACGTGCAATTGTAAAAGGTTAAGGCATTTAATATATTGCGATAGAGGTTTCAATTTTGAACGCTTTAGACACGATCGATTATGACGTGTATAGAGTTGTTTAGGACACAGTCGGTAACTAAGAAACGCTACCCTTTTCACATTGACCGTCAAGCTGTTAAGACGCGTATGACTTTCCTTCCAATGTTGGGCATGGTATTGCCATACAGATATATTTTATGCAAGTACGGACATGGGTCAGTCCATTGCTATTACGAAGATTTGAAATGATTAAAGGTCAGTACGAAGTGAAAAATTAAGGAAGGATGAATTACAGTCCATAGTATTTGATTTTGCCAGACTCATAGACTCACTGTCGGCCGTTGGAAACCCCAACCGCGCGTGCATACAGCTATGACAATCTGCATACAGTAATTTGATTATTGGACAAGGACTGATAGGATATCTACATATCTATGCCATATATTTTCAAGTTATAATATGTACCTTTGTGATCAACATGCATGAATCGTCTTGACGTGTAATCTGTATTAAATAATTGTGGACTCAATGGAACCGACTTGTCACATCAATCGTATTCCAAGGTTCAATTATTATTCAGAATCTTCCACCCCTGCATTCGCGTAATCTTACATAGAAGGCACGATACACGATCACTCAAGAATATCAAGAAGATAAAACAATGGCCAGAATTTATAACTACTTTATTGACATTATATGGAACATTGTTCAGAGCTAACCAAACCACTACTTGCAACAGACCACTTGCAACAGGGGGTGGGGGGGGGGGGGGAATTGCGAGAAAGGTTGCCGAAATTTAAGAACAGTCGCCGAAATGTTAGTGTCCTTCAACTCACTTGTGTGATATTGACCCTCGTGACGTAAGGTTAATCCGAGAATTAACCACAGAGTGGTTATCCTGTTTACTCAGACAAGGAAGGTGGTTCTGAGTTGAAAGTAACCAGGTGAGATAGACGTTAGGAGGAAAAGGTTGGCGATTATGCAAGCTGGGATGAGTTCACATACACATTTCTCGACACTATGTCCCCTACTCTGCTATCTCTCATTATCATATGGCTCACAAATACCCCACCTTTTCCCTTCACACGAGTGGAAGGAGTTAAATATATCTTGTACTCTTGTGTCTTTCGCTACCAATGCGACAACTTGATGTTTTATAAAGAACACACACGTCACGAGATTTATTTAATACAGACAAAATCATATATATCCCCCCCCCCCCCTCGTTATATATACATCTTGTGATATATACGAGTACATACAGATCTGTTCTCTACTTGAATAAGATGTATCCATGCATGGATATTTTAAAAAAACCAGTGAACTGAGAAAAAATCAGTGGCTAATTAAGTATTATATAGTAAAACTGGAAATGTAAGAATGGTGAGTACTTTATCTGCGACATGCAAGTGAAGTTAACAGCGTTTTGGTACGCTACAAGTCAGAATCTAGGATTGTCTTATTGCGAATCTTATTTACACAATGATAGTTTAGGCGTCTTAATTGTAATCTGAGATGTCTTAGCAATTTAAACAACTAAAACAATTTTACAAGCATGAAAAAAAAAAAAAACCAGCAGGAGACATTAAAACCAATATATGGAGACAAAGAGACTGATAAGGTCTGGCAAACAAAGGGCAATGTTGCATACAGACCTTCATATCCAGATTTATTTTAGTTATTGTAAAAGTATACAATATGAACAGAGCGTTGCTGTGACGATATTCTCGATACAATAGCTAAATTAGATAATATTCTAGTGCGTAAAGTCAAAAATAAGATAGAAAATAAAAATTGAGTCCAGCGTAGTATTCTCCTACGCCCGCCCGCATGTCGATTCTGATAAACCTAATAGCCGAATGAAAGATACTGTCTTTTCGAAAAATTCGTCCTTCAGATTAAATGTAACACTTTTGCAAGGTCAAGTCGAATTGCCAAGACGAGAGTGAAAGAATAAAAGAATAAAAGAGGGAAGGGATGGAAAGACAGAACCTAGGGAACGCCGTCTCGCGTTGATTTCAAAAAAAAAAAAAAAAAAAAAAAAAAAGCCAACTCGAGCAACATAGCCTTGGGCACGTTTCAAATTACGATACAAAACTAAATAAAAAAAAATATGGAATTATGAACCAAAATACATAGGGCCATACAAATTATATATTCGGATGCCTTATGATGTCCTGAGCAATAATATGGTGTCAGTTACCCACTAGTACAAAAAATAACCAAAATAATGGCAATAATATTATGTATGATAAGACGGACTGACGAGAAAAAAGATCACGCCTGCTTAATTTTTTCATAACATATTTTGAAAAAAAGCTTTTGGTAAATAGGACTAAAAGGTACCAAGATTTTGATTGGCTGTAGTTTAAAGGAATGCGAGAGGGGATTGGCTAACCTAACACTAAAAATATACTTGTAGTAGTAACCGTAGTATTTTGTGAATTGTTTTTTTAAAGTTTGATTTAAAATTCATAGTCGTCTGCTTCTATTGGCCAGCTTAGTTGATACTGAGGAAAAATTGTTAGGCTAGGACGCCATTTCTTAAAAAAATCTTGCCGCGAGACGATGAGATCAGAAGTGTAATTCTAAATACAAATATTATAAACTTCTGGACAGGGCAGTGATAACTTGGGCCAGATCTGCCAGTCATCGTTGTTTGTGTGTAATATTCATTGAAATTGTGGTAAGATTGAATTTATTAACCATTTTATTTAAAATAAAGTTTGAATATGAGATACTAACATACGACTGTAACTAAGTGAGTCGATGGCAGACTTAGGCGAAGCCTAGAGATTGATCCATCATATGATAGCCTATCAGAGAGGTGTAGAACTACAAAATTATATATGATTGTCATCAAGGAGCATAACACCTATCCTATTGTAGGGAAAAAGATTACTGTTGGAATTGCAGAGGCGTTGTAACCATTAGGGGAGAGGAATACTGGTATACATTGTCACTTCAAAATATAACGGTACAATAGGTTGTCATAAAGAGCTGACCCTATGCGTTTGTTTGTACTGTACCTGTAATTAACTGTGGAATATTATTGTATACTTATTATAAAGAAGGATGCATAACCTTCTTATTTCAGCGGTTTTTGTGGCCCTGACAGTCACATAAAACCAGGCTCGTGGGAACTGATTGATTCCTGACTTTGTTGCATAATTCGGGCACGTACTGGAGGCCATTGCCTTTTATGAAGTCTTCTTCTTCCTTCTTCCTCGTTCGCCCTGAAAAGGACGGTGGTTGCGTTGTGTCTGTTTGCGCCTAAGCTGAGATATCTGTACCTTTCGGTCGACACATCCGACTTCTGCACGGCATTTTTTAGGGACCGGGTTTGCCTTCCCATTTCGATCCGTACTCGCTCAGCCAGACTGCACTGCTGCAGACTGTTTCCAGGACCACCACGTGGAGGTGGAGTACGGGCTTGATCAGCTCTGGTTCGCTGATCCTGATGCAAGCAGTTAAGCTATGGGTCGCTGACTGCATTCACTATTGCTGCATCTTGGGGTCCCTATGAAGTGAACCAGATGGTCCATCGAGCCTAGGACAAGACTTACCAGGGTTCTCCTTCGAAGTTAAGTGCCCGTTCGGCACCGAAAGTCTCAACCTCTCTGAACTTCAGTTATTAACAATAAAAAACTGACATTATCAAATAAAAGAATTTCACCTGTGACAAATGAAAAGAAAATAAACGATAGGGAGTGACTGTCGCAAAATTGGTTTCAAGTCATTGCAAACGTATTCCGGTAGATTTATAAACCCGTCAACGATCGATTGACCGCTTTCAAAATGGCGGCGTATCAGCGAAATGTGTATCAGACAGAGGAAATCGCCAAGGATAAATAAAAGCAGAAGGGAATCAGTATGAAAAGGATTTTACATTTCAGTACAGGGAAGGATTGTGTATAACTGCATATAAGAAGGAACGGTAGGAAGTTCTCATTTACGGAGATATATGCGTATTTCGGTTGCCCACAGTTACGCTAACAGCTGGTAAACCCACTTCTGTTCTAAATATTAAAATCAACAAATAACAGTTTGGGAAATTACAGGGATAGGAAGATAGAGATGTATCGGCTGGATAAAACTAGATAAGATGGAACAATATGGATATTATATATGCTGAGTATGAGAAAGGCAAAATTTCAGTCGACGCGCAGATCGGCTGAAATCACTGTTCGGGAAAGATTTTTCAGGCTTAGGTTGAAGCTGTGACGTCAGTACCCTCCGATACGTCCGCGCTATGAGTATATAAACGTATCGGTAAAAACTGGAGAGATACACAACGAAAGAGGTTTGAGACAGACTGGAGGCAGAGTTTCGCCACTACCCATGAATTGTGAGCGGATCGCCAGAAACATTGTTCAGTCCAGTATCTGAAGTCTGAGGGTAAGCGAAATTATGATAACTACCGTGTATAATATTTGTTATTTCAGGTTCATATAGAATTCACAAAATATGCCTGTATAATAGTCATTGATATAATGTATTGTATTTTTAATATGATCTAAACATGTGCATTGTGGATGATTGTTGCTTGTACAAAAATTAATCATAAATAGCTCCACAGCCTAATGAAGATATATTTATCATATTGCTTTATCGCTTACGAAGATAAAGGCAGTCCCACGGCAGAGATTGTCATAGGGAAATGAAGTGTTAGAAACTTCATCATGGAAGATCACAGTATACGAGGTTAAGGTGACTAGTCCCCTTCCTCGCTGCCTTTGCCTTCCCTAGTTCGAGCGCACACCTTTGTACCCATTTACAGCTGGTAAAATGGAGGGCTCCACCGCCAGGTTTCAATTCCAAAACTATGTAATTGTACTACCGAAGAAAGCAACTTGATCGCTTGGTCACTCTTTATTTATGTATTAAATTTGTGTAGATGCTAAGAATAGCATCAGTATTTGAATTTGTACTTGATATGATTTGGAAGGATCAAGTTATAGAAAGGGATGTATAGGAGCGGAATAAACCAGATGATGTTTATTACTGATATGTTAATATTAATTCTATATCATTGAATTGATGTTACTTGCTATGACTGTATAACTTTGACACCTGATGACTGACTTGTCTGACTTATGTGCTAGTCAGTTACACTTAATTGAAATGTTAATATTAATGCTATATCACTGAAATGATGTCCTTACTTACTATGATTGTATAACGGTGACATCTGATGACTGACTGGTCTGACATCTGTGCTAGTCAGCTACAAGTCTAGCCAGATACTAGCCAAGGCTGATATGTTGCAGGTTCCATGAAATAACTCAAACCAGACTGTCCAGTATCAGAAGCCTGTGTCGTTCATCAGAGGCAATCCCACAAAAGTGCAGGACCCCAAAGAGTGAACTTCAACTGGTCATTGGCATCCCTACTGTTGGGCCTACCAAGTCTGATATCAGCAAAGGGCAGTTCAGTGTCAGCAGTATCAAGTTGAACAGATAAGTGTCACTTAGGACACTGACTACCACAATATATGAAACACAGTAAATAGTCAAGTGATGACATTTATCAGAGGACTAAGAACAGTGATATATTTAAAATGAATGCAGTCTAAATAGACTTAATTTTATATATATATATATAAATTTCAATGCTCTTTTCCAACTAGTAGAAATAGAATATTAGTGTAATTATTAAACTATTTTAACTGTACCTGAGGATTTATTCACTTCTTCCATTTGTGGTTTCAGTGAATGTACATTTTACTTATCCCCTAGAATATAAGTAATCATAAGATAGTCACAGGGAGGAGACACCTTAAATCCTGGTACTACTTCTTACCAACTGGGCCAGGGTTTTCACAGTCTGACTATTTTTATGATAACAATACACCAGTGCTTATTTCTAAGACTGGGGTATTACTTGTAAGGTCAGAACTCTTTACTGGCATAAAGTTAAAAAAGTTAGTTGCTTATCCTTTACAGGACGTGGCAATCAACCCCAGCGTTTATTGGCTGTTTGTGATTTTTCTAGGCATTTTTTTCATTCAGTAGTTTGCCATTGCTTTCTGAACGGTACGGCGCTTATACCATTGTTAAAAATCCACACAAAGCGATCTGCTACCAAACCGCCTGCAGCAGGTTTCGAACCTGGTATATCTGGATTATGAAACTGCGTTCATATCCATTCTTTACTGGCATACTCTTACATAAATAAATAATTTTAAATAACCTTTCGCTACAGTGGGGGCTCGTCTGCGGGATATATCTTTCATATTCCTGAGCCAACTTTCTATTTCTGCTGTGTAGAAAATTTTGTTTTGTAAAATTTTTTGGAAAGAGTAACATAGTAGGAAATAATTATATTTTTAGGAGTACCATTGAGTACAGATAAAGAAAGCTGTTTCATATATGGTGAAGTCAGTTTAATTAACTTTAATTTTAACTAAGTTAATTATATTGTAGTAAATTAGTTTGAGTAAGATCACTTGCCCTACTAGACTACAGATACATCATGGCTGACTTGGTCAAATTTAGGTCTGCTACACTGCAGGTGGGAAAAGAGCTTGGCATGGATGGTGACGCTCTGATCCGGTATGTCACGACGGAATGTGAAAAGTACACCGAGAGAGAAGCAAAGAAATTAGAATTAGAAGCAGAGAGAGAAGCAAAAAAATTAGAAGCAGAGAGAGAAGCAAAGAAATTAGAATTAGAAGCAGAGAGAGAAGCCAAGAAATTAGAAGCGGAGAGAGAAGCCAAGAAATTAGAAGCTGAGAGAGAAGAAAGGAGGTTACAAGCAGAGAGAGACCATGAGCTGAAAATGAGACAGCTTGATCTTGAACTTCAGGCTGGGACTATCACCTATGGTAATAGCTCACCTCATTCTGCGAATAGCTCTTTTCAGAACACAGCAAATGGGGCCATGAACTTCCACCTAGATCCATTTGTTGAAAAGGAGGACGCAATTGAGTCGTACCTGGATAGGTATGAAAGGCTAGCCTCTACATATGGACTGGAAAAGGAAAAATGGAGTCTAAAGTTATCCCAGGGATTGAGAGGTATTGCATATGATGTGTTTCTGAAACTCCCAAAAGAAGATCAGGAAAATTATGAAATACTAAAGCAAGCCTTACTGATCCGGTATGAAAAGAACTCTGAGGCATATAGGAAGAAATTTAGAACTTCTAAACCTTTACCTGGAGAAACATATAACCAGTTCTCAGCTAGGCTAGAAACGTATTTGTTGAAATGGAGTAGTTTAGGTAAGTATCAGAAAACCTACGAGGATCTGAAAGAAATGGTTATGTTAGAGCAAGTGAAAGATTCCATGTCTCCAGAAATGAGGAAATTCCTGATGGAACAAGGAGCAGAGAGGCTGGAAGACACTGTGAGATGTGCAGAGAGATACCAAGCAGCTCAAGCTGAATTGGTAGGAACAAAAAGAAAGCAGGTAGAAGGATATAAGCCACCACCGCAGAATACCCAGTTTGACCAGATGGATCAACCATACAGAAACAAACAAAGATTTGATAATAAGAACAAGAACCCTCAGACTCAGGAAAATAAACCCTACAAACAGGGAGATAAGTGGTGCAAATTTTGTAAGACGAGCAACCACAACACTGATGAATGTGGGAGGAAAAAATCCCTTCATCATGCTGCATGTTTACAGGTGAGGACTTCTGCTAGGAAGGAACTGACTGTGAGTCAGAATAGCCACCATCACCCACCTACCCAGGAGATAGTGACTGTGAATGGCAAACAAGTCACAGGAATGTATGACACAGGTTTGTCCTATGACGCAGTCGTGTGTGCATCTCTGGTGTGCCCTGAACAAATCACCACAGAAACAGTAGACATTCAAGGGCCACTAAAAGGAACATCACCCCTTACTTTACCCATATCAAAGATTCATGTCAGTTGTCGCTATGTGGAAGGGGAGATAAATGCAGCAGTGTTAGATGATCCCTTTTACCCCCTAATGTTCGGGCGTAAATATGTTTTCTTGTGAGACCCTGTAAAACCTATGGTTATGGCAGAAATCCAGACCAGGTCTGACTCCAGGAACATAGAGAGGGACACCAAATTAACATTTCATTCGACTGAAATGAAACGGGCTCAAGAAGCAGACAGCACATTGAAGCCTTGTTTTGGAAAATTGTCAAAAACTCTTAACACTCCAAGGAAAGGACATTTCTTTAGGGAACATGGACTCTTGCACAGGAAAGCTGGCAGAGGGACGAAAAGTCATTGTCAAATTGTTGTACCATCCACCTATAGGAATAAGGTTATGGGCTGGGGGCACATAACAACTTTGAGTGAACACCTGGGTAATGGTGCCACAAAACAAAGAGTAGCCACCCAGTACTACTGGCCGGGCATTACGGAAGACATTAACTTGTATGTAAATTCCTGTCCAGAGTGCACTTATGTAGATTCAGAAAGTCGACGGATGGGTCTTCATCAAAAATCTACAAGCAAACCAGCAATCAGGGGTACTCCCGAGATTTGCACGGGAGGGGAAAGGAAACATCCCACACAGGTTCAATTGCAGTCTGAACCCCATGCGCTGGAAAAAAGGAACAAATCACGTAGCAAAAATCAAACACCTACGGATTTGCGAGGGAAAACCACATCCAACTATCAACGAAAAGAGGGCGGTAAACTTCATGGGAAACCTACCGACCCCGTTTCACCAGCAGTAAGAGCCTGGATGAAAAGCCGAACAGGAAGAAGAGAGATAGTAAAGGATGAATATATTCTTGGAAAACAGAATGTGGGCGAAGATTTTCTTAGCCTAAGGAAGGAAAACTGACTTTGGAATGGTCGATTTGCAATTGTCTTGTATCCAATAGTTAAGCTAGATATCATCCAGCTTAAAATATGAGGGAGCTATGTCTCAAAATTGGTTTCAAGTCATTGCAAACGTATTCCGGTAGATTTATAAACCCGTCAACGATCGATTGACCGCTTTCAAAATGGCGGCGTATCAGCGAAATGTGTATCAGACAGAGGAAATCGCCAAGGATAAATAAAAGCAGAAGGGAATCAGTATGAAAAGGATTTTACATTTCAGTACAGGGAAGGATTGTGTATAACTGCATATAAGAAGGAACGGTAGGAAGTTCTCATTTACGCAGATATATGCGTATTTCGGCTGCCCACAGTTACGCTAACAGCTGGTAAACCCACTTCTGTTCTAAATATTAAAATCAACAAATAACAGTTTGGGAAATTACAGGGATAGGAAGATAGAGATTTATCGGCTGGATAAAACTAGATAAGATGGAACAATATGGGTATTATATATGCTGAGTATGAGAAAGGCAAAATTTCAGTCGACGCGCAGATCGGCTGAAATCACTGTTCGGGAAAGATTTTTCAGGCTTAGGTTGAAGCTGTGACGTCAGTACCCTCCGATACGTCCGCGCTATGAGTATATAAACGTATCGGTAAAAACTGGAGAGATACACAACGAAAGAGGTTTGAGACAGACTGGAGGCAGAGTTTCGCCACTACCCATGAATTGTGAGCGGATCGCCAGAAACATTGTTCAGTCCAGTATCTGAAGTCTGAGGGTAAGCGAAATTATGATAACTACCGTGTATAATATTTGTTATTTCAGGTTCATATAGAATTCACAAAATATGCCTATATAATAGTCATTGATATAATGTATTGTATTTTTAATATGATCTAAACATGTGCATTGTGGATGATTGCTGCTTGTACAAAAATTAATCACAAATAGCCCCACAGTCTAAAGAAGATATATTTATCACATTGCTTTATCGCTTACGAAGATAAAGGCAGTCCCACGGCAGAGATTGTCATAGGGAAATGAAGTGTTAGAAACTTCATCATGGAAGATCCCAGTTCACGAGGTTAAGGTGACTAGTCCCCTTCCTCGCTGCCTTTGCCTTCCCTAGTTCGAGCGCACAACTTTCTACCCATTTACAGCTGGTAAAATGGAGGGTTCCACAGCCAGGTTTCAATTCCAAAACTATGTAATTGTACTACCGAAGAAAGCAACTTGATCGCTTGGTCATTCTTTATTTATGTATTAAATTTGTGTAGATGCTAAGAATAGCATCAGTATTTGAATTTGTACTTGATATGATTTGGAAGGATCAAGTTATAGAAAGGGATGTATAGGAGCGGAATAAACCAGATGATGTTTATTACTGATATGTTAATATTAATTCTATATCATTGAATTGATGTTACTTGCTATGACTGTATAACTTTGACACCTGATGACTGACTTGTCTGACTTATATGCTAGTCAGTTACACTTAATTGAAATGTTAATATTAATGCTATATCACTGAAATGATGTCCTTACTTACTATGATTGTATAACGGTGACATCTGATGACTGACTGGTCTGACATCTGTGCTAGTCAGCTACAAGTCTAGCCAGATACTAGCCAAGGCTGATATGTTGCAGGTTCCATGAAATAACTCAAACCAGACTGTCCAGTATCAGAAGCCTGTGTCGTTCATCAGAGGCAATCCCACAAAAGTGCAGGACCCCAAAGAGTGAACTTCAACTGGTCATTGGCATCCCTACTGTTGGGCCTACCAAGTCTGATATCAGCAAAGGACAGTTCAGTGTCAGCAGTATCAAGTTGAACAGATAAGTGTCACTTAGGACACTGACTACCACAATATATGAAACACAGTAAATAGTCAAGTGATGACATTTATCAGAGGACTAAGAACAGTGATATATTTAAAATGAATGCAGTCTAAATAGACTTAATTTTATATATATATATATATATATTTCAATGCCCTTTTCCAACTAGTAGAAATAGAATATTAGTGTAATTATTAAACTATTTTAACTGTACCTGAGGATTTATTCACTTCTTCCATTTGTGGTTTCAGTGAATGTACATTTTACTTATCCCCTAGAATATAAGTAATCATAAGATAGTCACAGGGAGGAGACACCTTAAATCCTGGTACTACTTCTTACCAACTGGGCCAGGGTTTTCACAGTCTGACTATTTTTATGATAACAATACACCCGTGCTTATTTCTATGACTGGGGTATTACTTGTAAGGTCAGAACTCTTTACTGGCATACTCTTACATAAATAAATAATTTTAAATAACCTCCCGCTACAGTGACGATAACCAACAACCTACCATTATACATATACCAGTATTATCATATTTAGAAAACTACACCTACACACTTTTATTATATTAATACTTGTATTATGGACAGAAGATCCATTGTATAAATTGATTATTGTAAATAATTCCATTGATTTCACTTTTGATTGTCAATCCTGATTCAAACAAAATAGAGTCAGGATAATAAATTGAAAAAAATTATTAACGTTACACAAAATTCAACCACTGACTTACTTAAGATAGTCTTTTAAAGTGTAGTGTGTATGTGATTGTTGTAGTACTGTTGCGTTGTGTTGGATAATAAAATACTTGTGTATATGTTTAGTTGGTTAATGTAACATTACACTACTTATACATAACCCTAGACACCAAACGTAGTCATCATCATCATACATTCTAGTCAAAGAATAAGTCTGAATGAGATCATAAAGGTGGTAGCAGAAAGGTACCCTGTAACTTACCATAATATTTATTATATTCAGGGACATTCACAGCTGACCTCATTCAGTACACTATGAGTTCATAACAACAACATTTCATAACATAAAATCCACCAGAGTTGCGACAAAAAGTGTTTTATAACGATTAACAAGATCAGATAATAAAGAGCGCTGAAAATTACGAATAACATAATCATGACTTAGTAGCGCCAAGTAGCTAATTCAGAGAAAGTATCGCAAAACAGAATAAGGCAT